>MU968411.1:76132645-76609642 GCA_034641835.2 Pinus albicaulis
AGCAAGAATGCTAATTCAATTCATAAAACCATTTATCTATTTTCACAAATTTAAGTTTACCAAGAATGCTAATTCAATTGAAAATGCTCAATTTAAAAATGTTTATACCTTGTGTGGGATGACATGAGGTTACACGTAAGACCAAGGAGGGTGTGTGCTTGTGTTTCTTTTCTCCAAACTTTGTTTTAGTATGGGTTGTAAGTAATATTTAATTAAAAAAAATTCTAAGATTGGATAAGGAGAGTGATCTATTATTATTAGGAATTATTTATTTATTTTTACATGTTTAATTTTAATAAGATTTATATTAAAAAAATGTTAATTTAATTAAAATCCTTATACTTTATGTGAGCTGACATGAGGTTACATGAGGTTACATTTATATTGAAGAGGGATTATATTTGTTTCTTTTGTCCCTTCAAACTAGGGATAGTTCATAATGTTTTATTTGATTGAATTTGCAGCTACCAAGGTTTTATAGAGTACATCTTTACCTCACTTAATAGGTTTTTTAGAGTACATCCTTACCTCACTTGGTTTATGGGTATGATATTTTCTTTGCCATATGACACAATATCAAAATACTTGTAGTGAATCCTTAGTTCTTTAGAGCACATCTTTACCTCACTTGGTTTATCGATATGATATTTTCTTTGCCACATGACCAATATCAAAACACTTGTAGTGAATCCATTGGAAAGGATCCCTAATTTACAATTGGATATATATTCCATCCGGAAGTTAATATGCACAATCATCATACATGGATGAATGTGACTTTTAACATGAGTGAAGTGGTTCATTTTGTTTAATATTTTGGAGTGAAGCTTTCCATAACTTAAGTGGTGTTTAGAGTGTCATTACTTAGGTTTTAGTTCAAAATGTTAGGATTTTGAAATGAGGTATGGGGATGTTGAAACTAGAATTAGAGGCTCAAAGCTCAAATGTAGAAGATGGATCTACAAATTCATATCTTTGCTTTAGATTGATTTGAGATGTCTTTGCATGATTGATTTTTCTCATTACATGTGGATATATTTAACTAGACGATTGTTGCATGGTTGATTTAAATGAATATGTAAAGAAAATCGTCCACATTGATAAGGGTATAAGATTGAGTGTGAAAGTTATTACTTTTGGGGGCTAGGACAAATCACTTGTAGTTCCTAAAGATCACATAAAAATGTAGGTACTAAATTTTGCACATCGGTTAATTTTCCAGTTTTATTTTCAAAAAATGATTTGTCAGTTTCCATTTTTCGAAACATAGATTCTCCTAAATTCTATATAATAGAATTATTTACCTTAAAGTCACTAAAATATAAAAACTATATAAAATCCTTAAAAAGTTAATATTTTTATAAAAACATCACCAAACATTTTCCATTTTTCTAAACATAGATTCTCCTAAATTCTATATAATAGAATTATTTACCTTAAAATCACTAAAATATAAAAACTATATAAAATCCTTAGAAAGTTGAAATTTTTATAAAAACATCACCAAACATTTAAGGTGATACAAATATGTTTGAAAATATCTAAATGCCAATTTTATCATGGGAAAAGTATTCTCATGTAGAAGGTTATGGGAATTAGTTACTAATTTTATTGATCGTTTTATTAATGACCATTTTATTGGATATGTACATTTAATATTTTAAATTCGTGTGTTGTACTTTTGTAGCATTAGTTTTCTTAGAAATTTTTATTTTTTAATTTAGGATATTAACCAGATCTATTTTGTTTCTATTGTATATTTTTCCAAAGTGCATATGAAAGATATGCATGAAGAATACATGATCTTAATAAAGTTATCTAGTTTAGTAAGACTCATATTTACAATGCCTTAAGATATGGAGAAAAAAAAAAAAACCTTAAATTAATGAAAGTTTTTAACTATTCTCCAAAGAATAGCTTAATTGATGATCACCATGTTATGATGTATTATGTAAACCATGAAAACAAGGTTCGAATTCCTTGTAGGTCAAACCACCAAAAAAATAGATTAAAGGTTTTTTAATTTTTAGTTTAGAAGTTGGACCATATTGTTACTTATCTAATATTTAAACCCTATATTGTATGTTGTTACTGGTCTATTATTTAAACTATATACCCTATATTATTTTAATAAGGTATACAAAATAGGCAATAAGAAATGGTCTTTAACTGTCTTTATTCCATGAAAATTGATTGTATGTTGTTACTACTCTATTATCTAAACTATATACCTTATATTATTTTAATAAGGTATACACAATAGGCAATAATAAATGGTCGTTAATACTCTTTATTCCATCAAAATCACCTCACATGCCGATAGCAATCACTATATTCAAAGTTATTGCAAACTCTATGTCATAGCAATCACTATATTCAAAGTTATTGCAAACTCTATGTCGTAGCAATGTGAGGATGTATAACTTTTATGCCAAGATTCTATCCTTAAAATAGATATATTTGTATAGGGGTGAATCTCTTAATTCAAAAAAGGTAACCATGTCACAAAATTACTTGAGGCTTGACCCAAGTGCAATTGTATATCATGTTAGGGTTGCTAGTAACTTCTATATCCAAGGTAATTGTGAGCTCTACATTGTCATTTTTTTTGAAAAATAAATCCTTGCATAGATATACCATAAATTCAAAAAAGGTGTAAAATTAAAAAAGGCATGTGTTGTAAGAATGTGTAGATACCATAATGGAATTTGAGTGGATAATTTCTTAGCATAGCCATTATTATTATGGCATGTTTACCATTTGGGTAGAGCAGTGGTTGAGGGCAAAGAACAAATTAAATTTCTTATATTATTTTTTAATTTAAAAAAAGAAAAAATCATTTTCTATTATTAAGATAAACTTTCTTAATTCCCATTAATTCCAAATGCCAAAATAAATTTCCAAATGTCAAATTAAATCTCTCATTGGTGTTCGCTTTGATGTTTGCTTAGGAACTGAAGGGATTAAAAATTTCAAGCCATAGTAGAATTTCTTAAGAACAAATAGTGTGACAAGCTGGATAGAGAAAAGGAATATAACTGCAAATGCCAAAATATATCTCTCTTGGTGTTTGCATAGGATCTCAAGGGATTAAAAAATTCTAGCCATATTAGAATTTCTTAAGAACAAATAGTGTGACAAGCTTAATAGAGAAATTTGTATTAAGATTGAAGATAATGGAGTTCTTTGATATTAAATCTTTGTTTCTTATTGTGATATTATTACGTGAGTTATCTTTGTAGTTATCTAGGTCTTACCATTTATTGTGGTATTATTATGTGAATTATCCTTGCAGTTATCTAGGTCCTACCATCCATCATATAACTTCGTTGTTTGTTCAAGAGTATGTTAATAGTAGTTATCTAGGTCTTACTATCAAATCTCTGTTTTTTATTGTGGTATTATTATGTGAATTATCCTTGTAGTTATCTAGGTCCATATCAATAGTAGGAAAAATTCAATAGTGGATTATTTTAGAAGCTTAATGACTTTTTATCAATAATAGGAAAAATTCAATAGTGAATTATTTTAGAAGCTTAATGACTTTTTATGTTGTTATTTAACTAATGGAAATTTACCAAATGGCAAAATAAAACTACAAAAATAGACATATAAAGAAACACCTCTTTCATCAAAATTTCTTGATGCCATGTTTGGTCCTTTGAGAATCTCAATAATGGATTCTTTGAGAAACTCAATAATTTCTTATATTTTTAATTAAACAATGGAATTTTGCCAAATAACAAAAAGAACAATTTCCTTATATCCATGTAAAAGAAGAAAAAACAAAAATAAAGAAAAAAAAATGGTTGTCATAACATTAAAGAAACCCATGGAGATAAGATGAAGGATGTTTAATGGTAACCAAACGGAAAAAGGTAGGCACATAAAGAAACACTTCTTCTATCAAAATATCTTGATGCCATGTTTGGCCTTTAAAGACACACTTCGTCCATCAAAATTTATTGATGCCATGTTTGGGCCTTTGGGCCTTTAAACATTTAAGGGACATAAACGGAATTGTTCAAACATCGTTAAGGTGTGCTAGGGCTTTAAGATGATATTGCGCTTGGAATTCTGAGAATAAAAGAGGTTTCTAACCAAACACTTGAATTTTGAGAATATAAGAGGGTTTCTAACCCCGATTCATGATATATATGGAGAATATATTTGCAGATTATGGCCAATTTCTTCCCATCTCCGGTTAGCGTGAGTGAGTCAATGTTTAGGACTTCAGGTGAAACACTTTAAAGTCATCTTCTATAGGGAATTAAATGATCTCACTGCCATGTACTTCTGATAATTGCAATCTTTCTTTTCGATTATTTACTTTCGTTTATTTAATGAAGTGCGGCGCATCGTAACTAATCCACAAATCTATTATATGTGGACAAACAGGTTAAAAGGTGAAAGATAGATAATTGAAAATCACTTCACACATTCTTAATGTTGGATCTTTGCAAGGAATTAAATGGCAACATGGATTTCATTCTTCAAGACGTTACGGTTAAAATGATTGTGATGAAGTTAAAGACGTTATTTAAGTTACGTTATTTATGAACATGGGTAAAATTTTATTATACCAAATAGCACATGTTGGTCATTGAGATCGAAGAACTTTAGTTGCATGCGTGGGCCTCATCGTATATCGCCACAATAGTCAAAATTCAAAATGATCAATACTTTCATTTGATTAAAAAAAATGCTTTCGAAGATTGTTTTAATTAGGCTGTCTTAGATTTTAACATTATCGTATATCGCCACAATAGTCAAAATTCAAAATGATCAATACTTTCATTTGATAAAAAAAAAGGCTTTCGAAGATTGTTTTAATTAGGCTGTTTTAGATTTTAACATTATCGTAATTGGGTGGAGTTAATCGAAGATTAAGTGTGAAGGTTCAACAAGGGAATGGGATTACTAGTCGGAAGCAAAAAGTTAGAAGGCTTGTAGTGTCTCGCTTAATTTCAGTGGTCATAATACGAAGACTCTGGCCATGAATATGAACCCCTTTCAGAGAATCAGCTTGCTTACAATGGAGAGGATCCTTTTAGAGAATCATCTTGGTTCACATGGAGAGATCTAGAACACGTTATGGAGAGATCTAGTACACGTTTATTTTAGAGATTCATCTTGCCTCACATGGAGAGATCTGGTACGTGTTTATTTTAACTTAAAGAAGGAAGACTTTGAAGCATATTTTGAACTACATCTCTAGACCAAGGTTTCAAAGGTCTAGCTTGGCTCTCTTAGTTGCCATAATTCTTGTCTAAAGGAAGTTGTAAGCTTCGTTTTCTAATCGTTGATATATATTTTAAATGGAATGCTTTTATGATTAGCTTAGTTTCTCGTTTGGATCTATGCAAAGCAAAATCCATATGCATTTTTCTTACTATAGCCTATTAACGGGAACAAATAGAACCTTTGTACAATTGTACTTAGTCATGGCTAAGCTTTAACTAGCATCAGTTTAGTCAAGCTTACAATGATTTCAGTTGAGGTGAAGAATTGTAAAGTAATGCATTATGGTTAAGCAGTTCGTCGTGAATTTAGTTAAGGTGAAGAAGTGTAAACTAAGGCATTATCTGTAAGTACTATAAAACTCGATGGTGAATTTGTATATTGATGGAGATTTATATTTGTACTGCAAACCATTTATTGACATGGTTGATTTCGGACATATAGATGTAGAGTTTGATATTGTTGTAGATAATTATCTCCATAAATATTCACATGGCGTAACGAAAAACCAATTCATTCAATGAAGTCTACTGTCACCTATGAAATAAATAGTCTTTATTATAAATATAGAGGTTTTGCTACACCATTACACTTTCGTATCTTTGGAGATATTTCTTCCCTTTACAAATACCACTTACGAAAATCCTCAAGTTCAATAATGAATCCTCGTACAGCCTTTGAAATTAAAGGCTACAATTAAAACAAAAGCCATTAATTTTTTATGAAATACTTTTTCTCAGTTAACCTGGCAATCCCATATTAATATAATTGCATTATTATTTCAAGACAAGCAGTTTGGTATGGCATTTACACCTAGAGTGTTCCAGAACTGCCACTTATTAATATAAATAGTGAAATGAATTATTATTATCCTTTTTTCATACGATCTTGGAATCGATGTTATGTATAAGAAGTGCAGCGCCAAAAAAAAAACAAAAAACTTTAATGATTCACATGCGGGAGATGCATACTATTTCACCAGCTCATGAAAAATATAAGCCAAACAGTGTAAATCCGTTTTAACAAAGAAACGTACTGGATACACTGACGAATTCGAAACTAAGGACATGAATTGTCGAATACAGCATAGCATATCAAAGAGCAAAGTTATAATGTGAGGAGTTTAGCAGGGTACTGAGGCGGGTAAGCTTCCACTTAAAATCCGACTTCTTTTTAAGTGCATGGGTAGTGTCTAGCAATAGATAACCTCTAATTGTGATAAATAACTTGGTGAGAGAAAAGATCGACATATAATTGAAACAAAATTAATATCCAGTTCATTTATACATAAATTGTTATATGATTGTGTTTTGAATATATATCGCTATTGGTTATCAATTCTTGCAAGGTGATTTGGCCCCCTTGCTGTTACAGCACAAGCTCCTAGCCAATGTTCAGCCATCTTGAAATCCATTTGATAGTTTAATGTCCATATGCCCACGCCAGTTTTAGTTACGGTATAATTGACTGAACTGTTCTGATTTACAACATAAATAATGACACCAGTTCTCGTTACACTTTATGAATTTTCACACTATTGTTCATAACCCTTAGAATTTATTTGGTAGTGTATTTATTTGCTAGATTTGGTTCACTACCCAAATCCATTGAATTGGCTTCCAACCTTTTTTTTCTTCAACACACTTTGTTTTCGCTCATTTGGCTATAGAGGGTGTTTGAATATTCACAGGTAAAGGGAGTGCCCTTCCGCCTTATGTATGAAGTGTGGCCAGAGATGATTGTTAGGTCTACAAAGAACCGGATTTGTCCAACTGGTGCATGGTAACCATATATATAGCTGAATTTTTTTCCCTGGAGTGATATCCATTCTTCCATGGGAAACGGGTGATGATATCGGCTGGAGATGCAAAGTACGTTCCATGTCTTTTGAAAACTGACCATATGAGTATACGTCATATAAACTTTGACTGTGTATGGCGTTGTGTTCCGTTCTGCATGAGGTCAAACGTCCCACAACTTCTTCATGAGTTTGATGTGATGTACATCAAGTCATTGGAACTTGTTCCTTGGAAACTAGCTATTTTATAACATCATGAAATGGATATGCCACTAGTCTTCCGAGGCAACGTTTTGGCCTAGAATCTGGCAAAGATTTTTAAAAAATTCGGCAATGATTTTATCAGAATCATGTTTACAGTTGTTAAACTTTAGTATTTTGAGTGCCCTAAGAGTTTTTGGTAATGCTGAATCCATTTCCACAATAAAAAATGGATTCCAAACACTCCAACTACCTGATTTCTTGAATTTTAGTTGCCCAGATTCTGGCAAAAAACTGCTGTCCGAGCTATATGCCTGATAACGAGCAAATTCAGCGATTTTTCAATTTCGTCATAAGTAATTTCTATGTGATTCAATTCTCCAATATTTTCATGGTATCTAACTTTTGCTTCTGTTAAATGATTTTCTTGGGTGTTTTAATGGGTTGTCCAATCAAAATGATTTGGTCTATTTCCGTAATGATTCCATATAACCTACTTACTGGTTGCGGGCGGGAATGTAGGTAGTGATTTTTTCCAGAAACCAACTACGATGAGGTGTATGTATGTAGTACGATACACTACGAAAGAAATCTCACCAGTCACCACTAAGATTGCTCCACCATTTCAGCAAATTGATTCTTTCCCATCAAATGACAAGGTTAGGCCACCCACGCGAGTTGTATGGAGGAAATAATGCTCTTTGAGAGTTGGATTTGACCGCTAGAAAATAGGGAGATTGTATCGTATTTCCTACATTTTCGCAGCCTGACACACCTAGCTGGTGCGCGTATCATATCGTATCGTAGAAAAGCAGGATTCATATGCTTGAGTGGCGTGGCAAGTTTGATAAACGATTATGGCGAAAGCACGTTTAAAGATTGTGTTCACATGGTCGACGAACATAGTGTGTTACCTATCCACATTATTCCCCACTTTCGATGGAGCATTGCCGTAAATTTTAAAATTCATTTTGACAACGATGGGTTGTGTTCACATGGTCATAATATTCCCGACTTTCGCTGGAAGCATTCCCATAAATTTTATAGTTCCATTTCGCAACGATACCAGCAGAAGTTTCCGGAAGCTTGAATTATTTGCGTCGTTTTCGTTATGAACAAGCAACCGTTTTAACGGTCAACCCAGTGTTTCGTTCTCATGGAGTGCTGCATTGAATTTCGAGACGTGCGAAAGGAGAAAAGATTTCGACGGCTTGACAGATACGCATAAGGCATGGTGCCAACGAATGTACTAGAATATATAGAAAACAATAATAATGATCGCGTATTAAACGAGCCGGCCCCTCACCCGCGTTAAACGCATGCATGCATGCAAGCATATCCCTTCTTTCCGCGGATTCAGAGGAGGCCGCAGAATAATCATCGAGAAGACGTGAAGAATTGTAAATACAGGGTCTGAAAGCTACGACCCCCCCAACACATTTGGCGTGGATGACGCCTGTTTTCATTCTAATGGGTATTTAAAACTGACCGAAATACCGCTGACATCAGACCTAGCCAATGTGCTGACCAGGACAACTAGCCCCTATTCACATCCTGGGGTTTGAATTCTCTCAGAAAAGGTGGGGGCCCTTACTACCGTTGGATGTGGGGGCCCTTGCCACCCAATCAACCTGCCCACAGTTCCCGTGATGGCAAAGGCTTTTCTTCGACAGTTTTTTTAATAAAAATGAAGGTTGCGTAGAGTTTGAACTTTGCATTGGACATGGGGAGTTTTGAGATTAAGTTTGTATTAATATTGGGATCCCTTTACTTATATCTTTGTGCTGTGCTGTTGTGTGCTGTATGAAGGGAATCCAAATGCTGATGGCTGATTCTTTTCCATGATTGATGCAGATTGAAATTAGCTGCAAAGGACAGCAGTTGTTGCCTTCTCTGACACTGCAACACGTACGAGATGTCATGTGGTCTTCCAGCTTCAAAGACGACCAAATCTCCGCCAGAAATATTGCTTCTAACAATTATACTTCCATGGACCACTTAATGGTTTTACATTACCGGAGAAAACCTGTTGAGGTTGTTACAAGTTTACTTTAACTCTCATGACTTCATGTATGTGAGAATCATACAAATAATATGTTTGCTCCACGATACGCGCATCATTGAAAAGCAAGAGAAGAGCGTATGTTTGAATAAGAATGCCAGATGATGATTTTTTGTTGCAGCACGTCAGTTTATGTTTGTTTGTAATTCCCACCTCCCTGGTTTTTCTTGTTCTTTGAATCTGCCCTTATCTTGATGTGAGCCAGGCTAATCATGTTGAACACAACGTCATTGTTATAATTATAGGTCAAGCGTGTGAGTTTGAAATTACAATCCGTGATTTGAACTACAAAAGAAAGAGATTGTCATTTCAAACTCTATGAGTGTAAGATGGTCAGATTTAAGAATTATTATGATTTTTAGCCACACTTGGCAATTAAACAAAATGACAGAACTTCAAAGGTCCAGTGAGACTTGGAGAGGAGTGCACAAAAGCACTCCATTAATGCACCCGAATTTCATGCCCTAGGATCATGGGGGAAGTCAAGCAAACCAGAAAACGAAGCAACGTTAATTTTACTTCCCTGTAATCATGCATGTACACGTTATGCTTCCTTTTTTTTAAATAACTATCAGTAATGAGAACTATCTTCTTCCACCACATTCCTTTCCTTTACACTTAATTGTTAATGGTGTCCATATTTCATGCAAACGTTTTACTTTATGTCAAAAAACAGATATTAGTTTTGCATCAAAGCAGATATTAGTTTTGCATCATGTTGTTCAATCGCTACCACTACGACTTCATGCTACAGAGTCTATGCAGTACCCAATCGAATTGTTTTTACTACACTTGGAGAAAATTCAAACGTACGCATTTCAAAGATTCAAATCCAAATAAGGTGGTTCATAAATAGGGAAATCAATATGTACGACTCCACAGTTGTGTATAAATATTATAGGTCGTTATATATTTAATTCGTTCTTGTGAATTGCCAAGGTATATAACATTTAATACACTGTTATTACTGTAACATTTAATATACTATTGTAACATTTAATATACTGTTATTACTGGATACAAATTATTTACAGATAAATATATGATCATTCTCATTTAAAATTCTAATGAGAAAGTAACTTAAAACCTAAGAACGCCTCACATGAAATACAAATATATATTATATCTTATTTGAGTTTTTCGACACCTAACATGAGAATAAAGAAAAATGAAAATATTTTTCGCATAAATAATGTTATAAATTATTTCTATTTCAAAATGACAATAAATTTTATAAATTATTCAGATTTCAAACTGAGTTATTATCAGGGATTAATAATAATTTAATAACATTTAATAATTATCAGTGATCAATAATTATTTAGATTTATACTTAGAATCATAATTTTAGTAACATGATTTTGAATTTTCTTTCTAAATATATTAATATATTTTTTTCACATATTCTATTTATATCAAAATATTATTTTTATAATTTTTTTTCACATGTTCTATTGATATAAAAAATTTCACATATTCTCTTTATATAAAAATATTATTATTTTTATATTGAATGAAACATATTAATTTTTTTTGAATGAAACATATTATTTATTTATCTATTTTTGTGTTTGGTGTATTTTTTTTCCTTTTTATAATATAAAGTTTTTAGAATTTTAAGAATTTTATAAAATGTAAAGATATTTTAATATAAAAATTAATAAATTAAATTAATACATAAATTTTAGTAATATGGTCTTGAATTTTTTTTCTAAATATAATAATACTATCAAAATAAAATTAATACACATAAATTTTAGTAATATGATTTTGAAATTTCTTTCTAAATATATTAATATAATTTATTTTTCAGATATTCTATTTATATCAAAATATTATTTTTATATAGATTGTAATATTTTTTTTTTGTGTCTAGAATTATGATTATTTTATAAAAGAAAAAATGAACTTTACACATATATTATCTTCTTATCTTAATCTTATAAGAAGTTATAAAAAGAATGAACTTCTCATCTTAATCTTATGAGAAATTATCAAAAAAATAAAATTTATGCAAATATTATCTTCTCATCTTAATTTTATGAGAAATTACAAAAAATTGAACTATTATGTAAATGCTATCTTTTTTCATCTTAATTTTATAAGAAATTATGACTTTTTATATATGAGTTATATAAAAAAGGAAAATGTTGAAACAAATGAAATATATGGGTATATTTGTTTAAAAAATTATTTAAAAGATAACCAGGATAATTTGTAAAATTTTAAAAGAAAAATATTTTTCTTAAAAAAAAAGATAAATTAACATTGTTTCATTTCAAGTATTTACATGTCAACAAATAAAAGAGAAATATAGCACAACTTATATGGTGGGAATGACCATGAGCTAGATAATATAAGTGAGAATGGATATATTCCAATATTGGGAAAAAAAGTTGATTAAACAACATTTAATTTAATTCCTATAAATAATATAAATGAGAATGGCTATATTCAATATTGCTAAAATAATATAAGTGAGAATGTCTATAATCCAATATTGGGAAAAAATGATTGATTAAGCAACATTTAATTTAATTCCTATAAATCATAAGAAGGGATAACGTATGGTAACATGTTATTGAAGAGTAAAATCAACACGACCATATACATGGACTAGATAATATCTAGTTATTAATAGATAAAGAAAAGTGATGATTGATGCATATGATTAATATAGATTATAATTAATTAACTACATAATTAATATAACACTATTATAACATTTACACTAATTTATTAGAAAATATTTTAGTTTTTGTAATTTATTAGAAAATATTTTAATTTTTGTTAGGTAAGTTATTTCTGTGTAAATGTGATTGTATATTTATGCTTATTTTTCTAATTATAATAATTTATTAGAGATTTATGACAACTTATTATTGTCAAAAAAAAAATATATATGTCACCCAAAAGATTTATCCCAAAATTTTAATTTGAAATTGTAGTTTTGTTTTTCTCACTAGATAAAATGCCACACTTATTGAGGTTGAGTTGTGGTTGTGGAATACTTTAGAGTTCAATGAGCATCATGGGAAAGTATCTATATTGGAATTCTTGAGTTCACCCACAAATAGTGTGTAAAAATAATAGAAACCATGAGAGGAATTCTTGAGTTGACCCACTAATAGTGTGTAAAATAATAGAAACCATGAGAAGCATACATCGACGAGGACATTTAGCGATTCACATAGAAAGTAGAGGGACATGATGCCTAGAACACCAAATTCATGAGTAGGACGCTACCATTTCTTAAGTGGAAATCTTGTTGGGGTATTTTGAGTGATTATAATAATTTTTGGATGTCTAAATAAGCCTAGAAAAGTGCCAATTGCAAATTAGATCAATATTGGTATGTTTTGGGCTCTCTAAAAATTATTTTTTCATGTCAACAATACTTGCAAGGAAGCTACGGAACATAGTTGAATGGTGGGAGTCACACATTGATATATGTTGGGCATGCATGATATGCAATGGGCAAGGAAATCATTTAGAGCTGAAGTAGTGTAGGAATTTGTATATTGTTATACTAGCTAGTTGAGAGGTATCTAAAATTTGTGGAGATCCTAGGCTTCATAAGCGTTTTCACATTTGTGAAGGATAGTTTCCTTCACCCATCCAAAATTCGAAGTGATATTAGTTTTCCCCTTGCATTATCATAGCCCAACTGGGTGGCCAACTGTAGAGAGTGATAATATATTTGAGGCTATGTTTGGGTGGAAAAGGCTCCTTTCTAGATTGGTTACTAACAAAAAAAAAATCTCAGATAAGTGTCTGTGTTTTATAATGGGAAATTTAATTTTTAGTTATTGACAAGAAAAAGATGATTAAAGTGTGTGGATAATGTGGTTTCGTGTTGTGTAGAGATACTAGAAAATGAATTTTACATATGCAGTTGTATGCTTGAATTTTTCATATGGGAAATGAGGATAAGAACCTTTAGGTGTACTATCCACTTATATTACATGGAGACAAGGCCTATAACATGCCTCCTAAATGAGAATACAAGGCTGGAATGGAAAAGGAAATTTTTCTCTCACCCTCTTGAGTATCCTTGATGGTTTCCTGGTTAAAAGAGACCATAATGGGTCTCAAATTTAAATGTTGACTTTGCATCAACCATACCAAATAAGGCTTAGAAAAGTTTCCCAATGGATAGTTTTCCAAGTAGATAAATGATTTTGGTTATAAAAGTTAATTTATCTTTTATAATGAATATTAGATAACATGGATCATTATAGAAAATCTTAGTCAACCATTGAAATACTCTTTAATAAACATATGATATAATATAATCTATTTGTATGCTTGAATTGTGGGTCTTAGAGCCTTCTTAACTTGCTACTTATTATAAATAACCTTATGGGGACAAGTTTGGTACTTATATAGTTGACCTCTATCTTGATTTGGAGTTAAGGAAAGCTAAAGGTCTTATGAACAATTTTGTTTCAAGATTAGCTAGCCTTGAATTCATTTTTATTGTTTGATTTGGAGTCAAGGAAAGCTAGAGGTTTTATGAAAAATTTTGTTTCAAGATTAGCTAGCCTTGGATTCATTTTTCTTGTTTGGCTTCAACAAAATTAAATTGTTAAAAACTTGATTATAATGATTATAAACACCAAACAATCACTTCATTTTTCCATATGTTTCTTCGTAAGGATAAGTCCTTGGTCTAATGTGGCCTAAGGTAATGAGTATGCAAAGGGAGAAAACTCACTTCATATAATTTAAATATATTCATATAGATGTATGAGAATATGTCAATACATTGGTTACATATAAGTTTATATGCAAATATTTGCATAATTATTGGAGGTGTGGTGCTTGGTAAATGTTTAAGTATTATTGAGAGTGATTGAATATATATATATATATATATATGAGTTTATTAATACTGTGTAAGAATGTGTATTATCTAAAATTTATAGATTTTCTTAGAGTGAATTATTATTTGAATATAATAATTGCTTAAATATTAATTCTACCTATTTCTATCTTAAGATTGTCACAAATATTGATGAGAGGTAATTCTTGGTAAATTTATTCCTATTTACTTGAATATAGGAATTATGAAATCAACTTATTCTCTTCAAATGAGACTTCAATTATATAGTTCTCATATATGCTTCTAAGTATTGCATGAACATTAGGGTTCTAGTAATGACTAGTAAGATTTTATTTACCTACCTAAATTTAATAAATTCTTGTACTTTAGTTTTAGAAGTAATAATTTTTTTATGCTCTCTCTATATATATTTGTGTGTGTGTGTGAGAAAAAAAATATTGGAGTTTCAGTCATTTTGGTAAAATATTTTACTCATTACAAAAAAGTAATGAATTTGAATACAAATGATGTGTTTTTTAAGATTGAAATATTTTTTTTTGAGAAATTTAATTTTTCTAAAGTTTGTTAAAAATTCCTCCAAGATTGATTGTAGAGCATTGTTTAATCTTTTTAATTATGGGTTGGGAAAATTTATGAATTTTTTGCTATGAAAAAAATTGTATTTCCATGAAGCCAAATTAATCATCAATGCTTGACAAAGTGCAAAAAATATTCTTTTGAAAAAAAAAATTATCCATGGCATATTAATCCATAGACACTTTGGAAAATCCATCAATGGTTGGAAAAGTATATTAATTTTCTCATATAAAATTTTTAAATTTCGCCCGAGTGTACCTCATTTGACAATGATTAGATTATGAAGTATTTTGTAAACCATGAGATTTGAACTCAAATCCCCATGGGTCGATCCAATTGATGGCCTCCAAATTAGAAACAAATTAAGGCCCATCTAGTATTTCTTAAGAACATAAAGGCTATATTAAATCTCTCTTTCTACACTTAATAATATTTTTTTAGGAAGGTTTAGAGGTAATTGCATACTATGTCCCTAATATTATTTATTTTTGCAGAATATTGAGTAAATCCTTAATGAGATAATAAAGGGACTTTTCTTCCTACTACATGATGGATTAAGATTGGATAGTAAATGAACAAAATATCATGAAATTATTGACAAATTATGGAGTTCCACTGATTGAGAAAATATAAGAATGTGTTCCCTGTCATTTAAATGAATATTCCTAGTGTGTGGAAACAGATCCAATTTTTGAGGGATTTTGGAGGGGAAATTTGCTTCCTTTCAAGGAGAATGCTCACTCATCACTTTGTATAAGTACCAATTCGAACTTTCTTCTAAAGGCAAGTATTTCTTAGTCTTCGTGTGGTGAAAACATGTATTTATTAGCTCCACTTTAATTTCTAGCATGTATGTACTTGAATTGATTCAAATAATGAAGTTTGGTGTCATTTTTAGTTTCTAAAGCTTGGTTCCTTCATAAGACTCTAAGAATCCTTGGGCATGACCATCCAAAGAGCCTCATAGCTCTTTTGTTCAAATTTTTTATTTGCTTTGAATGTCTTTTTCACTTGCATATCTTATTTATGCATTTACTATTCATGCTTCTTTTGCTGTAGGTCATATTGGTTAAATGATTGAAGTGGGTTTTTTTGTAGGGTATTTACAGAGTCCCAAGAATTATTCATCCTTATAACAACTTTGAAAATTCATATTCATCATTGAGCTACTTGGATTGGTTTACTAGTACATAAATCTAAAATTCTAGAAGTCTCTTGTAGAAAAATAGTAGTAATTAGAATGTGTTTGTTAGAATCCTGTAATTTACAGTATCACAAGGTGACTGTGTATGTCTTATTTGCAAATTTTCATATTGCACATGTATTTCAATATTCAAATGTATTTTCAAATAAGATAAAAAAGAAACAAAAAAAAAGAGAAAAGAAAAGAGGGTGTTAAAAAATGAAAAAGGAAAGCCCCACTCAAAAGAAAAAATGAATATTTCTGAAAGTGCTGCAAATCAAAATGCCACTACTATTGAAGAAAATTTGTGCAATTATACAGTTTGAGCATGATTGCACAATTTTGAATTTTTTACTGTTAGGTTAGAAATGAAGATTTTCCAAACCATTTAATCTTGTCTTATCAGTAGATAGGTAGAAAATGACATTGGTTCAATAGCTTAATCTGAACCAATAGGAGAAATAAGAGATAGGTGATAGGTTATAAATTCAAATAAAATGATTTCAGGGTCTGCAACTCTAAATGCACCCTAAAAAGAAGAAAAATGTTAGGTTTGTAGCTTGGGTAGGTAGATCTGTTGCAGAAGAGAAGGGAGAAAATTCAAAGTTCATCTGATGAATAAGCAACCCCAAAAGTTGTTTGTTGATATTCTTATGATCATAGAATAGAAAGCAAAAGAGGAGAAATCAAAGTGAAAGAAAGAAAAACTGTACTCTAAAGGTCCAAAAATGGGTGTTTTTATAAAATTCGGGACCTTATGATATAATTTTATCCCTAAGTCTCGACTGCATGCATTTATTTTTACCCTGCTCCTCTTCATATTTCCCTTACCCTAAGCTTTACCTTACTGTTACACCGAAATTTGTGACCATGACATTGAGCTGTCTATATGGGTTCATCAATACCTATTTATTGCTTCCTTAGAAGTCTAAAAACATAAAGTTCGCCAAATCAAGTCTTGGAATTGGAAGAAGCTCTTAAAAGTCCTACACAGCCTACTCCCACACTTTTCCTAGTCATTCCCTGCGGTACCGCAGTTAATTGCTATCAAAACTGTGGTACATCCTGCACGTAAAGCTCATTAAAACTGCAGATCCCCGTAAAATGTAAAAAAAAGAGAAAAGTAAGTTCTAGAAGCCCAGTTGGTCGAATATTCTCCCAGCTGGGGCCTTCTAGAAGCATTATCTGGTCAAGCTTCGCCCCTTCCATTCATGAACCATTATCCCTTCATGAATGGAGTAATCCCTTGGTTTTGGAGCTCAAATCCCATGATGAAAGGGATTTATCCCTTCATTTTTGGAACTGAAACTACCTCCCTTCTGCTATAAATTGAGGCAAAGCTTCAGTCTCAAGGGTAGATTATAGATTGTATTTTTGTACTAAGTGCTTGCTTCTTGCTTTGTAGAGAGTACTTAGAATTCATAGTTTTGAGAGGAATTGCTGAGTGAACATACTCTCCATATTCTGCATCGTTGGCATGAGAAAGATTACGAACTCATGGCCATAGCTTTATGCCGATAAAGAGAGTTGGAGTCTTGTCAAACTGAGGAAAACGGTTGTTCGGGACCCTGGAAGAACGTGTACAAACATCAAGGCATCACGATTGTAAGGTTTCTTCTTTTATTAAAATTTAATACAAATGGATTCTATTTTCTCATTAAGTTTTTCATGTATCTTTTGGATAATTTAATCCTTGGATTCCTTGATCACTAAGATATATTTATGCTTTTAAATTATTGTATCTCGTAGATGCTTTTGATATCGTTTGCCTGTCTTTGATTGCAGAGCTTATGTGTTGGATCGATAACTTCTGGAGCGACAGGACTGAAGACCAAACAAAGTGTTGGACTTCAGGTAGGAGCATCTTCCTATAGTTAATTAATAATTCGTAAGCAAATAGTCTACATCTGTCTGTTTGTTTCTAGATATCCTTAGGATACTAGGGAGATCACTTTTGTCCGCAAGAGGGATTCATCCGTGCAACAAAATGGCGACTCCACTGGGGAAATTCTGAACTTAGTTTTCTTCCATTTTCAGTTTGATTTTTGAAATTTCTTTGATTGAGATTAGCTCAAAACTTGATTGGGTAGAAAACTCAATAGGATCCTTGATTGTAAATCTGTATTTTTATTTTTTCTCTACTTTTCCTGCCTTTCACATTTTTTCCTTTAAAACAGAGTGGTAGATTCTGCAATCTTTAGTAGAATAAAGTGCGGTACCGCACCTTGTTCTATTAAAAACTGCGGGTCTCTGGAAAATTTTAGAAAAAGTAGAAATTTCGTTTTCTGGCATCCCATTATTTGATTTTTGTTCTTTACCGAATTTGTCTTGGTTGTCAAAGACTTCCGTGAAAAGTTTCTTTCAGCAATTTTTATGATTAAGTGATCTATTCAGTTAGTTTGTATATCATGAGTAAACAATTTTCCTAGTCCTCCCATTGCTCTGAATCGGAAACTTTTGTATACCTTAGCTATTTGGTATTTCATTACTTTTCTGTTGAGCCATTGAACTTGATACAATTGTTTTTCTTATGAAAATTTGATTTTATTTTCATTTGCAAACTTATAAAACCTTTAGATTGATAAGGACTGAATTTAATTTTAAAACTACTTTTGGATGCTTTGTTTCTCGCTGGAATAAGCAGAAAATTCTTGGTTAGATTACAAACTAGGCTTAAACATCCTCCAACTTTTAGATAGAGTTCAAGATTAGAAATTTATTTTAGTTTTGAATTTTATTATTTTAGTATTTTTTAGTTTTCTTTTGGAAGAAGTTTGTTTTGTTTCTGATCTAAATGATATAAGGAATTTCATTTTGAGCAAAAGATCTTTTTTGGAATTGGAATCTCTGAATTGTCTTCTTTTCAAAGTTTCTCATATAGGAAAGAAAGAATTGATATTTTGAAAGTCTCTGAAAATCTCTCAACTCTTTCCTCTAGTTAGACTTCATTGAAAAGAAATGAGTTGTTTATCATATAGATGCATTATAGCGAATTTTGAGTCGGGTCATTAAAACATCATCAAGTTTCATTTCCATACCTATTGTCTAAAGAAACTGTCAATTAAAAGTAACACTTAATTAAAATCAATCTAGAAATTTTAAATTTTTTAGGGCTCTTTTCACCAACATATCTTAGGCTAGTGTCTTGGAATAGGTTTTAGTTTTAACTCTCCAAGACAGTAAAAACAAACAAGTAGTCGATCTTGCGGTAGGAAAATCCAATTATAACATCTATGCTCTGGAAAGCTCCTCCTAAAGGAGTCAAGCACGAGATCATATCTGAACCAGTGATGTAATCCTACCTATCTCATTGGGAACGATAGAAGGTGTGCACATATTAAAAATGGTAAACCTTGGATTGACCATTGTTGAGGAGCCTGGGGTCACTTGTCGGTAAACCTTGGATTATGTTAAGGAGCCTTCAAGGGGATTGAGCTTGTTACTCTGCCCTTGCGTGTATATCGGATCGTAGACTGTTCTCCCAGGTATATATGTTCCCGTTGGTGACCTTACTGACCATAAAATTTAGGATTCTTTCCCAAGGTGACGGTGGAGGGGAGATCCCATTATACCTGGATCAGACGTCGACTAGACTCACTTGGACTCTTTGGAGGGTTATCTTCACTCGAGATGGTTTAAGTGAAGAAACTTGCACCGGTCTGTTTCATTAAGCAGGTTGTCGGGGTAATTGTTCCAATTTCCATTTCTGCATTAAAATTCTATGATGTTGGATTTCATCACCAACTAGTGTTTTTAGTGCGGAAATCTTTGTTTGTGTGTGGATTGATCTCTTAGATTTTTATAGGCGTGTGATTCATTTTGATTGTTTCTTTAGCGAATTTAGGGTTTTTTTGAATTTTTCTTTGTTTTCGTGTGTTAAAAGTTTTAATCGTGGCTGAATTACCGAGACGATCACGTAGAACTCAGGGGAAGCCCCCTGAGTACACACCAAGACAACTAGGACTTAAATCTCTAATACCAAATGTTATCGGTAGAACTGGATTAATGGAACAAAGAGAATCATCCATAATTATTCATCCTGATTCTGAAGTAAATCAACCGCAAATAGCAGAGCATACTCCACAAACAGTTTCAATTTCCTAATTAACTGAAGTTGTTTCTATAACAAGTGAATTATCACTTGAAGAACCTGAAATTTTTGAACCGGAAACTGAACCTGCTACATCAGAACCTACTTTAGAATTCGCTACTACAACTTCCAATTATCCTGATTCACCCAGAGTAAGAAATCAGATTACAAAAGATCTTCCTCCTGGTCTCATTAGTATTGAAGAAATCACTGATATAGAGGAAGAAGTTGTTCTTCCGTCAACTCAGGAAACTTTAGAACTTAGAGAACGTGAATCAATTTTTTACAGCCCTTTTAGACAAGATGCTTCGTATTCTTCATTAACAGATTTTATACAAAACATAGGTCTTCAGTACTCGCCACCCCAAATTCCATTTTCCCTACACCAATAGGTTATAGACCTCAGCTAAACATGTCTATTGAATTGCCAGAAACATTTTCGTATGGTGGTCCATCTGTTCCTGTAGGCTATCAGTGGCTCTCTGGTACATCCTCAGGAGAATATCCTCTTCCTAACGCACCAATGTCATCATTTGGTCCAAATGAATCAACAATGAACAATGAGCAAGTTTATATGATGTCTGGAAATATCCCAAACCCCGGTTATCAAGGTAGTAATGTATCGCCTGGGGGACAATCTCAAAATAGTCAAATACAGCCTGGGGGATAACCTCAAGGACATGTCAACTTCAAGGTCCATATCAACCCCATGGACAATACATACCTCAAGGTCAATATCAACCCTAGGGACAATACTTACCTCAACGTCAATATCAACCTCAAAGTCAGTATGTGCCTCAAGGTCAATATCAACCTCAAGGGCAGTACCCAGCTCAAGGATTGCAGCCTCCTTTAGGACAACATTTCTATCCAGAACATCAAATTTTACAAGGAGGTGGAAATTATCCAGTCAATTATCAACCATATGTTCAACCAAGTTACGGTCCGTCTTATGTACAACCTTCATTGGGACCTTCATATCCCGGAATGGTGTGGGATCCATCTCAAGTACAACAAAATTTACAACCAAATATGCAAGTACCTTATTATCAAGCTAGACAACCAGTTGGTTATAATCAACCCCAACAACCTGTCCAACCTGTCATTCAAACATTTTCATCTGGTCCTGTTCAACAACTTGGTCCGAGTACACCTGTGACTCCGCCCCAAACTGCTGCTCAGAATTCTGTTCAACAAACCACACCTATTCTTGTGGTTTCTACAGCGCCTATCACATCCGCCCCTCAAACATCAATACAGATTCCTCAGGTTTCTATTCCGCAGTCTGGACCTACAATTCAGACTATTGTTCAGATGCCGACAAGACAACCTGGTACAAGTACAATTATAACAAGTCAAACTTAGTTTACTTATCAACTGTATCAAAGGTCATACCAATATGGACCTGTTCAAACTCCAGTTTACCCGCAACAACCGTACCCTGGGTATACATATCAGACACCTGTTCAACCCCAGTATGGTCCGGTTATTCCTGGTTATCCAAGGGGCACTCCAATTCCAAATGCACAACCTATTCCAGGTTATCTTGGATATCCTCCTCCTGGGATTGGTTTAGTATCACAGGGTTATCAACAAGACCCTACCCGTCGATTTCCATTCATAGAAACTTTAGATTTACCGGATTTATCTCGCCTTACGAACGATCCTATCTATTATCATCCGTATTGGCCGCCTATGCCGCATAAGTTTCCCAGTGATATCCCAAAGTTTGAAGGAAAATCAAGAGAGGATCCTTCTAACCATGTCATGACTTACCACCTTTGGTGTGCATCCAACTCATTAATCGACGATTCCATTCGACTTAGACTTTTGCAGAGAATGTTAATAGGATTAGCTGCCAAGTGGCACATTGAATTACCACGAGGCTCATTTACCAATTTCAACGCTCTAGAAAATGCTTTCTTAACTCATTTTTAGTTGCTATTCAGATACGACAATGGCACGTAATTATTAACTTCACTAAAACAATCTACGTTTACATACATATTAGATCATATTCTGTTGAAATTTGGTTACCGGAGGACAGGTGGTTCCCTAAGGCTTTGATCTTTGGCCTAGGGAAAAGTGTCCAAAAGAATTTATTTTTTCTCCTAAAGTGACTTTATAATTTTTATAAGTCAAATCTAATTTAAAAGTGACTTTAAGTGATAAAGTTACTAAAGTCTAATTTAAAAGTGACTTTAAGTGATAAAGTTACTAAAGTCTAATTTTAAAGTGACTTTAATAAAGTTGATGTAAAATTAGAAAGGAAAAGTGACTTTGGAAATAAATGACTAAGTGGGTCTTTATTAAAGTGGGGTGAATTAAAAAATAGAAAGTGAGATTTAAATGAGCATTTAATCTCGGCCCTAGATCTCAATCTATCTCAGCCATTGGATTTAGGGATTCCCCAAAAGTCACTTAGGGTTAGGTTAAAGGAGGAAAAGGAGGAAAAGGTCATTCATTCTTTCATGAGCAGATTGGGAGAAGGAGAGCAAGAGAGCAAGGGAGATTTCTGAGCGGTGAGGAGAAGGAGGCAGCAGTTTGGCACACATTCCAAGGCCATATTTCAGCAAGACCGTACAGCAGAGTTTGCACACAGTTCAAGGCAGATTTGGCATGATTTCCAAGGCAGAATCCGTACAGCAGCTTGTGGCACGTTTTCCAAGGCAGCCGTACCATTTTCTGGGCACAGATTTCGAGGGAGAAGCTGCTGTTTTTGCTGCACGCTTTTCTAGACAGGCCGTACAGCTTGTAGCTGATTGCTGGCACAAAAATCGAGGCATATTTCCGTACAGCAGCATTTAATACAGCTGCACGCATTCCAAGGAGGCCGTACAGCAGCATTTATTGCTGTTCTGCACGCAAAAAGAGGAGGCCGTACAGCAGAAATTAATGCTGTAATTTCTGGGCACGTTTTTCAAGGAAATACGCACAGCATTTATTGCTGGTTCAGTTTTACTGTCTGCACGTTTTTCGAGGCGGTGGTTAAGCACGGAAAGAGATAAGTTGTAAAAGTTTACTTGCTGATTTTTCTGAATATTTCTCTCACTGTAAAAAGCATTTTTCAGAAATAAGAAGGAGCTCTCAAACTGGTTTTCCCCAAGAGTTGTAGGGGGTTTTTCTAGGGTCATGTTGACCAAAAATATCTGTGTTAAAATGTGTGAATGACTGTTTTAAGCTTGCTGATTTTTATTTCTGCATTTTCCAGCATTCTGTAAATTTTCCAGAATTTGTGTTTTCAGCAAAAAATTATTTTTCTGTTGTTGAATGTAAGGATATGGGAAAGGGCATTTAACTAAAAGGAGAAATAAGGTGAAACTAAAAACCGAGGTGGGAGAAAGCGAAATTTCTACATATTCATGAATGGAGATGTAGAGGACGTTTGGTAAAAGTTTTTATCCCAAATCAAATATTTGCAGAATGGTTTGTCAAATCATTACTACCAAATATCACTGAAGATGTAGCCAAAGCAGGAGTTGTCACAGAAGAACAAGTTATTGCTCAAGCTTAGTATCTTGACTTGGTATATACCCAGTCCGGAACTTTGTATGAGAAAGTCCCAAATTTACCCCATCATGGTCAGATAACAACAACTCCTTCAAGGTCTCATGCCACTGATGGTGTAATCGGTTCAGTTAGTACAACTAAGAGTAAGAATAAATCTTCAAAGGTTACTTCTCCTATAATAACTTTACTTGATTCACTAAAAGGAGAATCTTCCCTGGAAACTTCTGCCGATATTCACATTGTAGACCCATCTATTGCAAAGTCGAAAAATGGAAACAAGAAGAAAGGGAAGAAAAAGAATAAACATACTTCATCTCCCAAGGAAAAAACTGATAAAATGAGTCAACTTATGATAAACGGAAACCTCACTATCCTTGTCTTATATGTGACGAGGATCATTTCACCAAAGAATGTCCACGTAGGGCCGAGGTATCTAAATTCGTCAAAGATTCATCCACCCCTGCTATTTTGAAGGATCCTTTTCCTGTTCAAGATAGAAAAATGATTGGATCTTCCTCTAATACATCATCATATATTTTGATGGTTGCGACTCGATCGCAAGATTATGGTAGTAAAAACCCTGTTGCTGGTAAAGAAGTAGAAAATTCTAGTTCTGCACTAGCTACATCTCCTTCGGTTTCTGATCCATTGCATATCGAGAAACCAAATCGTGATTTAGTAATCAAACCACTTGCCAAAGGTGTACTTCATAAATCAACTTTCAATCCACATGCGAGAACTGCTCAAAATTACAACATTGTAGAGGATTTAGCAATTTCTCCTTCAACTATGTCGGCCTTGGAAGTGCTGCAATCATGTCCAGCACAAAGGAAATTACTCTTATCAACAATTGGAGCTGTAGATCTTCAGGATTCAAATCTCATGGTCTTCGATTTGGAAAATTTTACACCTCGTCTCCCTCATCAAATGGCTTTCCAGATCCCAGTACTAGTAAAAAACAGAAGTTGCTTTCGTACTATTATTGATGAAGGAGCATCTACGTGTATCATGTTGTTAAAGTGTTGGAAATCACTCGGTTCTCCAACCCTTAACCAGTCACCAACAATCCTCAAAGCTTTTGACGGAAGAGGATTCCATCCATTCAGAATTTTACAAGATCTACCTATAGAAGTCGAAGGGAAAACCATTAATTTAGATGTGGAAGTAGTTGATGCCCCTCTAGATTACAACCTTCTTCTGGGTTGAAGTTGGTCTTATGCTATGACTGCTATCGTGTCATACGTCTTTCGGATAATTATGTTTCCTCATCAAGGAAAGATTGTGAAAGTCAGTCAGCTCTCATATTATTCATCTAACCCAGCTTCTACTAATAGTATTCAGCACGTTGGAAAAACAACTATCCCTTATGAGGATGTAGGAGTAGGTTTAATCAAAGATTCCGCTTTAATGAGAACTTTTTCTATGCCTCCACCTAACGTACCGCATAATATTTCTAATATCAATATGATTACATCAAGCACTATTCCATTCGTTGATCCTTGGATAGTGCATTTAGAATCAAAACTGGATTCATTCAATGGCATGATGCCTTTGAGTCCTTTTGAGATAGCATATCAAGCAGTACAGTCATTTTTCGATCCTTTATCAATTGATGATGATCCAATGAATGTGATCAGCGAAGAATCATTTTTAACATCAAGCTTTGTTACAACATCAATTCATGATCCTTTTCAACAAGTGTTTCATATTGATGAAAGCATTCGTGAATTCTTGTCTGTAGATGAATTACCATGGGATGATCTCATCATAGGTCATCATTTTTATCTGAGCTTGATAAATTCGAAAATAAATTTTCCTCTATTTTTACAGCTAACTATGTCGAGGAACCTCAGAGTCCAATCTTGATCACAAATTTGGATTCTGAAGTAAAATTGGGGAATGTTTCTTCTACCTCCTGTTGACATCTCAGTGAAACCCATAATTATTGAAAACATTCGTATAGGTGCTTCGTGTACGTCAAATGAAATTTCTACATATAAAGCCCTATTTCAAGAATTCTGCGAAATATTTACCTGGTCTTATGAAGAAATGCCAGGAATCGATCCCAACATTGTCATTCATGAAATAAAGACTTACTCGGATGCTAAACATGTCAGACATCGATTACGTCTGATAAATCCATGAAAATCTGCTGCTATTAAAGCCGAAGATGAGAAATTACTGAGAACAGGTTTTATTTATCCGATCCCGTTAACGGATTAGGTATCTAATATCGTTCCTGTTATGAAAAAACAAGGAACAATACGAGTATGTGTTGACTATAGGGATATTAACAAAGCTTGTCCTAAAGACAATTATCCAACTCCTTATATCGACCAAATTATTGACGATTGTGCTGGAAATGAAATGTATTCATTCATGGATGGATTTTCCAGATACAATCAGATCAACATACTCCTTGCCGATCAACCAAAAACAACATTCATTTGTCCTTAGGGAACGTTTGCTTACTGTAAATTACCTTTTGAATTAAAGAATGCTGGGGCAAATTTTCAAAGGGCAATGTCTTATGCTTTTCATGACATTAAACACATTGTGAAACCTTATCTCGATGATTTACCTGCTCATTCATTACGCAGAGAAGATCATCCAACTCACTTACGAGCGATTTTTATGCGATGTAGATATTATAAGATTCGCTTGAATCCACACAAGTGTGTTTTTTGTGTACAATCTGGTAGGTTACTGGGATTTGTCATTTCGAAAGAAGGCATTCGTGTCTACCCTTAGAAGGTTGAGGCCATTATCAATTTACCTCCTCCTTCCTCACTCCGCCAACTCCAAAGTTTGCAGGGGAAAGCAAACTTTCTACGTAGATTTATCCAGAACTATGTTGAGTTAACCAAAGGTTTTACTAGGATTTTGAAATAGGATATTTCTTTCATTTGGGATGAGATCGCTGATCGATCTTTTGATGCTTTAAAACATGTGTTGACCCATGCATCGTTACTGCATCCACCAAATTACAGCCAGGATTACTTTTTATACTTAGCAACCTCTAATTCCATTAGTGGAATGGTTTTAGTTCAAGAAGATGAATTCCACAACGAACATGTGATTTACTATCTTAGTCGGAATCTCAATCCTACTGAGATTAAATACTCACATGTGGAGAAACTTGCCTTGGCAACAGTTCAAGTTGTCCAATGTTTTCATCATTACATTTTGTTACGAAAAAACAACTGTGATTTCTAATTGTAACCCGATGATGTACATTTTGACTAAACAATTACTCGAGGGAAAATACTCGAAATGGATAGTAATCCTTCAGGAGTTTGATTTAGAATTTGAAAAATCCAAATCAAAGAAATCACTAGTGTTCGTGGAACTAATGTGTGACTTCCCAAATATTGAAACGGAAACTGTGGTAGAGCATCTGATCGCTGATGAATCTTTGTTTCTTATCAGTACGTTAGATCCTTGGTATGGAGATATCATCACTTATCTCCAAACCCAAAATTTTCGACCTGAACTTTCACGTTCACATAGATGAAAGATCCGTTACCAATCCCAGCAATACAATATTGTTGGAGACACGCTTTATTGTCATGGTGCGGATTCTGTATTTCAACGTTGTTTAACTCATGAAAAGGCTGAACGAGTTTTGAATGATTGCCATTCTAGAGCATGTGGCGGTCATATGTTTGGGTATGCCACAGCCCAAAAGATATTGCGTGCTAGTTATTTTTTGCCTTCGTTATTTAAAGATTGTATTCTTGCGATCTGAAAATGCCACAATTGTCAAATTTTTGATCGAAAGATGTGTGCACCACCCGCTCCTCTTCACCCCATAATTGATGTCGATCCTTTTTCAAAATGGGGCATTGATTTCATTACATGTAACCCTCACTCGTCCAGGGGGCATGGTTATGTTATTCTAGCAGTAGATTATTTTACCAAATGGGCCGAGGCAATGCCTACATTTGCGGCAGATGACAAAAATGCAGCCACTTTTGTATTCAATCACATGATTGCTCGATTAGGTGTACCCCAAGCTATTGTTACCTATCATGGGAGCCATTTTCGAAACATTATGATGACCGAAATTTCTGACCAACTTGGCCTGTGCCATGATAGTCCTACTCCATATTACCCACAGGCTAACGGTCAGGTTGAAGTTGTCAATAAATTTTTAACCACTATGATTAAATGGATAATCAGAATTCATAAATTGAATTGGCATACTATGTTTTTCTCAGCACTTTGGGCATACCGAACCTCAGCGAAAACTGCAACAGGTTTCACTCATTTTCAACTCTTCTACGGTGTAGAAATTTGTTGAATAATGAAGATTTATCCACCGATATTATCCTGATCACATATCAATTTGAATTCATATGCAACACATAATATCTTCTACTCAGATCATCATACATGCGGAAATAAACAAGCGGTATGCGATCAAAACATCATCAAAACATCACACAAATTACACAGTATGTATGGGGAAAGCTTATAGCTGAAAACCCCCAGCTATAGTATATTATAAATGGAAGAGAAACATGTAACAATCTCAGTACAATACTCCTCACAAGTACTCATTACTGTCTCCCATAGTTACACACAAACTAGCTTTGTTTTGAACAAGTCACAGGTTCAAAACACATCCACTAATTGCCTGCCTCTATTGCGCAATCAAGGCTGGTCTAATGAGAGATCCAAGGTTCGAATCTCCTTGGCTTGACAACGCAATCATCATGGTAAATTCCTCCAAGTGTGGTGCAAATCTCATGCACAACTGATGTCACAACTGATAGCTATCTCAACCCTTTCATCTACCTCTTTCACTGGTCTCCACTGAACTGTCCATGCACTGTAGTGAATTGATGTGTTCTTGAGTTGAATAATGAGTTAATAATTAGTGAATTAAATAATATTTAATTCACTCAACTCATCACTAGTGTATTAGCTAGTTAAACTAAACACAACTAGTTCAACTAAGTTAAACCGAACACAACTCCACCAACTGTCTCATCAACTCCACCAAACTTCGCCACTTGAGTTCTAACTGAAGTCAACCATGCATGAGCTCACCAAACCCCTAGGAATAGCATAATTCCTTTTTCAGATGCATGGGCCACATCCGTAGCTCCAACTGAAGTGTTGCAAGAGGATAAACTGAAGTTTATAGTCCAAATATTATTAAGGGTAAATAATATTTGACTTTTCTATTTTTAGCCTGGCAGTCTAAAAATAGACTCTGCCCAAATGTCTAAAAATAGAGGTCCATCTATTTTTACCAACTCGACCAATCATCCAAGAATAGCATACTGCAACTCCTAGACCATGCTCCATATGTCTAAAAATAGATATAGTCTAAAAATAGACTTTGCGCCAAAAATAGCCTGCGGGCCCACTTAGTGAAGGCGACTTCATTTCACTAAGCTCCATCATCTTGCTGCATTTTCAACATACGGTTTAGAAGTTGTGTTACCAATTGAATGCAAAATACCGTCACTCCCATTAGCCATAGAGCTACTACCAGCTACCTCTGAAGAGGAAAAACACTTTTTGTACCTGGCACAATTATATGAGACTCGGCGCACCGTTGCATTGGCAGCCGAAGCTCATAAAAAACGCATTAAAGCTCAATACGATAAAAGTGTTACACCTCGTATTTTTTCAGAAGGTGACCTAGTATTGGTATATGACCAAGCTAACGATAAACTAGGAGATGGAAAATTTGAACCTATGTGGCATGGTCCTTATATTTTCAAGTGAGTGCTTGCAAAAGGGGCTTACGAATTGATTGATTATGACGGAGTTTCTTTAGGTAAACCCAGAAATGGACTTTATCTAAAGAGATATTATGTTTGATTTTTTGTGAAGATCTTACATGTAGATTAGTTATTTTTTCTTGATTAGCTGCTTTAGAATAGATGAGTGTGTCTATTTAAAAGTTTGTGTTGACTACTATTCCTGCTTATCTTGATTAGTCTTGATATTGCAGATGTCGACGTCCCTTCAAGCCTACATTGGTTTTGCTAATGGTGCCTGTCGTAGTACACGGAATATTTCTTTTGCGGCCTGGGTCATCTATTCACCCACCGATGACTTAGTTTCTATGCATGGGGTAAGCCTTGGTCGAACAACGAATAATGTTGCAGAATATAACACAGTGATTGAGTTATTATCTGATGCCATTTCATTTGGAATTCAACGTTTGATCATTAGGTTATATTCTGAACTCATTGTATTACATTTAACCAGAGTATATGCAATTAAAAATCCAGTGTTACTGAGATTATTCTTGAAGGTTCATCTCTTGGAAAGACAGTTTGATTACATTGAATATCAACACATTCTGAGAAATTTAAATACGTTGGCTGATGCATTAGCTAATAAAGTTATAAATAGGTGTTTGCAACTTTAAAACAATGAGTTAAAACAACATTCGATAAGTGTTGAACAAGATAGCCGTCGAAACTAGTCATATCATAGATAGAGTTTTTGTTTCAAAAATATTACATCGTCTAGGACCATAGGTTTAAAACACCTTATGATTCGAAATATAGTGATACAAAAAAAGAAATACAATGATCTGCGATGATCATCCACTATTCGTGGTGATGATCATGATAATACACTATCGCTTGTGCCACTCTACGCAGATATCTCTGAAACTGACCAGGAACACTGGAAACATGCCTCTGGAGGCGTAAAGGAATATCATCCATAGTAGTCTCTAGAATATTTTTGGTTAACCTCTCCAGGTTCTGCTCTAAATCAGTGAGAATATTTGCTGCCTAATTCTCTGGCGATGCAATAGCGTCTGTTCGCTTCCTCTCGAAGCAGCGGAGATTGGTTGGTCTTCGTGGACCAACATTTGCATTTGAATTTTTGTCATCAGTACTAAGACAATTGAAAACAAAATAAAAATATTAGAGTTAAAAACACATTGACATGATTGATTTACCTGACTCGTCCCACTGTGTTCCTGGAGGAAGAGGCATATTAGGGTCACCGCGGAAATCTATCCATGCATACGGAAACTATTCAATGGCGAAGATTTGGTTCTGTAGCCAATGAAAGTATGCAGGTTTAAATTGAACTATCTCAAAACCCTCTCCATGACGGGCCATGATTTGTACCCAACGAGTCATCCGAGGCTCTCTGAATCTACCAGCATCAAACGAGATAAGCTGGGGGGCAAGAGATGGAATCCTCTCCAGAGAAAAATAAACTACAATAGCTCCATAGCCAAAGTTTTTCAACTTTGCGTTCTTAGCTCTGGTCAATTGGCCTTTTACATTAGCCAATACTCCTTCACACCAGTTGAAGATAGTGCCTTTGTAGCATTCAACCGCTGTCTGCATCTAGGATTTAGTAGCTACATGTGGAGCTGCGCTCCCACACAATCTAGCCACTGTGAACGCACCACTTTGAGTTCAAGACGGATAATGGTTTTTATATCAATGTGGTTGTCTTTTGGATCAACCTCTTCGTTACAAAATTCTTGTTGGTAGCTAGCTATAGATTGGCCACCTTGCCTAGCCCCAAACAAGGAAATAGGTTCTCCTCTTTTGGAAAAACCTGTAAGGAAGTATATATCCTCCAGCTCAATTTCAAGCCGGTGATCACCGATAATGAAACACTATTCTTGAACATCCCACCTATTCACCAACCATGTCAAGAGCTCTACATGAGCCCTCATGCCCTGCATTGCCCAATATTTGTATAATCCACAATTTTTCAAAACACGCATTGTGGGTAAACTTCCCATAGCTGCCTCATCTACTGCCTCATGTTCACGTTCTCTCCATTCAAGCATTGTGTATACTCTGCAATAAACACTTTGAAAGATTAGATCGAATTAGAATGGAAAAATTTGGCTTAATTTGAGAGAAAAAATATTTTTATTTTGTTCATAGCGTCTCCGCACTTTTTGCATTAAGATAGTGCGAGCTACCGCACGTGTTATACACGAAAAGTGCGGGACCCCGATAATTTTCCTTTGGAAAATTATCGGGGTCCGCAGGTACTGTGTGTTTTACCTACAGTACCCCAAGAGCGATTTTTTGAACCTTTTTTTCTCTTAAAAAATCATTCTAAACCCTAAAAAGAGAATGTAAATAGACAAAAATGAAGAGAAATGAATTTTGGATTACCTGGAGTCGACGGTTTTGGATTTGGATGGTTGGTTCTTCTGATATATCCTTCGGAACTTTTTCTACCAAAATCTCTCAACTTTCACTCTGGATGCAAATGGTAAAAATGAATTGGTTAAACCACTTTTTATAAGATTTTTTGAATAAATAAAATAATATTTTGTTTATTTTCCACTTTGAAAGGTTGTTTTTCAAATAATTTTTACTTATCTAAAACAGGTATGTTTAATTTTTTGAGTTTTTTGTGCAGAATACAGGATTTTCGGGTGAAATAATAATTTTGGCAAATGAGTATGCTTTTTGTCACTTTTTCGAACTCATTAAAATTTACAGAAAAAGTGACATTATATGAGTACATTTTTATCACTTTTTCGAACTCGTTAAAACTTACTGAAAAATCGAAACCATGGAGTCCATTTTTAAGCCCTTTTCAGACTCTCTAAACATGAAAAGATTGTCGACTACTCGACTATTCGAACTCGTTAAAGGAAATGAACAGTCGTCCCTTCAATATAAGTTTACTCCTTTTCCGAACTGAAATGGAATATTTACGAAAAAGGTATACGTTGACTAATCATGGTCAATAGAGTTCTCTCCTGCATTATTTTATCCTTTTTTGGGCTTGAGAGACTAAATTTATGAAAAAGTCCACCCATGGAGTTTTCTTAAGTTTTTCTTCTGACTTCCTAAAATTGAAAAACACTGAGTTTCACCTATACTAGACTCGTTAAAACTTAATAGTAAAGGACCTGTAAATTATAAATAGGAACGAACCACTCCTTCTTAGGGTTCGATTTTAATACTAAGTTCAACTCATCCGAAGGATGAGATTATATAACAAGCAAATGTTATCCTCCTCAAGCTTGTCAAAAATAAAGAGGTACTTGCCATAAATGGTGGGGGAAAAGAGAGAAAATGAATCCAATTTTCATACTTCATTTTAAAAAGTTGTATACCACTCTTGAACACGACACTATTGTCACATTCATGTATGGGTTGGGAAAATCCTCTGACCAAACAGTTAATCAAACCACATTGAAAGACTTCAGCCAGTTTCTGGGTATTAGCTTTAGGTCAATCATCACCATCTGCAGTGTCGTTATGTGTTCAAGAGATCACTTTAATAACCATTCATTGCAAAAATTTGTCTCCATTCGCGTTAACCATCCCTGAGTCAGTCCTTGCTAAAAATTTCTTCAAAACGTGACCTAATGGTTTCATGTCATGGAATTTTCTACGACGGATCACTTATATCGACGACAGCTCATCATCTAGAAATTTGATCTAGAATCCTAACAGTACCTTGGAATCAGCATGCCCTAATGGCAGGTTTCTCGCCTTCGATGACGTTGCATCATTGACCTTCGATCGAATGATTCTGTGAAATGTTTGACTTCAGATCACAAATTCAAATTTCGTGGATTGTACTGAGTACTTTGAGAACCATTGTCATTATTGGTGGTTTCTCTCACACTTGTTAACAGTTTACATCATTGACTCGTAATCAAGTGGTTTCTACCATGTTCGACTTCGACACAATCAATCGCATGGATAGAATCGTACTAGTTCGAGAAGTGGAAATCAAGACCATGGATCTAGTTTCCACCATCCAGGCTGCGAGGAGTTTTATTATTCATCATATAGTAGACTATTCATAACAGATGGCTGCGTCCATACTATGTCTACTACTTCATGTAATTCTAAAATCATTTCTGTATCAGAACACGTAGTTGGTTTTGATCTGAGTATGGGAATGCCTACCTCAGTGATGATATACATATATATATGCTTGCATTGAATTTTTTTTCCAGGTTTCAATTGGTGTGCATGCAGCCCAATCCTCGGAATGATAAAGTGCTTCACTCTTCAGAATTATTCAAAAAACTCTTCAGACTTCGCACTTTAGGGGGAAATATGTCACACCGAAATTTGTCACCATGACATTGAGCTATCTATATGAGTTCATCATTACCTATTTATTGCTTCCTTATAAGTTTAAAAACATAAAGTTCCCCAAATCAAGTCTTAGAACTAGAAGAAGCTCTTAAAAGTCCTAAAAAGCCTACTCCCTCACTTTTCCTAGTCATTCCCTGCGGTACTGTAGTTAATTGATGTCAAAACTACAGTACATCCCGCACGTAAAGCTCATTAAAACTGCGGACCCTCGTAAAAGGTAAAAAAAGAGAAAAGTAAGTTCTAGAAGCCCAGTTGGTCGAATATTCTCCCAGTTGGGGCCTTCTAGAAGCATTATCTGGTCGAGCTTCGCCCCTTCCATTCATGAACCATTATCCCTTTATGAATGGAGTAATCCCTTGGTTTTTGGAGCTAAAATACCATGATGAGAGGGCTTTATCCCTTCATTTTTGGAATTGAAACTACCTCCCTTCTGCTATAAATTGAGGCCAAGCTTCAGTCTCAAGGGTAGATTAAAGATTGTATTTTTGTACTAAGTGCTTGCTTCTTGCTTTGGAGAGAGTACTTAGAATTCATAGTTTTGAGAGGAATTTCCGAGTGAACATACTCTCCATATTCTGCATCGTTGGCATGAGAAAGATTACGAACTCATGGCCATAGCTTTATGCCGATAAAGAGACTCGGAGTCTTGTCAAATTGAGGAAAACGGATGTTCGGGACCCCGGAAGAACCTGTACAAACATCAAGGCATCACAGTTGTAAGGTTTCTTCTTTTATTCAAAGTTAATACAAATGGATTCTATTTTCTCATTAAGTTGTTCATGTATCTTTTGGATAGTTTAATTCTTGGATTCCTTGATCACTAAGATAGATTTATGCTTTTGAATTATTGTATCTTGCAGATGCTTTTGATCCCGTTTTCCTGTCTTTGATTGCAGATCTTATGTGTTGGATCGATAACTTCTGGAGCGACTGGATTGAAGACCAAACAAAGCGTTGGACTTCAGGTAGGAGCATCTTCCTATAGTTAATTCATAATTCGTAAGCAAATAGTCTAGAGAAAATGTTCTACATTTGTCTGTTTGTTTCTAGATATCCTTAGGATACTAGGGAGATCGCTCTTGTCCGCAAGAGGGATTCATCCTTGCAACACTTACTCCCAACCCTCACATCTCGACCCCACTTTCAAGTCACTTGTCCCGTCATACCCCACATCCCATGTCCCCACTTACATTAATTAACCCTGCTACTCCCCACATCTCTGCGCATTTGCCATCCATTCGACGGTCCACATCTAATGCCACCCCCCACTCACCCTTCGAACGTTAACAACTGGGGGGGTGTTACACGTTATTTTGTCACCATGACATTTCACTATCTATATAGGTTCATCACTACCTATATTATGCTCCCTTAGAAGTCAAAAACCCTAATGTTCCTACACCAAGTATTGGAATTGGAGAAAAGCTCATTAAAACCCTAAAAGTTCTAACTCCGCATTTTTCCTAACCCTTGCCCGCGGATGCGCAGATATTTTATCTATAGCTTACGGCACATCCCGCACATTTTGCTTATAAAACTTGTGGACCCCTGTAAACAGTCAAATAAAGGAAAAAGTAAGTTCTAGAAGCCAAGCTTGACGAATATTCTCCCAATTGGAAGCTTCTAGAAGCGCGTTTAGTTCGAGCTTTATCCTATACTCATGAGCTCTATCCCTTCACTTGTGGAGTTTATCCCTTGGTATATGGAGCTCAAATCCCTTCATGAGAGAAATCCATCCCCCTCTTCATGGAACTGAAACTACCTCCATTTCCCTATAAATGCTCATGTTTCAGTCTCAAGGGTAACTTGTAAATGGTAGACATACATATTAGTTGCTGAAGAATTTCTTAAGAGAGCATACTCTCTATATACTAGCCATTTTTGATATGAGAATGATCACACACTGATGTCCATAACTTTATGCTAGTTTAGAGAGAAGAAGGCTTGTCAATATGAGAGAAGACGATTGTTGAGGACCCCAAAAGAACCTGTATAACATCAAGGTGAAAGGTCGTAAGGTTACTTCTTATTATACAAGTTAATACAAATGGATTCCATTTTCTCATTGAATTGTTCATGTATCTATTTGAGTATTTCAATTCTTGGATTCCTTGATAATTGATATAGGTTATTGTTTTCTCAATTATTATATCTTGCAGGTGCTTTTTATCCTTTTATCTGTCTTTGATCGCAGGTTTCACATGCTGAAGTGACCTGTTTTGGAGCGACTGGATAGAAGATTTCAGCAAGCATTGGACTTCAGGTAGGGGCATGCCATCGTACTTTCTTATTAGTAATTCTAAATCACAAATGATCTAGAGAAAATGGTTTGCATTTGGTTGTTTTTTTCTAGATATCGTTAGGATACTAAGGACATCGTTCTTGTCCGTAAGAAGGATTTATCCGCATCACAAAATGGCGACTTCGTTGGGGATTAGAACTTAGTTTCTCTTTTTATATTTTAGTTTGATTTTTCGATTTTGATTAGTCTAAAACTGGGTTGGGTAGATAACTTACCAGAATATTTGAAAACTAAATCTGAATTTTTATTTTTTCTGTGTTTTTCCTGGCCTCCACAGTTTTTGTTTAAAGAAAGTGCGGTAGCCTCCGCAATTTTTAGTTCAGAATAGTGCGATACCGCACTGTTTTCCATTGAAACCTGTGGAATTGTGGGAAATTTTTGAAAAATTAAGAATTCTCTTTTTAGGAGGCATATTACCAGATTCTTTATGCTTGCTCCAACTTTTCTTGACTGTCAAAGTCTTATGTGTGAATTTCTTTTCAACAACTTTTCCGTTAGTCTCCGTTAAGTTAATTGGATGTTTTGAGTCTCTTTTTTGAGAAATTCTTAATTTGATTTCATTTGGTCATTACTTTGAGGTTTGTCTCAGTCTCTTAACAATTTTGCATATTTTTTCTTTTGTTTTTGCAAAAAAAAATTCCCTCTCATTCACCCGGGGGAGGGGGAGGGGTAAATTGTGTCTGAGTGTTAATCGCCTTTGAGTGTTTTATTTTTTGACCTTTGGAATTCTCACCCAATTTTCTTTACATACATTTGATTGGTTCTTTATATTACATTAGAATCATCTTATGTCTGAGAATTCTCTTGCATCGATCACATTTGCATAATTATAATTCTCATTTTCAGAATATGAATGAAAAATGTGCATAGATTACATTTGCATACTTTTCAAGTGAATTGTCCATAGATTACAACTGCATAGTTTACATTCTGGAAAAATTAATCGTAGATTTAGATTAGTTTCTTTGATTTGAATTTACATGTTTTTATGCTTGTTTTAAAAATATAAAATTAAAAAATTGGAATTGAAAAAGCATTAGTTTTTCTTGATGAAATTAGTGCATTAGAGAATTTGTTATATTTTCTCTTAATTATCAATTTTTACATTGTTGGAAGTGAATGGAACATATTTCCTTACTTTAGTTAGGATTCATCGAATTGAAAATATTACATTATCATATTTGATTGCATTCAGTTTTGGGTTAGGTCATAAGACCATTGGTTTCATATCCATTTTCCCTTTGAGTAATAACAACCAAATAACACAATGCTTAATAAAATTCATCTAGAATTTTTTACATTTTCTAGGGCTCTTTCCACCAATCTAGTTCAGGATTAGTGCTTTGGAATAGGGATTAGTTAATGTTCCAAAACATTTAAAACAAACAATAGTAATCTTGCGGTAAGGAAAAATTCCAATTGTTGCAATTGTGCTATGGGAAGCTCTTCTTAAAAGAGTCAAGCACGAGATCATGTCGGACCCAGTGAGGTAATCATACCTATCTCATTGGAAAACATAGAAGATGTACACGTAATACAATCTGTAAACCTCAGATTAACCATTGCCAGTGAGCCTGGGGTCACTTGTTGGCAAACTTCGGATTTACCATGTCGAGGAGCTTTCAAGGGGGTTGAGCTTTGATACTTTGCCCTTGTGTGTATATCGGATCGTAGAATGTTTCCCTAGGTGAAATTGTCTCAGTTGGTGACCTTAGTGGCCATAATATTTAGGATTTTTCCCAAGGTGATGGTGGAGGGAAGGTCCCACTGTACCTAGAAGAGACGTTGGCTAGACTCACTTGGACTTTCCGAAGGGTACTCTTCACTTCGAGATGGCATAGTGAAGTTACTTGCACCAGACTGCTTCATTAAGAAGGTTGTGAGGGTAACTGTTCCAACTGCCAGTTTTCCACATTAATTTCCGTGACGTTGTATTTCATCACCAACTAGTATCTTTAGTGTGGAAACATAATTTTTTGTGTGTGGTTTGACTCCTAGATTTGATAGTGCGTGTTCGTTTGTTTGTTTTTACTTTTTAGAGACCTTAGGTGTGGATTGTGAATTTGAATTGTTAATATTTATTGTTAATAAATTCACTGAAGTTGAAACTAATGGCAACAGTTTCGGAATTTACTAACCAAGGAATCTCTCTTAACGAGAATCCTAGTTCTTTTCCTTACTTTGGAAATGTTGGTCCTCTTTATATGTAATATCCCAAAAGGGAGAATGCAGTAATACTTCACACAATATAAGAACTTACAACAAGATAAATAATAAATCTTAAGAAAACATGAGAATTTATAGAGAAGCTGAGACATTTTATTAGATTGGAGAAGAATAAGTTACACATTGTACAAAATGTGAGTAGATCTAGCCAAAATATGGTCTAGAAGTACCTAGAAAAAAAGCTACAATAGGTACAACGTAATTGGAGAGGCTCTGCAGCAAATACTGCGCTGTCCCTTCAGCAGAATATGAACATATGGTTGCAGGCTGAAAAGGGAAATGCATATCTACTCAAAACTGGAGCTCAGATGATGTCAATATTCAATATCTGGCCAATGTGATGGATTCCCAAGATAACCTAGAAAGGATTTTCCAGATATGCAACTTTTGGAAAAATCATCTCCCCAGGGTTTGATCCTTGATCTGCTGGGAAATACAGATCTGAAGCTAGATCTGACAAATAGATGGCTGAAATATGATATCAGATCAGATCTAAGCTTGAAGGGTTTATCCCTTCTTCAGATCTATGAGCTAGAAGCTCTAGATATAGCTTCTCAATCCTCCAATGATGATTGCAGCGACTGCAACACAACTGCCTCTAGAAACTGCACTGTGAGGGAAAGAGAGGCCTTCTGCCTGCTGAAAAATGCTGCAATAAACTCCAGGCTAATGGAAATAATGATGGAAATGTGAGGGAATGACCCCTCATAGGATTTCTAGCTGAAATACTAGCAACTTCCTTCCTCCTTTTAGATCTGCAAATTGAACAACATTATTCCTGAAGGGAATATTGCTGCTAGGAGGTAAATAAATTTTGGCCTGATGCTAGATCTGCAATGAAGCTCTGGGAAGCTGATATTTAAGCCCAAGGTGATAGGAATAATCCCTCACCAGTTCTCCAGCTGAAGTACTAAAGACAACTTCCTCCTGTTGGGCCTCTGTAATTTTAGCAGATTGGTAAGACGAAAGCTGCAGAGAAAACATTATGAACCACTTTGGGATTCTAGGATCTAGCCCTCCTGAATCTAGAGAGGGATCTCTCTTATAAGTGTAAATATTGATTTAACTTTAAGGCTTTTAGATGTGATATTAGGCTAGTTATTAAGAACGAGGGTTTTTGTTTGTTTTGGATGGTTGAGCATGATTTCTAATTGAGTGGAAAGTCCGAAAAATGAAAGAGTTTCAAAGGGGTGAAGATGTGAATAATCAGAAGAAGATTCAACTGATAGGATATATATGAAACAACACTTACTCCATTGGGCTATGTAGTCATAACAGAGTTTAATTGTGCAAAAATTTCAAGAGTGGTCCAAGGGGCAAGTCATCTATATCAAAAGATTTTTTAGATAAAATGATGGAATGGAACATAAAAAGTGTTGAGAAGGTGGAAAAAGTCAATAATTTCAACAAGGATTTATCAACTTTCCAAACAAGAAAAGCCTTTTAAGAAACTGTTTGAAACCAACCAAAGGACGGGGCTAACCATAAAATTCTTTGGACAATCTTGTATTAAAGCTAACTTATCAGACAAAAAATTCAGCAATCCACATGACTACTTTCAGAAAGGATGAAAACAGATAGGAAAACAAAGTGCAGCTTAAGATCAAGCAAGATACATTAAAATATAAACTAGATACATACTCTTAGGGAAACCTTCAAAACAACCTTTGGAGAAAGAAACTAGAAGACATGGCAAACCATAAAATTTTCCAGTCTAACTCTACTCAGCGTATAATGAAAATATCTTTCAAGAACTTCCTTTCAAGCTTTGCACATCAAGACAGGGAAAAAAAAACATTCCTTGATAATGTTTACACTTAACTTAAGTCATTCTTAAAAACACAATTGGAGGAAAACATAAAGATAAAGCTTATAGTCAGAGAAGGGTACTGTAAACAATAAATCCTAACTCTATGCTTGATGTTATTTATCAGAGACAAGTGAAAAAATGGCATATGTGAAAGGAAAACAATAACAGTGAGAAATACTTCACCAATGATATAGACCAGGATCCCAAAAATTAGCTTGTATATTGATGTAAATACAGTTACATACTTCAAATCCAGTGTTTCAGTACATCAATCATCTTTTCTTCTCAGCCTAACTTCTTCGATCACAAAACAGAGCTTCAAGAGCCTCTAAAAACTATTTACATGTAGAAAGTTTCGAACACAAATATTACATCAAAATTCAAAAACCAACCCTTTACAATGTGCTCCTCAAGGAGATTTTATAGGAAAATGAGGAGGTGGAAGAGTTTCTAGGGTTCAAATATCATTAATTCTACAGTTAATGCAATTCCTAGCCTTGAAAGCCACGTAAGGCATAAGGTAGGAATGCATCCTATCTATAACTCTGTTTTTGATTTATGAGGCTTAATGGACGAGAAAATTGACTTCAGGGCTGTTTCTTATCTTTATAGTAATTCTGCTGACAGTTTGTAATAAGTTTCTTTGGTGAATTAACTGTTTCGCTATCTTTAAGAAATAGCTTTGAAATAGGCATTAACTATGCCTTGTCTTATTGCTTTGATGGCTGCAGGTGTATTTCGGTAGATGGAGAGGATTTAATTAGCCTCTAATGTGGCAGTGGAGGCTTCTCAAACTGATAGATCTCATTGTTTTAACCTAAAAAACTATTAATTTGCTTTTTATGTGTGTTTTAGGCCTAATTTGGCTTAATATTTGTCTTCAGGTATTCATACTGTCTTTAACTGTGTGGATTAGGGCTCTGATGGTTGAATTTATGCCTTAATCCCTCAAAAAATGTGTTAAAACCTTTAATTATTCATCTCTGCTGTGATTTTATCTTTGGATACTGATACTCTTTGTTTGATTAATGTTTGCTGTGATTTTTTTGTTTTGCAGGCGCGCAGAGGGTTTTATAACGTTATCTCTGCTCATGAAGCACAGATAAAACATGATGTGAACCCTGCAGATTGGTCTTCTTTATGAATAGTGGCCTGAGGGATCGTCATCCCCGGCCCTTGATTGTCTTTTTAAAACATTTGAGAAACCTTTAAAACCTGCAAAAACACAGAAAAGTTAAGAAAATCCGTGAATGAATAGGATAACGCTGCTTTGGAGGTTAGGTTTAATTGTGACCGTTGGATGAAATAAACCAACGGTCGAGATTGCTTGCTGGGGATAACAGGGGATTCGGTTGGATGAATGGGGGTCAGATTAAGTCCGGGCCGTTGATCAGGGTTGATCAACGGTTGAGATCAGTCGGGAGTTTTATACTACGGAGGGTGGAAATTTATAATGGAATGGAGGAAAATATAGTAAAAAAGGGAAAAAACTTTGGCGGAAGGGAAAATGGGGCTTTAAATGAGATTTGGGGTCGGAGAATGATCTAGGCTGATCAACAGTCGGGATTTCTTGAACGGAGTGCTTGGGGTTGTCGATGATGAGTAAATGAATGGGGGGAAGGATTTAATCTGGGCCGTTGGATGATAGTGATGATTGGCGAAGATTTAATGATGAAGTCCTTGGGAGCAAAGGGGAGGGGAAATGGCTTGGTGGTCATGTTAAGTGAGAGCTGTTCGATCAAATGGATCAACAACCATGATTAAATGAAGAAACAAATTGTGGAAAGGGTGGTAAGGCGGAAAACCATAATGGTTTTCGCGCATATCCAAGGAGGTTTGGAAAATTGGCCAAAAAAACACGATATGCTTTTCTGCTTAGCACGTGTCCTTTTAATACCGCCCATATCTCGTAATTTTTTTGCATTAACGTTTGGGCGCAAAATTATGCGATATGGAGTTTCAGCCGTTGAATGAAGGGTAGAGAGATCTGACGGTGGGAGTGAGAGCGCGATGGGATAAGATGCGCGGGCGGAAAATGGTGGGCATGGTCAAGGTGGTTTAGATCTTGACCGTTGGATCATGTGAAATAAACAGTCGAGATCTATCGATGAGGGAGGTAGGTCCCAAAGGAGTTGGGTCTATTGAGTTGAATATAGACCGTAGGATCTAAATGTTTGACGGATCAAATTTAATCTCGGGGTAATGAAATCAATGTGAGACGGGGGTCGGGTGGAAATTGGGTGTAATAAGGACCGTTGATTTGCAAAGATCAACGATGGATCTTTACTGAAGAATTACACTGTCGGGCTTTGTGAAATAACAAAGGGAAGTCGGGTTTTGATCTTGGCCATAGGATCTATGAAATGGACAGCCCAGATTCGATCGCAGGATCACAAATCGGTGGAGGAAAGGGGAAGGCACAAAGAGAAACTTGCGATGCGATTACGTACCGACCATCGGATCAGGGAGTCAGATCGACAGTTGAGAATTAATCAGAGGGGCGAAAGGCAAAGAGTTATGGGCGGAGATTGACGATATCTTAGCCGTGGGTTATTGTGGATTCGACGGCTGAGATCTCATCGGGGCATCGACATTGGAAGAGGGCAAGGGATAAATGACTGTTGCAATTGCTGATTTGCGATGGAGCGAGAACCGTTGATCTTAAAACTAGATCGACGGCGGGGATTAAACGATGAAGTCAAAGGCAGAAGGGCAAGTTTTGGAACGGGGAACAATATGGGCTGTTAGATCTGGGCGCAATAAAGCAGATCAACGGTGGAGAATTGATCGCGGGATCGCATCGGCGGGAGGGAAATAACAAAGGGTAGGATGAATATTTGTGATGCGATTTTGGATTGACCGTCGGATCGGAGGGGTGATCGACGGTTGAGGTTTGATCGCATCGGAATTTTGAAGGATATGAAGAAAAAGGGAGGACCCGAAGCGGACTTGCGATGCGATGAGCCGATGACCGTTGATCGGTTTAGATCAATGGTCAATATTTGTTTCAAAGTCGAACTGTCGGGTTTTATTAAAACATAATGAAAAGTCGGATTTTTTTATGAAATACAAAGGAGGAAAAGATTTTGCTGGGTTCAGAGAGGATTTTTAGGACTTTTAAGTGCCCGGTTGCGGGGCTTAAGGTCTCATGAGGCGGAGGTTTTACGAAAGTTAAGCCCTCGGGGGCTAAAAACTTTTATAATGAAAAAAGACTGTTTTTTGGCTTAAAAACAAATTTTTTGAGGCAAACTGAGGGTTCTGGTAGAGGAATGAAGGCTTTTTAAACCAAATGGTAGGAGACCGAATGGTTTTAAAAGGGTCTTGAAGTGATTTTGAAGGTTAAATGAGGCTTATGGAAGGATTTTTATGAAGAGAAAGGGGATGAAAATGGAGGTCAATCATGAGTGAAAGGAGGGGTAAAATGAAGGGGAAAATGGGTTTTTTGAGCAGTCTTTCTCCTTGCAAATAGAAAATTTTTCAGGATAAATGAGGGAAACAACAGTGAAGATTAACTAAAAGATTAGTTATCTTCATAATACTTTAAGAATTCACAATTTGGCCACAAAATTGTTTCTTGAAGGCTTAAAAATGATTTAGCCACCATTTGATATGAAATTTTTTTATAGGTGGCTAACAGTGGCTCCACATGGGGATGGCACCTTATTGAAGATGTCAAAAACTTCAAACATGTCTTCTCTAGAAGTTGATCAATGCCTCATCCATTGGGCTGCAACTTTCTTTACTTTGCTAATCTTCTTTTGTTCTGACAATGTTAGCAACTATTAAAAATAATGGAGTTCTATCAAAACAAGCTTTCTACCTACCCAATCCTAATGATCTAACATTTTTTCTTCTTTCAGAGTGCATTTGGATTGGCAAACTCTTTTTACAAGCTTTTTATTTTTTTGAAAGCATAAAACTAGTCTATTTTCTACCCTTATTTCTCCATGAACTCAGATTAAGTAGTTGAGTTCATAAGCTTCTCTACCTAACTACTATCTGTCAAAATTAAACTATCTGACATATTTTATTCTCTTGTTTCTAAGACAAGAAATTTAAAAGAAAACAAGATAGGATTGAGCAGTCTAACTTGTTGCTGATCTATGGCATAAAAACAAGCTGCACATAGACAGTTATTTGCAGAAAATTAAATCAAAATGGTGAAGGCTTAAGATCTGAAAGTTTAAGAACATCCTTCATTTTATTTTCATCAACTCTATTTTTAAATTTGTTTGAGTTTTTTTCTCTTTGTTCTCTGGTTCAAGTTTTGAGCATATTAGAATTAGTTTGCTTCTATTTTTGGCTCAAGATTTGATCTAGTTAGAGCCATTCTTTCTTTTGGAATTCAAAGGTTCAGATTTTTAGCTTGTTTGAACCTTTATTTTTCTATCCTAATCTACCTAACTGATAAGCCAAGATTAAGCTATTTGGAAAATATATTTCACTAACCTATCAGCAGTAAATTTAAAACTAATTAGTCATGATTAGGCTGTATGACTAACTAAGGGTGTGTTTCTTAGGAGTGACATTTGAGCTTGCACACTTTCATACTTTGTTTCTCTTTTTTGGTATGGGGCTGTACCTTTCTTATTTTTTACAATCTTCCCTCTTTTCATTTATATTGTTTTTGTATTTTTTCATATTCTAACTTTGAATGCAATTATGGATATGATATTTACAATGAGAAAAAACAAAAAGGCTTCCAAACTGATATGGTTAAGAAAAATAATGTTTTAGCATCCTGCCATTGACAGGACCCCCAAAAAGTTTAGCTCCATTCAATTCTTGCAAGAAATAAACATTGTTACTAGCAGTAGAGTGAATGAGATAAGGGCTAAGCCATAAATTATCAAATTTCCCATGCTCGCCCTTATCTTCTCTCCTTGAATCTCACTTTAAAATTTTTTAACCAATGCTGAAATCACTGGCCTTTGTCCTTCTATCAAAAAGCTTCTTGATTCTTTCTTTCTTTTGTAATGCTCTGTTGTAGACTTCCTCTCTAGTTTGCTGAAGATGTATAGTCTGATTAATTCATCTGATCATGTCATTGTCTTCAGACTGTACTTCTTGGATCAGCTTCATGACTGACACTCCTAGGCTAGTTAGAAAAATTGCATCTACTCCATAAACAAGCTGGTAGGGTGACATTCCAATTGATTTTTTAAGTACTAATCTGTCAACCAACAGTGCATGTACTAGCTTTGTGTGCCATGATTTCTTATTGTCTTCTAGCAACTTCTTGATTATGTTCACCAAACTTTTGTTTGAGGATTCTGCTAGCCCATTACCTTGAGGGTAATAAGCAGTAGAATGACCCAAAGTAATCTGATATTTGTGACAGAATTCCACTATCTTTTTGGATCCAAATGTAGCAGCATTATCAGTGATAATCTTCCTAGGGCAACCAAATCTAGATAGGATATGATTTTCAATAAATTTTATGATGACAGAGTCATTGCTTGCCTAGAATGGGTGGCTTCTATCCATTTGGTAAAGTATTATATTGTAGTGAGAATCCATGTATGTTGGATAGATGAGGGTGGATGGATTTCTCCTATGAAGTCTAGACCCCACTGTTGAAAAGGAGCTTCAACAGTGATTGGATGCAAGGGTAAAGGAAGCAGTTTTCTTTTGCCTTCAAAGAGTTGGCATTTATGACAGGCAATAATCATTTTATGGACATCTTGAAAGAGGGTGGGCCAAAAGTAACCAGCTCTAAGGATTTTATTGGCAGTTTTCTTCCAATAAAGATGGCCTCCACATTCTCCTTCATGGAACTCATGCTTGATTTTATCTTCATCATTCTCAGGCAAACATTTAAGCAATAACCCACTAGCATTTTTCCAATATAGAAATTTATCTAAAATGCAGTAGTTAACAGCGTTTAACTTTAAAAATCTTGCCTTTGTTTTAGAAAAACCAAGAGCTATATTCAAATTGAGCGAAACATATAAAATATTAGCATACCAGGAGGAATTCATAAAATGATCTTCAATAATGAGAGTTGACAATTCCTCTTGTTCATCTAACGCATTTATCATGTTTATATCAAGAGCTTCAAAATTAGACTCAACCATTAATCTTGCTAGTTCTTGGCTTTTTATGAGTTTAGTGGGCTTGATTTCTAAATCATATTCAAGTATCATAGCAATCCACTTTCCTCTTTTTCCATCTGGGTCCTGTGTTAAAATGTCCTTTACAGCTGAATTGGGCACAAATGCAATGATGCGGGAGTGTAAAATGTAAACTATGTAGTCTTTTAAGGTTTGACTAAGGCAAAGGTTTGTTTTTCCATGATGTTGTACTTTAGAGGTGCATCTCTCAATGCCTTACTAAAGAATGCAATTGGATGCTCTTGTCCCTGTGAATTTTTCTGCAATAGGAAAATAGCCGCTATATGTTTTGATGCAAATGAAAAAATGAAATTTTTTTTTGGAAAAATCAGGACTTATAAGAAATGGTGTTTTGGTTAATGTTTGTTTTACCAGCTCAAAAGATTTCTTTGCTTCCAAGGTCCATTTAACTCCTTGTTCCTTTTGTTAGCCCCCCTATGAAATTTTTGACAAGCAAATAGGGGGCTAAATTATTTTTGAGTCTTCAAGGAATGCATTTCCTCTGAAAACACAGTCTCCTTGAAGCCTCTTTGTGTCTTTTATCCTTTGATCAAATCCCCTCTGCTGGTTCCCCTTTTAAAAGCCTCTCTATTATGTGAAGAAATGCCCTAAGGCCTTCCTTTTCCCTCTTATTTCCCCTCATTTAGCCTTTTTTCATCGCCTTGTCTTCCCCTTTTATTTCCCTTCTTACCCTTCAGTTTCCCCCAAAATCCCCTTTAATTTCTTCCCCTACCCTTTGTTTTCCCTTCTTCCCCCTTTATTTCTCTATCGTTCCCCTTCCCCAGCCCTAAAATCCATTAAAAGGGGCTAAAACCCACTTTCCGACCTTATTCTAAGGCCTAGCCCCTTCCCCTTAACCACTTCCCCACATGTGCCCAGGCGCCAAGACCAAGTGCTTAAGTCCCGGCGCTTATCGCAATCAGAGCATCAGGCGGGTGTAAATCCTTTGTAACAGCGTAAACCCCCGATGCGATTGTTTTATTACAATATGCCCGCGACACATTCCTCACCGTTGATCTGTCCCTTAGATCGACGGCGGAGCGCTAATCGCAAGACTCGGCTCAATCGCAATCGGAACATTCAAGTGACACCCCCCGATTGATCGCAAGTCTTTCACCCGAGCTTCGATTTAATCCCAGCCGTTCGTTCCCTTCCAGATCCGACGGATGGCGCTTAATCGCAACAGCGCTCCGATCACGATCGCAAGTCCTTCCATCTCCCTCCCGATTCAATCCTGACCGTTGATCTCCCCGCCTGATCTGACGGTCCTCCGCTAATCGCACCTGCTCCTCCGATTGTTGTCCCCACCGCTGATCTCCCCGCCAGATCGGACGACCAGCGCTCAATTGCTTTTCCCCTTCCGATCTCAATCGCAAGTCTTCTCCGTGCCGCTCCAATTGCGATGCTCCGATTTCATCCTGGCCGTCCATCCTCCCGCGATCCAACGGCTATCGCACAATCACATGCTTTTCCCTCTGCCCTTTCGATTTCATCTCCGTCGTCCATTTTACCGCGATCCAACGGTCATCTCTCAATCGCAACTCCCCCCAGATCGCAAGTTCTTCTCTCTGTCTTCCGATTTCATCTCCGCCGTCCATTTTGCCGCGATCCGACGGTCATCGCTCAATCGCATTGCCCCGCCCGATCGCAATCGCAAGCCTTTCCTCTGTCTCCCGATTCAATCCCGTTCGTCCGTTTGTTACGCGATCCGACGGTCATCGCTCAATCGCGCCTTCGACCCCAATCGCAATTGGAACATTCGTGTTGTGCATTGCGATTTCTCCTCACTCCGACCTCCGATTGCGATGGTGCGATTGGATCATGACCGTCCGTTTCCTCCCAGATCTGACGGCTCAAATCTGATCGCTCTTCGCCTCCGCTGGGTCCCACTCTTACATTCATCTCCGCCGTGTTTCATGTGTTTTGTGTATTGTTTGTCTGTTGCATATGTTGTTACGCCGCTCAACCCCCGCCGTCGATATTTGTTCCCAGACCAAGATCTAACGGTCTGCGCTGCATACCATCACCAAACTCCATTGTTCATAAGTTTGCACCCCTCCGTTTGCATCTCCGCTGTTTTCACCATTCCGCCGCCATTCCGCCTCCATTCCTCCGCCTCTGCAGCATTTCTCCGCCACCACCGCCCAGTTTTACAGTCTCTTTCCACTGTGCGGAATAGTACAGAGAGGCCGACTCAACGGCCAGCAAAGCAACAGAGACCGGATTAGAAGGGATTTGAGCCTGTAGGAATATTTGAAGCGCTAATCCCATGATCAAAGAATTAAGGCACTGATTGAAGATTAAGAGCGCACCAGCAACGCCATAACTGCGCCACCTAACAGCATGACATTTTCCTCCAGAGGTACACCTTCCTACAGCGTCCTCCATGCCTTCTCGAGCCCTGAGACAATTAAATACACTGACTGAAGCTCATTTCAGACAGTCACGCATCATTAAAGAAGCATGGAGGGACTTGCAGTTTTCCATCCAGTTCATTTATTCCAGAATGGCAGCACAGAGCTCCAAGCTCCAGAAAGGACTCCAAAGAAATATCCGAGGTCAATTTCCGGCCTGACAGAGATCTCCGAACCAGATTACAGAGTAGATACAGAGCCGCAGAGCCATTAAGCAGTATGGGCGTGGACACTTCCGCCGATTCTGTCTTAATGAGATTGATTAATTGTCTATCTACCTCTGTTTTCTCTCTTCTCCTATAAGAATTCCCAGAAATGAATTGTAAAGGTTGTTGTTGTTGCCTTGCCGGGCATCTGCTGTTAGAGGGATTCAGTTTGACTGTTAGAACAGCCTTGGGAGGAAGTTGTAGAGTAGTTTGTATGTAATAGGCTGGGAGGAGAAGTTGGGACTGTATTAGCCATTGAGCCATATTGTACATGACTGGTTTTGCATCAATTAATCAAAGCACATTTCACAGGATCCTGGTCTATTACTATTGGTGATGTTTTCTTAACTCTGTTATTTACATTTTCATACTGTTTCATGTTCTGCTGGTAGGCATCAGAATAATGGTATAGGATTCACCCGTGTTAGGTGCCCTATGCTGTCTGCTCTCCCTACCTTTATGTTTTCTGCTCCATGTGCTATCTAAGAGTTAATTCATGGGTTTAACCAGCGCAGCGGATGTTATTGCCTGCTGGCTGATGTATGAACTTGGGGGTTTGCTTCTTAGATGTTTCTTTGTAATCTTATCTTTGTTTTTCTCTTGGAGTTGCTAAAGCGGACCTGGAGTTAAATGACCTCTGGTCCGATCTATAAGCAGCCCCATTGTCTCTTTGAGAGCTGCCTTTGAGTATGTCCAAGCAGGTCTGGAGTTAAATGACCTCTGACCTGACTATAGACAGAAATCTGGTTGTTCTCCTTCTCCCACTTTCTTTCCTTAATGTTCCACCCCACTCTCTAATCTAAAGATCCTTTAGTATTAGATGACATGCCCTTTGAAAGCCTTGGCTAGTGGATGCAAGTAATTCCCTCTCATGACTCCATAGCCCAATGGATGGCACTGTCTTGGCCCATTCTCCTTGCTGAAACATCCTGCTGCTTTGTTCCTTTTCTCCCATTGCTTTCCCAGTCCATGATCTCCTAACCAACCCAGCAACCCTTCAACCAAATCATTTAAAACCCCCTTTGTGCTTCATAACTAGCCTAACATCTCATTTTGAGCTTCATAGATATATCATTCTTAGCTCTATTTGGAGAGATCCCTCTCCGGGTCCAGGAGGGCTAGATCCTAGGGCCCCAAAGTGGTTCTGATGTTGTCTCATCTTTTGGTCTTGCCAATCTGGCCAAAACATGGGAACCCCAACATAATGGCGACTCCACTGGGGACGAATCTGAGAGTCAAGAACCGCTGATAGTTGGTCTATTTCCCATTGTCGTCACCAACATAATGGCAACTCCACTGGGGAAAAATCTGAGAGTCAAGGACCGCTTTGCCTCTAGATTGGCTTCTAATTGCTGATGGTGGATAGCATCCTGATTCAAATTGTTAAATTCATCCACCTGGCGACTCCACACTCCATAATCCCAGAAGAATCCACTGGAGGAAGAACCTGAAAGATGGCCAGACCTCATAGAAGGGTAGAACATACGGGTTGGATTTGGTTTAAAGAATTCATTGTTTTTGTCTACCACTATGTTCTGTCCTACTTTAAGCCTAATCAAGTGTACAAAGATGAAACCCATGATGAGTATGGTAAAGATCTCAAGCCTCAGTCTTCAGACCGTGAGCAGACCTATGCTCCTGTAAAAAACCTGGTGGAACAAGAAGCTCATGTTGTATCTCCCACTCTTCAAGAAGCTTCAAGCAGCCATGAGCCTATTGTTACATCACTCACACCTACAAAGGTCATAGAAAGATATAAGTTTCTGGTTTTACCTCTCTTCTTGCAACCCCTGCCTACAGAATTAATAAACCAGCTGCCTCAATTTGATGGGGAAAATAAAGGGTCCTCTGCTGAAGAACATGTTCAAAATATGGAGGATTTACTTGAGCTGTATGAAATAGAAGAAGATGATGTGTGCATTAGGATGTTTGCTTTGTTGTTACAAGGAAATGTTAAGAGTTGGCTCAAAGGCCTTCCAGAAGCAAGCATTTTCTGCTTCCATCAGTTTTCTCAAGTTTTCCTTGATAGATGGGCGGCCCCGAAGAATGCTCTCCTCATCCTAAAAGAATATCAAAATTTGAGAAGGCAGCTAGGAGAGACAGTGCAAGAATTTTCAGCCAGGTTTAATAAGATATATGATGCTATACCTTCTGATATAAAACCACCTTTGGGATGGGCTCTGTTGCACTATCCAAGCTCTTTTGACCCAGAGGTGGAATTCTATATAAGAGAAAGAGAACCTTCGAGCCTGGAGGAAATGCAGAATATAGCAATCGCTGTCGAGTACAACGTAAAGTGCAGGGAGGAAAGATTAAGAGCAGCGAGGAAGGACCGAATAGAGAAAACAGCGCAGATCTCTTTAGAAAACAAGCTGGAAAGACTGATAGAGGCTGCCGGTTCCTTGCTGAAAGCAAAAGAGCAAGAAGATGAGGCTGAAACCAGAGAGGATGATGGGGAAAGACCTGCTCCTTGTCCCCAAGAAAGACAAATCAGATCTCTGCAAGACAGAAGTCGCATGCCAAGCATGTATGATGAACCAGAGCTTGAGTCAGAAAATGAACTTGCAGACTGTTTTGAAGAAAGATTCGCTGAGAGCCCTGAAGATTTGATGGGTAAATATGCTTACAATTATGATTTCTCTGATGTGGATATGTCTGACGATGAGTTTTTCCAAAGGGAAACTGAGCTTGCACGGCCATCATCAGAGGTCTCATGGGAGGAAGACTACGACCATCAACTTCAAGAAAATAATGAGCTAATGCTGGCCATCTATGATACTGATGGAGAAAGTGTTGAAAGCAAGATAGCAGACGAAGATTCATTGAATCTTCTATCTGCTTTATATCCGAACATCAGTTATACTTGCCAAGCGGACAGAGGCCAGCAGCTCTTCAGCGCAGAGGACGAGGAGAAAAGAGATGAGGGAAGTCTTGAGCGGAACGAATATCCAGAGCCTTCTCCCGAAGGGATTAAGGTAATCAAAGAAGCCCCCGCTCAAGAATATGTTGAGTTTTTCACAGAGTTTAGCCCGTTGCAGCAGAACCGACCTGTGGTACTAGAGGACAACCCTGTTGAATATAATGAGCCCTCTAGCTCAAGCTGCATTGAAGATGAGCGGGATCTCTTTCCCCGCAGGCGTCTCGGCCTTGATCCAGAGGAAGAGGAGGTATTCCTGGTCGATGCCCATATGCCAAATACTCCCAACCAGGAAGAGGAGGAGTGTGATTACAAAGGCCTCACTACAGATGCAGTGATTGAAGCTGCCCAGGATGCAGACTGCCTATCAGTCATGGTAGGCTTTAAACGAAAAAGCTTACATCATGAGTTTGTTGACCCTGTGGAAGACTACATGGAGGCCCTGATTGGCTCAACTCCACAAGCATCAATCTTTTGCAAGAGCCAAATACATCAGAATTGGTCACCACTGATGGTGACTTCAGTTTTGAAGGACCACATGCAGAGCACCCTGTGGTTATCTCTGACAGGCAGTCAGTGCTCATATCCTTTTTTGCTATTACTTGACTGGCTGCATTGGCATTATTGTATCACTTAAAGCATCAGAGATTTCCAGTTAGGGTAGGGTAGGTAGGAAGCTCAATAAAGCTCAGCCTATGAGCATGTAGTTAGTTGTTTCATTTTCTGTCTTAGAATGTAGGTGAAGAAACCTGCTAGACAGTCTAATCCTAGCAGGTAGTAGTGTAGGTAGAGAAACATATGAGACCAAAAGTCTAATCTGGTCTCATGGAGTAATAAGGGTAGAAGTAGAATAGGTTTATTTTTTCCTGTTTGAAAAATTAATGATGTAAAAGGGTCTGCAAGTCCAAATGCACCCAAGAAGAAAAAATGTTAGGACTTTAGTGTGGGTAGGTAGTTGTTTGGAAGAATTGTACTGCTGATATGTTGTCTTCACAGTTTGTGGCAGCTGATCAAAGAAAGAGATGGATGTTTCAAGCAGCAGGCATCTGGCCTACACCAAGAGATCAATTTCTGAATTCTTGACTCCTTCAAGAAGAAGCCATCCCCATGTGGAGCCACTGTTAGCCCCCCTATGAAATTTTTGACAAGCAAATAGGGGGCTAAATTATTTTTGAGTCTTCAAGGAATGCATTTCCTCTGAAAACACAGTCTCCTTGAAGCCTCTTTGTGTCTTTTATCCTTTGATCAAATCTCCTCTGCTGGTTCCCCTTTTAAAATCCTCTCTGTTATGTGAAGAAATGCCCTAAGGCCTTCCTTTTCCCTCTTATTTCCCCTCATTTAGCCTCTTTTCATCCCCTTGTCTTCCCCTTTTATTTCCCTTCTTACCCTTCAGTTTCCCCCAAAATCCCCTTTAATTTCTTCCCCTACCCTTTTTTTTCCCTTCTTCCCCCTTTATTTCTCTATCGTTCCCCTTCCCCAGCCCTAAAATCCATTAAAATGGGCTAGAAAACCCTCTTCCGACCTTATTATAGGGCTTAGCCCCTTACCGCAAATCCCTTAACCACTTCCCCACATATGACCCGGCACTGGGACCAAGCGCTTAAGTCCCGAGCGCCAATCTCAATCGGAGCATCGGGCGGGTGTAAATCCTTTGTAACAGCGTAAACCCCCGATGCGATTGTTTTATTACAAAATGCCCGCGACACATTCCTCACCGTTGATCTGTGCCTTAGATCGACGGCGGAGCGCTAATCGCAAGACTCGGCTCAATCGCAATCGGAACATTCAAGTGATACCCCCCGATTGATCGCAAGTCTTTCACCCGGGCTCCGATTTAATCCCCACCGTCCGTTCCCTTCCAGATCGACGGATGGCGCTTAATCGCAACGGCGCTGCGATCGTGATCGCGAGTCCTTCCATCTCCCTCCCAGATTCAATCCTGACCATTGATCTCCCCGCACGATCCGGCGGTCTCCTTCATCGCACCTACTCCTCGGAATTGTTGTCCCCATAGGCGATCTCCCCACCGAATCCGGTACGACCCGGCCTCCATCGCTTTTCCCCTTGCGATCGCAATCGCAAGTCTTCTCTAGGTGTCGCTTCGATTGCGATGCTCGATTTCATCCTGGCCGTGCATCCTCAAAAATTAAAATCACGGCTTCTGCTTGTCGAAAGCTTTTCCTACGCTCTACGATTTCATCTCATCGTCCATTTCGTCCATTTTCCTAGTGATCAAAGCGGTCATCGCTCAATCGCAACTCCCCCGATCGCAAGTTCTTCTCTCATCTTCGTTCATCTCGTCGTCCATTTTCCCGCGTCAGAGCGGTCATCATGTCATTGCCTCGCCACCGTCGCAATCGCAAGCCTTTCCTCTGTCTCCCCATTCAATCCCGTTCATCCGTTTGTTACGCGATCCGACGGTCATCACTCAATCGCGCCTTTGACCCCAATCGCAATCGGAACATTCGTGTTGTGCATTGCGATTGCTCCTCGCTCCGACCTCCGATTGCGATGGTGCGATTGGATCATGACCGTCCGTTTCCTCCCAGATCTGATGGCTCAAATCTGATCGCTCTTCGCCTCCGCTGGGTCCCACTCTTACATTCATCTCCGCCGTGTTTCATGTGTTTTGTGTATTGTTTGTCCGTTGCATATGTTGTTACGCCGCTCAACCGCCGCCATCGATCTTTGTTCCCAGACCAAGATCTAACGGTCTGCGCTGCATACCATCACCAAAATCCATTGTTCATAAGTTTGCACCCCTCCGTTTGCATCTCCGCTGTTTTCACCATTCCGCCGCCATTCTGCCTCCATTACTCCGCCTCTGCAACGTTTCTCTGCCACCACCGCCCGGTTTTACAGTCTCTTTCCACTGTGCGGAATAGTACAGAGAGGCCGATTCAGCGGCCAGCAAAGCAGCAGAGACCGGATTAGAAGGGATTTGAGCCTGTAGGAATATTTGAAGCGCTAATCCCGTGATCAAAGAATTAAGGCACTGATTGAAGATTAAGAGCACACCAACAACGCCATAACTGCGCCACCTAATAGCATGACATTTTCCTCCAAGGTACACCTTCCTACAGCGTCCTCCATGCCTTCTCGAGCCCTGAGACAATTAAATACACTGACTGAAGCTCATTTCAGAAATTCAGGAAGCATTAAAGAAGCATGGAGGAACTTGCAGTTTTCCATCCAGTTCATTTATTCCAGAATGGCAGCACAGAGCTCCAAGCACTAGAAAGGACTTCAAAGAAATATCTGAGGTCAATTTTCCGGCCTGACAGAGATCTTCGAACCAGATTACAGAGTACATACAGAGCCGCAGAGCCATTAAGCAGTATGGGCGTGGACACTTCCATCGATTCTGTCTTAATGAGATTGATTAATTGTCTATCTACCTCTGTTTTCTCTCTTCTCCTATAAGAATTCCCAGAAACGAATTGTAAAGGTTGTTGTTGCCTTGCTGGGCATCTGCTGCTAGAGGGATTCATTTGACTGTTAGAACAGTCTTGGGAGGAAGTTGCAGAGTAGTTTGTATGTAATAGGCTGGGAGGAGAAGTTGGGACTGTATTAGCCATTGAGCCATATTGTACATGACTGGTTTTGCATCTATTAATCAAAGCACATTTCACAGGATCCTGGTCTATTGCTATTGGTGATGTTTTCTTGCTCTGTTTATTACATTTTCACATTGTTTCATGTTCTTTTGGTAGGCATCAGAATAATGGTATAGGATTCACCCTTATTAGGTGCCCTATGCTGTCTGCTCTCCCTACCTTTATGTTTTCCGCCCTATGTGATTTCCAAGAGTGGGTTCACGGGTTTAACCAGTGCAGCGGATGTTATTGCCTGCTGGCTGATGTATGAACTTGGGGGTTTTCTTCTTAGATGTTTCTTTGTAATCTTATCTCTGTTTTTCTCTTGGAGTTTCTAAAGCAGACCTGGAGTTAAATGACCTCTGGTCCGATCTATAAGCAGCCCCATTGTCTCTTTGAGAGCTGCCTTTGAGTATGTCCAAGCAGGTCTGGAGTTAAATGACCTCTGACCTGATCTATAGACAGAAATCTGGTTGTTCTCCTTCTTTCACTTTCCTTCCTTAATGTTCCACCCCACTCTCTAATCTAAATATCCTTTAGTATTAGATGACATGCCCTTTGAAAGCCTTGGCTAGTGGATGCAAGTAATTCCCTCTCATGACTCCATAGCCCAATGGATGGCATGGTCTTGGCCCATCCTCTCTGCTGAAGCCTCCTGCTGCTTTGTTCCTTCTCTCCCATTACTTTCTCAGCCTATGATCTCATGACTCAACCCAGCAACCAACCAACCAAATCATTTTAAACCCCCTCTGTGCTGCATACCTAGCCTTATATCTCAACCAGAGCTTCAAAGACATATCATTCTTTGATCTATTTGGAGAGATCCCTCTCCGGGTCCAGGAGGGCTAGATCCTAGGGCCCAAAAGTGGTTCTGATGTTGTCTCATCTTTTGGTCTTGCCAATCTGGCCAAAACATGGGAACCCCAACACCTTTTTCAGCATGTTTGTTATGTTTCTAAGGAGTTCAGCTAAGTTGGGTATGAACCTTCTCAAGAAATTAATCTTTCCAATGAAATATTGAAGTTCCTTGATGTTTCTATGAGGAGTGATTTGCAATATACCCTCGATTATTTTTGGGTCTATCTTTATTCCCTCTTCGGATATGATGTGTCCAAGTAGTTTACCTTCTTGGAGATCAAACATTGTTTTCTTTGGATTTAAAGAAATCCCATATTTTCTGCATTTCTCGAAGACTTTTCTCAAGTGTTCTAGGCGTTCTTCATCTGTTTTGGAAAAAACAGTGATGTCATCAAGGTAAATAATGATGAAGTAGCCTAATTCTTCCGAGAATGCAATATCCATGGCTCTCTGAAATGTAGCACTAGCATTCATGAATCCAAAAGGCATTTTCACATACATGAAAGTACCCCAAGGTGTAGTAAAGGATGTTTTGAGTTGATCATCAGGACATACTACTATCTGATTGTACCTTGAGAATCCATCTAACAAAGAAATTCTTTAAGAACCAACTACCCTTTGTAAAATATGATCCATCTTGGGTAAATGATAGTTGTCCTTTAATGAAGCTTTGTTTAAGTTTCTAAAGTCAATACAAAGCCTTATTTACCATGTTTTCTTCCTAACTGACACTATATTAGACACCCACTCTGAATATCTAATAGGGACAATAATTCCAGCTTCATACATTTTCTTGATTTCTTTCTCCACCAAAGGTAATTGGACAGGGTTGATTCTGCGCAATTTTGTTTTAAAGGGATTTTGGTTTTCTTTGAGGGGTATCTTGTACTGAATTACTTCTATGTCATAGAACTTTAGATCCTCATAACTCCATGCAAAAACATCAGAAAATTATTTTAACAGCTCAATGTATTTCAGTTTGATGTGAGCTGGTAAAGTTTTAGACAGTTTGAATATTTTTGGTTTTAGTTCACTGCCTATGTTACACTCTTGTACTTCAGTTTCAATAGGCTCCAGCTTTGGTTTCTTGGCAACATCATTGAAATCAAACAAATCTTCTAAGGGGACCGGACCTTTTGGCAAACTTTGGTTGTTAGATTGCAGCGTTTCTAAGTCTTTTTTTCCTAAATCTGCACTAATTTCTGTGGTATTTTCAAGTTTATTAGCTAACAGATTTATATCAGCAATCTTTGGAGAGTTTACTTCTTCAACAAGTGGGTTTTCCTCAATAGAACAATCATCTTCATAATTTGAATCTGAACTTGGTAGTTCAAATTTAATTTTTGGACTGTAGGAAGTCTTCTATTTGTTTGTCTTCATCAAACACTTGCCAATATTTTTCATTATCAGGGACAGATGGTCTAAATTTGATTTGGGTAGTGCATTGTTTGGTTTCATAAGGTGTTAAACATGTTCTAGCAGCAAAAGCTAAACTATGGGCAAGGATATTTTGGTCTCTTGAGACAAAAATAAGTTGGGATTCCTCAAATGTTCTTAGTAAGTCCATGACATCATTCCTATAGGCCCTAAGTCTGGGGTGTTTGGCACTATATTCTCCATTCACTTGCCTAAAAATCAACTATGAATCCCCATGAACTTTTATCCTTTTGGCTCCTAATTTCTTCAACAAGTGTAGGCCTAAAAGGAGGGATTCATACTCAGCTATGTTATTCGAACATTGAAAATTTAATCTGTAGGAATGAGCTTCAGTGTGATTATTTTCAGTGTTATGTATCCAAATTCCTACACCTGCATTGTTCTTAGTGCAAGACCCATAAAAATTCATACTCCAAAGAGGACTAGCTTCAGAATTACTAGTTTGGCTACTATCCTCTTTATCTTGTGTGTTTTCAGCTTGTTCTTGACAGTCAGTATTGTGTTGAAATTGTTCTAGTTCCTCATGTTATTCATTAAGTTGAGGATTCTTCTCTTGGTTCTCAAAGTTAACAAGTAATGGATAACTGTTTTGTAGGTCAAGACCCGTGATTAGTTTATAGTGATTTTCTGTTTTGACACACTGTTTTGACCCTTCTGTTATGTCTCCTTCCTTTTCTATGTCTGCCACATTACAGTGAGGAGTGGCGAACAAATCAGTTAAATTTTCCTACTCATTAAATATTTCATCATTAAAAATAATGAATGAGTCAAGGCCTGTATGTACAGAATAAAGAGGAGAGTTTTGTGGTCTATCTTGGCTACTAACCATGTATTGCATATGAGTTTCCCTATAAAGTCTTCTTGTTTGATTAAAAACAAGGATGGTAGCATATGTCATATCCATTTGCATTGTTCCTTGTAACTTAGCTCTCCAAGGTCTTGATAATAGTAGACCATACTTTGGGGGTACATCAGCCACTACAATATCCATTACTAAACACTTGGCTGGAATTTGTGCTAAGTTTACACAAAGGTATTTGATCAAACGTAGGCATTTCACTCTACTGGAGTCAAAGGAGTATAGATCTTTGTATGGTCTGGTAATTGCAAGGCCTAAGCTCTCCATCACTGATTTTGTCATTAAGTTATGAGAGGCCCCTGAGTCATGCATAGCGCTGTGTAAAATTTTGTCATGAATCTTCAAACTAACATAAAAAGGAGGAACTGGCCCTTCTTGATATCTACCTTCAATCTTGGGACCAAATAAGAGCTCTGGTTGGTCATCATTAAGATTGACAGTGTCATTATTTTCTGTTATGTTAAAAACCTTCAAAATTTGTGATCTATACACATCTTGGGTAGCTAATTCAGTGAGAGGAACAAAGATTTTGATTTTGGCAATTTCCTGCTCCAAACGAAAGGGCTTCTGATTTTTTACAATGTTTGTTTCAGCCTTATTAACCACCAGTTTATCGGCAAAATCAGTTTTTTGATTTCCTCTATTTACATTGGTCGAAATTGTTTTAGTAGGAGCACTAGCTAAGGTGCTAATGTTGCTAAGGTATGCACTCTGTTTTTCATTAATTTGAGTGTTTTTCTCTTTGTTTTTATCATAATTTACATCCACTATTTTGTCTTTCTGTTTAGTGTTTTTGGGTTTAATCAGAGGGCTGTTTTTTGCAGGATTTTTAGAGGTTTTAGTTTGGGGAGTTTCCATATTCTTTTTACTCCTAAGGTCATCCTCTTTCGGAGTTTCTATGATGACATTTTCCAGCTCTTGATAGTAACATTCATCCTCTGCTCTTTTATCATCATAGGGTGTGTAAAGACCCTATTTTCTATTGTAATGAACATCAAAAGTATCATTCTCTACTCCCAACATGTTTATGTCATCTTCCTCTATTTGTTCAGTTGTTTCTTCAACCTCACTCACATAGTTTTGGTGAAAAGGAGGTGTAATCTATTGATCATCCTCCCTTGGTCTATTTTGAGGTTGGTTTCTCCTAAAATTCTGATTTTGATTTTGATTTATGTTTTGAGGAGCTGATTGGTTTTGACTAGCTTGTGCTCTCTCAAGTATGCTCATCTTTTTCATCATTTTTTCAATCATTCTCTCCATTTTTGAGCTAGATGTGGAAGGTGCAGAATCTTCCCTAAATGATACTTTCTTCTCATTCTTCATTCTAGCTCTTTTCTCCATTAGATTTACTTCCACAGCTAAGGCTTCTTTCTACATATATTCTAAAGTTAGAGGGTCTCTTTCTCTAAGTTGATAAGCCATTTCAGGATCAAATCCTTTAAGAAACTTGTTTAAAGCTGAGCCTTGTGGAGGTTTCAGATTTGGGGGAAGTGCATTATACACTGTTGAACCTAGTGTAATAATCTTGAACACTTTCCCCAGTGTTTCTTTGGAGATTCTTGTAGTCGGAAAGTATTTGGAGAGGGTTTTTCTTAACTTCCCATTTGTTTAAGAATAACTGATGGAAGACTTGGAGATCATTAATACTGTGAGGGGTTAAGCCTTTGAACCATTTTCTTGCTTCTCCCCCTAAACTTTGAACAAACAATCTAAGTTTGACAGTTTCATCATCAATCTCATTTTTGTGAAAGTAGTAATTCATCTTGTCCACATGTTGTAAAGTAGTAGTAGTACCACTGGCATCATACAAAGGTATCTTGGACTGATAGTCCTGTGGAAGATTGACTAAAGGTAAAGGAAGGACCAAGGGAGCATACCATGTTGCCATGATAAGAGGTAGAGGTGTATTTACAAGGGGTGGATTAACAAGAGGGAAAGTGGGCTGAAGTGGAGTGTTTTGGACAATGGATGTATGGGGAACAGACGTGAATGGACCAGCAAGAGACTGTTGAGCTGATCTTGGATGAGAGAAACCAAAATTATGGATGAAATGTAAATCAGGTGGAGTAGTTTCTCTGCTACTAGGATGTTCACCTCTATCTTGGGATGAAAGTGAAGGCTCTAAATCTATCTGATCTATATCATCAAGTGACCTAGTTCTGAATGGGTTTCTTAAGTCAACTTGTGATTCTTGTAGAGATGCAAGGTTTTCAGGGACAAAATTAGCTCTATGGAATGGTCTGACAATAGTTGAAGATTTGGCCTTAGGAGACTTCCTAAGTATTCTTTCTAGGTTATTGACTATCTCAGGGGGGTTTAGGTCAGGATAGGCTCTAGTATGAATTATTCTAGGAGCCACTATGCTATGTTCTTCATACCCAACAACAAGAAAAGTTTAAACAAATATGACAATCTTTAAGAGGCTAACTGATCTTTAAACAAGAAAAATTTAATCCTTAAAGCCTTCTTAACTGAGTTTAAATGATGTTATGATGATAATGGCTTTCCCAGTGGAGTCTTAAGGTCTATTTAGGATTGTGGAGTCACCAGGTGGAAATTTTTAGCTTTTTTGGAGGTAAAATGTTTTATGGTCCACCACCATGTTTATTTGAATACCAATCTGAAATATTTTTGGGTTTTCTGAGTTTTTTCAGTCCTATGGGTTCTAAGAGTATCCTAAACCTATTTCAACACTTAGCTACGGTGACGAGAGAAAGAAAGTTTACTCTTATGGCTAAGCTAGCTAATTCCTTCAAGGTTTGATAAGCTCTTATGAGAATCCTATGGGTTACTTAGTTTGTCACTGATGAAAATAAGTTTTATCATGATTACCATTTTCTTGGTAGTGCTTGAAGAGAGCTACTAATACTGCACTGATCACTGAGTGTTTTGTTTTAAGGACTTTACTCAAAATTCCCCAGTGGAGTCGCCAGAAATGTTGGGCCTTTGTAATTTTAGTAGATTGATAAGACTAAAGCTGTAGAGACAACATTATGAACCACTTTGGGATTCTAGGATCTAGCCCTCCTGAATCCAGAGGGAGATCTCTCTTATAAGTGTAAATATTGATTTAACTTTAAGGCTTTTAGGTGTGATATTAGGCTAGTTATTAAGAACAAGGGTTTTTGTTTGTTTTGAATGGTTGAGCATAATTTATAATAGAGTGGAAAGTCCTAAAAATGAAAGAGTTTTAAAGGGGTGAAGATGTGAATAATCAGAAGAATATTCAACTGATAGGATAGATATGAAACCACACTTAGTCCATTGGGCTATGGAGTCATAAAAGGGTTTAATTGTGCAACAATTTAAAGAGTGGTCCAGGGGCAAGTCATCTATATCAAAAGATCTTTGCAACAATTTTAAGAGTGGTCCAGGGGCAAGTCATCTGTATCAAAAGATATTTTAGATTAAATGATGGAATGGAACATAAAAAGTGTTGAGAAGGTGGAAAAAGTCAATAATTTCAACAAGGATTTATCAACTTTCCAAACAAGAAAAGCCTTTTAAGCAACTGTTTGAAACCGACCAAAGGACAGGGCTAACCATAAACTTCTTTAGACAAGCTTGTATTAAAGCTAACTTATCAGACAAACATTTCAGCAATCCACATGACTACTTTCATAAAGGATGAAAACAAATAAGAAAACAAAGTGCAGCTTAAGATCAAGCAAGATACATTAAAATCTAAACCTGCTTCCACATACTCTCAGGGAAACCTTTAAAACAACCTTTGGAGAAAGAAACTAGAAGACAGGGCAAACCATAAACTTTTCCAGTCTAACTCTACTTAGCATATAATGAAAATATCTTTCAAGAACTTCCTTTCAAGCTTTGCACATCAAGACAGGGACAAACCAACATTCCTTGATAATGTTTACACTTGAGTCATTCTTAAAAACAAAATTGGAGGAAAACATAAAGATAAAGCTTATCAATCAGAGAATGGTACTATAAACAGTAAATCCTAACTCTATACTTGTTGTTCTTTATCAGAGAAAAGTGAAAAAAATGGCATATATGAAAGGAAAACAATAATAGTGAGAAATACTTCACCAATGATATAGACCAGGATCCCAAAAATTAGCTTGTATATTGATGTCAATCCAGTTACATACTTCAAATCTAGTGTTTTAGTACAACAATCATCTTCTCTTCTCAGCCTAACTTCTCCGATCACAAAACAGAGCTTCAAGAGGCTCTAAAAACTATTTACATGTAGAAAGTTTAGAACACAAATATTACATCAAAATTCAGCAACCAACCCTTTACAATGTGCTCCTCAAGGAGATTTTATAGGAAAATGAGGAGGTGGAAGAGTTTCTAGGGTTCAAATATCATTAATTCTATAGTTAATGCAATTCCTAGCCTTGAAAACCACACAAGGCATAAGGTAGGAATATATCCTATCTATAACTCTGTTTCATAACTCTGTTTTTGCTTTATGAGGCTTAATGGATGAGAAAATTGACTGGGCTGTTTTTTATCTTTATAATAACTCTGCTGATAGTTTGTAATAAGTTTCTTTGGTGAATTAACTATTCAGCTGTCTTTAAGAAAATATCTTTGAAATAGGCATTAACTATGCCTTGTTTGATTGCTTTGATGGCTGCAGGTGTCTTTCGGTAGCTGGAGAGGATTTAATTAGCCTCTGATGTGGCAGTGGATGCTTCTCGAACTGATAGATCTCATTGTTTTAACCTAAAACACTGTTAATTTTATTTTGATCTGTGTTTTAGGCCTAATTTGGCTTAATATTTGTCTTCAGGTATTCATACTATCTTTAACTGTGTGGATTAGGGCTCTGATGGTTGAATTTATGCCTTAATCCCTCAAAAACTGTGTTAAAACCTTTAATTCTTCATCTCTGCTATGATTTTATCCTTGGACACTGATACTCTTTGTTTTATTAATGTTTGCTGTGCTTTTTTTGTTTTGCAGGCGCACATAGGGTTTTATAACGTTATCAATGCTCATGAGACACGGATAAAACATGATGTGAACCCTGCAGATTGGTCATCTTCATGAATAGTGGCCTGAGGGATCATCATCCCCGGCCCTTGATTTTCTTTTTAAAACAATTGAGAAACCTTTAAAACATGAAAAAACACAGAAAAGTTAAGAAAATCTGTGAAGGAATAGGATAAGGCTGCTTTGGAGGTTAGGTTTAATCGTGACCGTTGGATGAAATGAACCAACGGTCGAGATTTCTTGCTGGGGACAACAGGGGAGTCGGTTGGATGAATGGGGGTCAGATTAAGTCCAGGCCGTTGATCTGGGTTGATCAATGGCTGAGATCAATTGGGAGTTTTATACTGCGGAGGGGGGAAATTTACAATGGAATGGAGGAAAATATAGTAAAAAAGGGAAAAATCTTTGGTAGAAGGGAAAATGGTGCTTTAAATGAGATTTGGTCTCGTAGAATGATCTGGGCCGTTGATCTAGGCTGATCAATGGTCGTGATTTCTTAAACGGAGTGCTTGGGGGTGTTGATGATGAGTAAATGAATGGGGGGAAGGATTTAATCCGGGATGTTGGATGACAATGATGGACGACGGAGATTTAATGATGAAGTCCTTCTGAGCAAAGGGGAGGGGCGATGGCTTGGTGGTCGTGTTAAGTGAGAGTCGTTCGATCAAATGGGTCAAAGACCAGGATTAAATGAAGAAACAAACTGCAAAAAGGGTGGTAATGCGGAAAACCATAATTTTTTTTGCGCAGATATGAGGCGGTTTGGAAAATTGGCCAAAAAAACACGATATGCTTTGCTGCTTAACACGTGTCCTTTTAATACCGCCCATATCACGTAATTTTTTGGCATTAATTTTTGGGTGCAAAATTACGCGATATGGAGTTTCAATAGGTGGATGAAGGTGGAGAGATCTGACGGTGGGAGTGAGAGCGCGATGGGATAAGATGCGTGGGAGAAAAATGGTGGGCAGGGTCAAGGTGGTTTAGATCTTGACCGTTGGATCATGTGAAATAAATAGTCGAGATCTATCAATGAGGGAGGTAGGTCCCAAAGGAGTTGGGCCTATCGGGTTGAATATAGACCGTAGGATCTAAACGTTTGACGGCTCAGATTTAATCTCGAGGTAATGAAAGCAATGTGAGACGGGGGTCAGGTGGAAATTAGGTGTAATAAGGACCATTGATCTGCAAAGATCAATGGTGGATCTTTACTGAAGAATTAAACTATCGGGATTTGTGGAATAACAAGGGGAAGTCGGGTTTTGATCTTGGCCATAGGATCTATGAAATGGACAGCCCAGATTTGATAGCAGGATCGCAAATCAGCGGAGGAAAGGGGAAGGCACAAAGAGAAACTTGCGATGCGATTACGTACCGACTGTCGGATCAGGGAGTCAGATCGACGGTTGAGATGGACGAGATCTTAGCCGTCGGTTCTTGTGGATTCGACGGCTGAGATCTCATCGGGGCATCAACATCGGAAGAGGGCAAGGGATAAATGAATGTAGCAATTGCCGATTTGCGATGGAGCGAGAACTGTTGATCTTAAAAATAGATCGACGGCGGGGATTCAACGATGAAGTCAATGGCAGAAGGGCGGGTTTTGGAATGGGGAGCAATATGGGCCATTAGATCTAGGCGCAATAGAGCAGATCAACGGTGGAGAATTGATCGCAGGATCGCATCGGTGGGAGAGAAATAACAAAGGGTAGGATGAATATTTGCGATGCGATTGTGGATTGATCGTCGGATTGGAGGGGTGATGGATGGTTGAGGTTTGATCTCATTGGAATTTTGAAGGATATGAAGAAAAAAGGAGGACCCAAAGCAGACTTGCGATGCGATGAGAAGATGACCGTTGATCGGTTTAGATCGACGGTCAATATTTGTTACAAATTTGAACTGTCGGGTTTTATTAAAACATAATGAAAATTCGAATTTTTTTATGAAATACAAAGGAGGAAAAGGTTTTGACGGGTTCGGAGAGGAGTTTTAAGACTTTTAAGCACCCTGTTGCGGGGCTTAAGGTCTCATGAGGTGAAGGTTTTACGAAAGTTAAGCTCTCGGGGGCTGAAAACTTTTATAATGAAAAAAGACTGTTTTTTGGCTTAAAAACAAAGTTTTTGAGGCTAACTGAGGGTTCCGGTAGAGGAATGAAGGCTTTTTAAACCAAATGGTAGGAGACCGAATGGTTTTAAAAGGGTCTTGAAGTGATTTTGAAGGTTAAATGAGGCTTATGGAAGGATTTTTATGAAGAGAAAGGGGATGAAAATGGAGGTCAATCATGAGTGAAAGGAGGGGTAAAATGAAGGGGAAAATGGGTTTTTTGAGCAGTCTTTCTCCTTGCAAACAACAAATTTTTCAGGATAAATGAGGGAAACAACAGTGAAGATTAACTAAAAGATTAGTTATCTTCATAAGCCTTTAAGAACTCACAATTTGGCCATAAAATTGTTTCTTGAAGGCTTAAAAATGATTTAGCCACCATTTGATATGACAAATTTTTATAGGTGGCTAACAGTGGCTCCACATGGGGATGGCACCTTCTTGAAGGTGTCAAGAACTTCAGACATGTCTTCTCTGGAAGCTGATCAATGCCTCATCCATTGGGCTACAACTTTCTTTACTTTGCTGATCTTCTTTTGCTCTGACAATGTTAGCAACTATTAAAAATAATGGAGTTATATCAAAACAAACTTTCTACCTACCCAATCCTAATGATCTAACATTTTTTCTTATTTCAGAGTGAATTTGGATTGGCAAACTCTTTTTACAAGCATTTTATTTTTTTGAAAGCATAAAAATAGTCTATTTTCTACCCTTATTTCTCGATGAACTCAAATTAAGCAGTTGAGTTCATAAGATTCTATACCTAACTACTATTTGTCAGTATTAGACTGTCTAACAGATTTTATTCTCTAGTTTTTAAGACAAGAAATTTAAAAGCAAACAAGATAGGATTGAACAGTCTAACTTGTTGCTGATCTATGGCATAAAAACAAGCTGCACATAGACAATTATTTGAAGAAAATTAAATCAAAATGGTGAAGGCTTAAGATCTGAAAGTTTAAGAACATCCTTCATTTTCTTTTCATCAGCTCTGTTTTTAAATTTGTTTGAGTTGTTCTCTCTTTGTTCTCTGGTTCAAGTTTTGACCTTATTAGAACCAATTTTCTTCTATTTTTGGCTCAAGATTTGATCTAGTTAAAGCCATTTTTTCTTTTGGAATTCAGAGGTTCAGATTTTTAGCTTGTTTGAACCTTTATTTTTCTATCCTAATCTACCTAACTGATAAGAAAAGATTAAGCTGTTTGGAAAATGTGTTTCACTAACCTATCAGTAGTAAATTTAAAACTAATTAGTCATGATTAGGCTATATGACTAACTAGGGGTGTGTTTCTTAGGAGTGGCATTTGAGCTTGCACACTTTCATACTTTGTTTCTCTTTTTTGGTATGGGGCTGTACCTTTCTTATTTTTTACAATCTGCCCTCTTTTCATTTATATTGTTTTTGTATTTTTTCATATTCTAACTTTGAAGGAAATGATGGATATGATATTTACAATGAGAAAAAACAAAAAGGCTTCCAAACTGATATGGTTAAGAAAAATAATGTTTTAGCATCCTGCCATTGATAGGACCCCCAAAAAGTTCAGCTCCATTCAATTCTTGCAAGAAATAAGCATTGTTACCAGCAGTGGAATGAATGAGATAAGGGCCAAGCCATAAATGATCAAATTTCCCATGCTTGCCCTTATATTCTCTCCTTGAATCCCACTTTAAAACTTTGTCACCAATGCTGAAATCATTGGCCTTTGTCCTTCTATCAAAAAGCTTCTTGATGCTTTCTTGCTTTTGTAATGCTCTGTTGTAGACTTCCTCTCTGGTTTGTTAAAGATGTATAGTCTTATTAATTCTTCTGATCATGTCATTGTCTTCAGACTGTACTTCTTGGATCAGCTTCATGACTGACACTCCTAGGCTGGTTGGAAAAATTGCATCTACTCTGTTGGTGTCCCGTGTTTTGATAGTTTGGAAAATCAAAAGACAAGGCAACATCAGAACCAATCTTTAGAGTTATAGGATCTAGTCCTCCTGTTCTTAGAGAGGGATCTCTCAAATGTTTGTTTGCAAAGTTTATCTTGTGTGCTTATAATATTGATTTTAGACTAGTTATTAAGTGCAGGTGTTTGTTTGTTTGGTTGGATTGAATTGATACAGCAGAACATGAAAGGTCTAGGAAAGATACATAGAATGGAGAAACATCTGGTTCATTGGGCAATGGAGTCAAGAAAAGGTCATAACAAACTCATCAAAGGATATGGGATATCAGAGGGCAAATCTAACTTGGCCACAAGATCCTTTTGTTTTTGGAATGGGATGAACATTAATGATTTGGAAAGAGAGTTTTAATTCTCAACAAAGGGAACCTGAAAACATAATTTAAAAAATAAAGAAATATTTGATAGACAGGGCTAACCATAAATTCTACAAACATTCTTTAAGCAAATAATGACTTCAAGACAACTTTCAAAACGAAATCTAAGATTCGGGGAACACCCTATTTCCTCAAAGATTTTATTTCAAATGACTTAGAAAACATAAATGATTTACTGACAATTACAGTCATAGAAGAGGGAACACCTAAAAACATCTATGATCATAATTATAACGACCTTTAAGCCAACTGTTTAAGTGAGGACAAAGGGCAAGATCAAAACAGACCTCTCTGATTCACTATAAGCAAAGAACTTCAAAGGGAGACTTCAATAACTGTTTTTAAGTGGCAACAGACAAGCAGGGAGAACCATAAATCATGCTGAAACCAACTGTTCAAACTATAAAGGAAATAAACGAGCATGAAGACTAAAGAGAAAGATTAAAGCCTCTAAAATACTTCAGCAGAAGAAAACATAAAACAGTGAAGGATGAACAGGTCTAAGGTGCTTCCAGGAGTCATTTCTTAGCCTAATAATTTCTATCCTATTGTAGTAAGAAATTATGGAACATAATGAAAATAGGGGAAAACATAAAACGGTTCAGAATACTTCACCAACAACCAAGCTCATGGATCCAATGATAGAGCCTTCTCAGGAACAAGCATGCAACAACATCATCAAGATCTCCAAGACTTCAATTTGTTCTTCAACTTCAACAGACTATGTATTTACTTCAAAGAGTTTCAGTATTACAACTTGTGATCAAACAATAACCAACAATTTCTCATCTCCTACTGAAGTATTTATAGGAAGATGAGGAGGTGAGATCTAACAAAATATCTCAAGAACAATTAATACAGAGTGAAGACTTCTTCGGCCTTTTGAGGGGCTCGATGGAGAAGTGTACATGTGGACTACTGTATTAATATTTACAATTATGAATTTAAACTCGGTGGGAGCCTATATTGACTTTGAGGCACTACGCTATGTGGGAGTAATTTCTGCAGATATTTGTTGTATTTAAATTCCTTGCAGCAGTAATTCCCTAGCTGCGCTGGAGGCGAAAAATCAGACTTAGAACAATAACTTCGGCTTCTGTTTGAAAGGTTTGAGGCAACAGGTGGCTCTGTGGTAGATGAGGAATAAATTCGCCTCAAAATGCAGTGGTGGAGGTCCCGTTTGCCTGTCAAACACTTATAACTTCCTTTGACTGTGTTGAATGTAGGGAACAAGCTTTTGATAATTATTTTCAACCGTAGTTCCCTAAATCTGTCTTTAGTCTTCATTTCTGCTGCGCTCTATCTTTCAAACTGATACTCTTTTTAAATGCGGTTTTGAACCACAGTGTCTTTTCAATGTGTAGAGCTGCTGGGCTTTTAAAGGCATCAATGCCCATGAAGCATTGATAAAACAATGGAACAGAGCCTGGCGGGCGATCTCCCTTAATGTAAAATAGGCACGGGAAATGTCTTTCCGGCCTTCAGCCTTTCTTCTTTATACCATGGAAAACCATTTGAAACGCCTGCAAAACACAAAAATAGTTAATAAACCCTGAGAAATAGCTTAAGCTGCTTCAGAAGGTGGGAGAGGAGCGTAGCCGTTGGATCGGGACACGTGGACGGTCCAGATCTAGTCGGGAGATTTGCAATCGGCGGGAAGAAAAAAGAAGAAGGGTGCAATGGAAAAACTCTGATGCGATTGCGCGATCGGAAGGGCTGAAGCGATCAAGCGGTGGCCGTTGATCTAAGAACGAGATCAACGATGGAGAATGAATCTGGGGAGTCGCAATCGGAAGTCAGGAATAAGGCGATGCGATTAAACATTGCGATGCGATTGAAATCGCCGATGCGATGGAGCGATGGCCGTCGATCTGAAGGTCAGATCGACGGTGGGAAACGAATCGGAGGACCAGCCGATCGGAGGGACAATCAAAAGGCGTGTGATTTAAACATTGCGATGTGATTGAAATCACCGATGCGACGAAGCGATGGCCGTTTGATCAACGTTACATCAACGGCGGGGATTAGTTCTATTAGAGTTGGTCTTTACATCCCTCCGTCAGAGATCATTTCTCTTATTGCATTTCATTTTTAGGGGTTTCATTCCGCTCATTCATCTGCATTCCGTTAGGTGCATGCCATTATCTGACGGAAGGGCTTTTTTTTCTTGTTTCCCTCATGTTTGTACCTACTGGGTTGATCAAAATTTCTCAAAATTCATCAAAGTTCAGTTCATGTCATTTACAGTCATAGATGGTATTTTGGTCAAAAAGAGTCATTTCACTTTCTAGGTCTAGGGTTTGGTTTTCAGAAATGTTAAATAATGCCCGCAGGCCATGATGATGTCTTCAATAAGTTTTCATTTCAAGATTTTCATCGTTAATAATGCTCAAGGATGTTTCTTCTTCAAAACTCTGTTTTGAAGAAGAAATTGTCAAATTTATTTTTTGTAATAAATATGTATTTTAAAGTTTTCCGCCACGAAGTACTTCAAATGCAGACTCTGGTCTTCCTTTGCCGAAGTTCAATGCCATCATCCCTGTAAAAATCAAGAACAATTTCATCATTCAAGCTCAGAAAATCAGTGAGGAAACAAAAAGACAGAGTTATATTAAATGCAAAAGTGCCAAAGCCAAAAACATTACAAAATGGGTTTTTGTAAAATAAAAATCAAACTCCATGGCTATGTAAGATATTTCTCAAATTTATTAATCCATTTGCATCAAGATATATTAAAAAATCCAAGAGAGAATTCGAGTTGAAGTTGGAGGAACGAAGCTGTGATTTTAGAGGGCCGACTGTGTGTTGGAATTCAGCGCGGCGCATTGGTGGAGGGCGCGGCGCATAGAGCCGAAGTTCACTGTGCAATTTCCAACGGGCATGGCACACCCACACGACGCGACACACTGGGTTTTTGCGTGGCGCACAGAGCCCCCAAGCCAAAATTTACACCGCTTCATCAATTTTTAAAACAACTTCAATATCTTTGCTCAAGTAAGTTTACACAGTTGCTCTTGCTGGTATTTGGTGTGGTTTCAGAGATTTGTTTGGAGAATTGGGTTGGTGAAATATAAACCCTATTTATTTTTCCAAAATCGCTCCTTGGGGTTTGAAATCAAAGTTTTAAAATTTGTTTGGTGCTATACTATTGCCATTGACCACCATATTCTCCCTTTCCTCACTGTCACGCTATCATACCACAATCCTTCTCCTATTCCCGTTGTCCCATATCCTTTATATCCTTTGCTCCCATTTTTCATTTTCAAACCCTATCACTTGCCATCACTTCCCTCCCTTCATATCATTGATAAAATTCTAATTCCCAAAGACATTCAAGGACTGTTTTGACATTCGTGATTTCACCTAGCTTGAGTATATCTTGTCATTTCATTTACTCCTATCTACCCGCATCACCATCACCCATTCCCATATCACTTATAAAGTCTCCAAATCCTGAAGTTCCCCAAGCAGTAAGTGACTTTCCTTTCACTCCAAATTCACTTGTCAGTCTATTGTATTCATTGTGATATTTCCTCACAGCCTCTCATTACATATGTGGCACACTTGGTATTGAAAGACAAACTCTTGTTTTCACCACCTACATATCAGCATAAACACCTTGTTTTCAGCACCATGTCAGAGACAAATTCATCATATGAGCAGGGATATGAGCAAGACAGTGACTCAACCACCGAGCTAAATGTACCGAGGAGGTCTCATAAAAGTGGCGACCATACTGGGGATCAAAATGGTTTGCTTGTTGGTGTTATTTGTTTCATAAATTACAGACGGAGCCTGAAGTTACGCCAGGTAGCTTTCGAAACTCTTTTGCTTTGCATTAGCGGAAGTAGATAAAAGCTGCTTCAGTCAATATCTAGTTTAGCTTGTGAACGTGACATTTGACTTGTGAATTACCCCAGTATATTACATCGTTCTGGACTTTTGGGTGATTGAGTCTAGAATTTGATAGGCTGAATAGATCAGTTTTGTCCTTTGATTTTTGAATAGATCAACACACTAGCTTCCAGAAGACATACAAGAGCTAATCCTGATCCTGATCTGCCTCCAGTGTATGAGAATCCCAATATGATTTCAAGAATCCTCCGTCGAGAAAGTCCCGTGATCCCTTTGTTTAAATTTCATTCATGCTCGACTGTATTTGAGTTCCTTGAAGATATTGAGTTTGATGACCAATTCGAGCTGTCGTTGTTTGAAACTAAATCCGATAGTGCTACTAGTTCTACCGTCATAAATCCCGAGTTTATCAAGTATCTTGAGATTGAACAAGCTAATAGATCTATTGATAGTTACATCTTGAACATCCAAAACTCTATTGTGGCAACGGATATTCCTGAGTTTATTGAATCTGCTTCTGCAACTCTTGGTCCATCAACAGTTACTTCTGATTCATAGGTTCACGCTGAACCTTCTTTCATTCCTACCATTCCCGTGCAACCATCTATTTCTGATCAGCAATCTGCAGTAGTTCCTCCTCCATCTCCACCACATACACCTCGTACACCTACTGCTCCTACTCCACCCGTTTCTCCAAGGCAGATCATAAATCCACCAAGAGCAATGGCTGCTAGATTCACACCACTTGTCTTGCCCCAGAACTTGGATCCCATGCCCGCTGATTACCAGAGTAAAATCCCTTTGTTTGATGGTACTTCTCAAAGTGTGCCCGCTTAGCAGCATGTTGATAGAATGAAAGACTTTTTTGACCTCCATGAAATTGATGAAGAGAATGTCTCCATGAGATTGTTTGTGAAAACTTTTGGAGGTGAGGTACGTAAATGGTTCAGAGCTTTGCAGCCCAGGAGTATTAATACATTAGAAGAGCTTCAGAGACATTTTCTAGATCGGTGGGAAATGAAGAAAGATCCACTTCAAATCACTTCTGAGTATACCAAGATCAAGCGCAATCCTGGTGAGTCCATCCAAGACTATATTATCAGATTTAATGCGGTTTCTAATGCAATTCCTGATGATTTGAGGCCGTCTAAGAAGTCAGCTTTGTTAAAATTCCCAGATGGTTTTGATCCGGAGATGGCCTATTCATTACAAGACAGAGATTCGCCCACTTTAGAGGACATGCAGAAGATTGCCGTGAGTGTGGAGGAAAATTTGAATGACAAGAGAGCTAGATTGAAAGCAGAGAAGAAGGTTGTGATAAAGGAAGAAGCTTCTACATCTACATCAGATCAGCTACTTTGCAAGGTGGAAAGAATGATTTAAAAGCTCACACTTGATAAGCCCGAATCGCAGATTCGAAATCCCAACTTCCGTGGTCAGTAGCAACCCCAATTCAGGATTAAACAACGAGAACAGCGAGCACAAGAACCAACAGTCCAGTAACAAGTAAAGACACCTCTTCAGCATAATTTTGTTGGTCAGGATTCAGATGATGAAGATGATGTAGTAGGGGAGGAAAATCACTTCTTTACTCCTGATGATTTGCCCATTTATATCACTGAAGATGAGGAGTATGCAGAAAGTTCAGCGGTACAAAGAGATGAGGATTTTATTTTGGCTAATGATGCAGATCTTGAAGAAGAGTCAGATGAATATCAGAGAGGTTATATGAATGCTTTTTCAGCCCAGCAGAAGCAATATTCTCTCAGAAACAGAGATGTGCCTTTCAATCCAATCCAAAAGAGAAAGGAAGTTTCAGCACCTAAAAACGATTCACCTGTTGCACAAAAGAAAGCAAAAGAGATAGTTGATCCCACTACCACCAAGTCATCATCAGTAGAAAAATCAAATCAGCCAAATACAACGAGGGAGAAGGCTGAAAAGAAAGATGTTCCAGCCAAAGAGATCGAAAAGACTTCAGCCTTTAGTTTGGAGAATGAGATTTCTAAATTAAAGGTATCCATTCCCTTGACTGAACTAATGAGGAACAACAGTTATAAAGGTCAAGTTTCTAGAATTTTGAATTTCGATCCCATGTCTGATATGGTGAATATTGAAGATGATCAACCAGAACTGATATTTGGACCAGCTTTGGATGGTGAGTCTCCAGACAGCGAAGTGCCTCCTTTTTATATCAGTCTTCGATTGCATGAGTTTGTATTGCATAATGCCATGTTCGATTCCGGTGCGTCCCATAATCTTATGCCGAAAGCAATCATGGAGAATTTGGGTTTAGACATCACTAGGAAGTACCATGATCTTTATTCATTTGATTCTAGCAGAGTGAGATGTATTGGGCTCATTAAAGACTTGGTGGTAAGTTTGGATCAGATTCCTACAAAGAATGTTTTGATGGACGTTGTTGTAGCAAACATTCCTCCGAGATTTGGGATGTTGCTTTCCAGATCTTGGGAAGCCAAATTGAAAGGGACATTACAATTAGATTTCTGCTATGCGACGATTTCCGTGTTTGGCCAAATGAGAAAATTGTACCGGGAACAAAAAATGAAGTATATGATTACAACCAAGGAGAAACCGGTTAATCATCCGATTAATTATGTACATACAGATTTAGAGTCTTTTGTTTTGTTTGCCGATAGTTTCAATGATGTAGATAGTCAGTTATTTCAAGCAGAAGAAGACTCCAGAGCAGCAACATAACAACATTTATCATTATGCGCTCATTAAAATCATTGTAGTGCATCAGCTTGGAGTGCAGGGCATTTCATGGGAGGAGTTCATTTCCCGTGACTTCTTTACAGCCCCTCAGCCTCCTCCAGAGATTTTTCATGATGCAGGTGAGCCTTCACATCAGTTTGAGGTTCTTGAGACAAAGCCTATCAGTGTTCCAGTATGTGTTACATATCAGAGAGGCCACAGAGCCTTATTTGCAGCGACACGACTAGTACTATATCCACCCAGCGTGGAAGGGGTCTCGTTACATTCGACAGCAGCGTGAGTAATATCTCCACATGGCATGGAAGGGGTCTCGCCTTCTACATCAGTACAGGTATAGGACAGAGGAAAGAGGCCTATGCACGATGAGGGCCCCTCAGGAGGCCAAGATACTGATTTTATATTGATCGATGTTGATTCGAGCTCTCCCAGCTCAAAGATGAAAGAGATCATCCAGGAGAAGAAAGATGAGATCAACACGCTAAACAAGAAATTGCAGAGAGCTCAGTGGGTTATAAATTACTTGGAGCAGCGGAATAAACAATTGGAGGATCAGCAGACACTCATAGAGTTGCGGCAAATCCGTGAAGACCGTGAATTGGCCCGAAAGAGACCAGGTGACATGACACCATTTGAGCGAGAGACTTGCCTTACGAGCGTCAACATTCATCTTGAGAAACTGTTGGTGAAGGCCAATAGGGAAAAAGACATTCTCAGACATATGAAGAACCACTATTGGGCCCGCACACACGTTTGCAGAGCCAGGATGAAGATCCTGAAGGCGAGGTTGAGAAGAGCACTGAAACGTCGGAAAAGGCCTGATCCACTCCGAATCTTGACCGAAGCCTCCTTGGCTGAGCATGAGACATGATGGGAGACCTTCACTCCGAATTTCAGCAAATTTGGAGTAAATTGTTTCATTTTTGAAAATTTTGGTTGCAAAACAGGTTTTTCTGCCCGACGCGTCGCGCCACCCGACGCGCGCTTATGATTGGGACATATTCGGGAGGAAAACTTGATATTTTTGGGTTTTTTATGATAAATTATGCATTCTCAAGAATGGCTGAGAGATTTCATGAAGTTCTGGGTGGTCTTAAAGGTCAAAAACACTCCAACAATGGCCCTTCTGCCATTTTTTGCACCAGCAAGAACCAGTCTTGGGAGATTGCCATTTTGGAGGGGCAAATGACATCCAAATTGAAAAATTCCACTTGGGTTGGGTAGAAGACAGACAGGGCTTTCCAACGAGCTATCATGAGCTCAATTTTGACTTCAGGAAGTTCCCCAAAAATAGGCTTAAAGTGGCGCGGCGCATAGAGGAATTTTTCCCAATTTTCACTTTTCAGCTCAGAAATTCGGCCAGTTTGACTAGTTTCACTTTTGGATGTAATTATTGTTCTATATTGATGTAATTTTATGGATATGATGTAAATTTGGCATGTTTTTACTTGTTCTAGAGGATTCATTCACTAAAAAGTGAAAATTAAGTGAATGGATCAGTTTCCGAACATATAGAGGCAAGTTGTTTGGCTGCCTAGATTTCAGTTCCATGTTTAGAATTGGTTGAAATAGCTCCTAGAAGGATGAGCTTGACCCCTAGAGGCATGGGAAGGGGTTAGGATGGTCTATATATTTTATTTTTGAGACATTTTCAGGGTTGGACTCTTGGGAAAAGTTTGGCACCTCGTTGTATATCCATTTTCAGTTTTTGGCAAAGGAAAGACCAGAGTTTTGCAGCACTTGTTGGGATCCTTGTGGCTTCTGAGTTTTGATGATGTTTCTCTCCATGTTATTGTAAGTTTCATTAATGTTATATGTATGCCATTTCCCTTCTCTTTGCTTCCTAATTAAACAAATGAGTAATTGAGGTAGAATTCATTAGTTTGCTGGTGCTCTGCCTTAAAATTTTGTTTAGTTTTACATGTTTCTCGTCAGTTTGAAGAGGATCCTTGCACTCTCTTGCCCTCTTCAGCTCCTCAACAGTATTTTCAATCCATTCATTTGATCTAAGACATAAAAGTCATTGCCTTTCCTGCCCCAACTTGAACTCTGCAAGAATTTGGCCTCATCCCGAAGCCCAAAATTGTCTTTCCCCTTTTTCCAACAAAATCCCAAAAAATCAAAATCAAACCCTCCTATTTGTTTATCTAGCCTAAGATCAGCTGTTACTTTAGTCATCTCAAACCCCTTTGAAATATTTTCATTGAGATTGACCTGGAGAGAGCCCTCTCCTGTCCTCGTAGGGCTAGCTACGAGGCTGAGCGTGGTTTGGTGTTGTCCTTTTTCTGCCTTACTTCAGCCTAAGGTGGATTTGGGAACTAAAAAGTTCTAGAATAAAAGGTGAAAACCCTTGTAATATACGAAAAACCAAAGTTTTTAAATATAAAACAAAGGTTTAATGGGTCAGGGCGGAAATAAATATATATAAAAAGGATAGGCTCCTGACGGCGGGGCCGCTGGATGTATGAATTTCAAAGGGCCCGGGGCTTTTATATACGAGGGCCTATCGGAATCGGAAGACCAGGCCTGGTATTTTTAATCTACCCATTAAATATTAAAACACGTGCTTCGGGTTTTTAATTTAAAACTTTGGATAAATAGGTTTTTCAATTTTACAAAAGAAAAAGGTGACCGGAAAGAAAAATAGAAGGTTTTAAGCGTCGGAGGCGGGCCCACAGGAGATACATAAAAAATGATGCGATCGGGGGTGATCCGGATTTATGCAAGAACGAAACAGAATAAACACATAACCATAAATACAGAGATGCAGCGGAGATAACACTTCATTTCATTAATATCAAAGAACTGAAATTTGCTTACAGACAGAATGGAAATAAAACTAGCTAGGGCACTGGTAGCTATCTCTGAGAAGAGATGTGGCGGCTACAGGAACCTATGGCTTGAGTTACAATGAGGCTCGAGGGCCTATTTATTATTGAGAAACAATGGAGAACCCTAAACATCCAAAAACCTAACCCCTAGGAGATGAAGCGCCAAAACTATGGGCCCCGTTCGGGTAAATTGGTGTTTCAACTTCCCAGGGACGTAAATTTGGCCTACTATCTCCGTTTGATGCACATGATACATCATTAGAAAGCTCTGTCCGAGGACCACAACTTTCGGGACGAATTTGATGAAAAATTTGTGGGCCCAAAACGTCGTTTAGGGCCTCAAAACGGCTTTCCGGAAGTTCGGGACCCGAAAAAGCGCACAAAAATAGTAAGTTATGCCGAAGGCGAAAGAAAGGGCAATGGTGGGTGGCCAAGTGGAATAGGTGGGTGGCCACCAATATCCACCTGGATCAGGGGGATAGGGCTTAATCGCAATCGAAATTTCGGAAGACATCAAAACAAACTGGTGCGTTGAGTTTTTGTGATGTGATCAGGAAGGTTAATATATAAAAGAGTTGATCGCATCGGGGTTTAAAAAGGAACATAAGAATTGTGCACCATTGAAAGTTTTCGATGCGATTAGTGCTACATGGGTTCGGCGCTTGGTTTTAACGCATGGGAATGTGGGGGGGAAGTGGTTAGGACTTAGTCCAAAGGGGCTTAAGTCCATAGTAAAAAATTGTAGTTTTATGAATTTTCATGGTTTTCAAAGGAATTGGGGGTTTCAGAATAGTTAAAAAAATGAGTTTTTAACTATGGAAAAGTGATTTTCATGAAGGAAGAAGAGAAATCATGAAAACAAAGGAGTTTTTATGGAGAAAAAGGGGAGCAAGTGAAGGTTAGTTTTGAGTGGGAAAACGAGGGGGAAAATAATGGTTTTCGGCGGTTTCTTCTCATGACTTCAACGGAGTTTTGAGTATAAAAAGGCAAAGGCAATGAAGTTTATCTAAGGCAATGAAGTTTTTGAGGCAGAGGCGAGAGGCCTTCAAGGAGCCTTCAAGAGCTTGACAAATTTTAGTGATAAAATTTGTTCCTTGAAGGCTCAAAAAGTCTTAGCCACCTTTTGGTATAATAAATATTATAGGTGGCTAACGGTGGCTCCACTTGGGGATGATGCCTTCTTGAAGGTATTAAGAGCCGGACTTGCATTATGCAGGAGGTGACACATGCCTAATCCATTGGGGTACTTTCCTTCCTTCTTCCCAGAGAATGATCTTTTCGAAAACATAAAACATATTAGCAGCCATGAAAACAATGGACTTTCATCTACAAGATTTCTACCTACCCAATCCTACAAATCTAGCATTTTTTCTTCTCAGAGTGCACTTGGATTGGAAAACTCTCTTACAACATTTTATTCTTTTTGAAAGAAAAAATATAATCTATTTCTACTCCTTATTTCTCCATGGATTCAGATTAAATAGTTGAATCCATATAATCCTCTACCTAATCTACTATCTATTGGGATTAAACTGTCCAACAGACTTTTATTCTCTAATTTGCTAAAACAGAAATTTAAAAAGCATTCAAGTTAGGATTGATCAGTCTAATTTGATGTTGATCTATGGCATAAAAACAAGCTGCACATAGATTATTATTTTCAGAAAATTAAATCAAAATGATGAAGCCTTAAGATCTGAAAATTGAAAACACTTCCTTCATCTTTTTACAGCTCTGTTTTGACTCTTTTTGAGTTGTTTCTTCCTTGTTTTCTGGTTCAGATTTTAAGCTTTTTTAGAACCAGATTTTCTTCTTTTTGAATCAGAAAAATAAAATATATTTGAGTCATCTCTCTTTGGAAATTTAGGTTCAGATTTTGATCATGTTCGAACCTTTAATTTCTATCCTAATCTATCTACTGATAAGCCAAGATTAAACAGTTTGGAAAATCGAATTCACTATTCTATCAGCAGAAAATTTAAAGCTAATTAGTCAAGATTAGACTGTTTGACTAACTAGAAGTGTGTTATTTAGGAGTGGCATTTAAGCTTGCACACTTTCAGAATTTGTTTCTCTTTTTTGGTATGGGGCTGTACCTTTATTGTTTTTACAATCTGCCCTCTTTTCATTCTTTCATTGTTTTTTGTATTTTTGATTTTTCTTCAAAGAAAAAAACAACAACTACCTACATGCTCAGAACTGAGCTTTATTGACATTCCTATCTAACCTATTCTAAATATGGAGTATTTACATATTCATATGATACAAAAGTGCCGATGCAGCCAGCTGAGTAATGTCAAGAGGAAGAAGAAAGTATGGTTGCTTGTTAGAGGTATCCATAGAACATATTGAAGACTAACCTTCAATATAAAGGCTATCACAGAAGGTGATAGCTCTTCATGTCTCTGGCTCTTGCAAAGGGTCACTATTTGATAATTTGATCCAGTTGGGATTTCCACACTCTTTTCCATAGGATCAACAAAGAAAAGATGAAGATTCTCTTCTTCTTGGTCCTCCATGTCTGGTGGATTGCCTACTTCCAAGGCTTCAGTTTTGAGGAGTATATCTTTAGAAAGTTGCTTGGAAGCTTCATCATTCTTGACAGAAAAGGAAAAAGATTCTTCTTGAGAAGATGGTATATCCTCAGTAGGACAGTCTTCTATTTGTTTCCCTCCCTCTTCCTCATCATTTGAACTGGAGGACTCACCATATTTGGCAGTGTTGTTCTCTTGTAGCCCCGGTAAGCTCTGGTTTAGTGGACTGTATTCTATGAGGAAGTTATTATATTCTTGAGCAGGGGTATGTTCAATTGCTTCCTCTTTTTCAAGAGAAGGCTCCTTGATTTTAGCCTGTTCAAAAATTCCTTTGTTTCTTTCCTCCTCATCCTTTGAGCGGAAAATCTGTTGAGTCCCAATCATATGGAAATTATTACTGATGATCTGAAAAGAAGCAGAGAAAAGACCGAATGAATCTTCACTCACTTCTAGGCTTTGAAAAATTTCATCATCAGTATCATAAATAGTCTGCGCTGGCTCATTACTTGTTTGAAGGAACTGATATTCCTCCCATAAATCTGCTAATGATGATCCTGCAAAATTAATCTTTGTTTGGGAAGCATCATCACTAGATAGATCAAAGTTAGGAGAATCACAAATATAAGTAATACTACCAATCAAACATACTAGGTTATCAACAGGTCCTTCTTTATTCTCATCTACAAAAGAACTTTCTAAATATGTACAACAAAGTTCTCTATGTAAATGGGCAAGAGTGTTTGTTTTGTAGAAAGTTTCAGAGGCTGACTGTTTATAAATAGTCTGATCTATCTCTTTTTCTGTCAAAGGGAAGGATGTTTCTATGTTCCTTTGAACAGGAGTACAACAGTTCTCTGTCTCTTGCGAAGACTGACTTTGAGGTTGGATGTCTTCTTGAGCCTCGGCTATAAGGGATGATGAATCAATATTTGAGTTTTCAGGGATATCTTGAGGAATGTTCTTTACTGCTTGGATCATCTCTTCCTCAACTGATTCATCTATGTTCTTAACATTTTTCAATAGGAGATCAAACTCATGAATGGCTGTTAAAAGATCTTCAGGATGCATCTCTTCCAAAGCTTCCTCATTATCTATAATGTGTTGGGTGATTTTTTGTGATGGATCATAATATATTGCACCTAATGATAATGATGTAGTGTTTTCTTTATAGTTCTCATAGAACTCATATTCAAGGTCTTTTAAAGAAAACAAACTACTAGATCTTAAGCATTCGTACCAATCCCTAGCTTTTCCTTCTAATGTTAACATGAACATTTTCATTAGGCAGTCTTCATGCCATTCAAATTTCACCCTCCATACATTTATGTGAAATTTGATAAGATGTAATAAAGGGTCATCAAACTTTTCACCTCGAAAAACAGGCAGGTTGTCATCCCAATTCACCTGGGGCATCTTATGTGGAAACCAAGGGATATGATTTCTACTCATTGGGGCATATCTTCGTTGTATTCTTGGAATCATGTTGGTAAATCAAGAAAGAGGTCACTGTGTCTGGTCAATCAGTTCAGGGTCTTCTACCAGTGGAGTCATTTGGTTTACTGGGAGTTTCGGAGTGTGGAGTCGCCAGGTGGAATATTTTTAGCTCCTAAGGAGGTAAAATGTTTAATGGTCCACCACCATGCATTTCTTGTAGAGCTGCAAGGTTTTCAGGAACTGAATTAGCTCTCAAGGGTGATCTGAAAACAGTTGATAATTTTATCTTAGGAGAGTTCCTAAGGATAAATTCTGGGTTATCAACTACTTCAGGTGGGTTTGGGTCAGGGTAGGCTCTAGTATGAATCTTTCTAGGAGCCACTATGCTATGTTTTTAAGACCTAGTTAAAAGAAAAGTTTAACCAAATATGACAATCTTTAAAGGGCTAACTGATCTTTTCAGAAGAAGGAAAATTTTAATCTCAAAACCTTCTAGCTGAGTTTGTAAGATGCTATTAAGACTTGGGGTCTTCCCAGTGGAGTCTTAAGGTCTGATTTTAGGATTGTGGAGTCGCCAGGTGGGAATTTTTAGCTCTTTTGGAGGTAAAAGGTTTTACGGCCCACCACGAAGTTTATTTTGAAGCCAAATTGAAATGTTTTGGGTTTTTCTGAGTTATTTTGGTATTACAGGTTAAGAGAGTGTTCTAAGTCTAATTTAACACTTAGTTAGGGTGTCAAAATGTACAGAGTTTACTCTTATGGCTTGGTAACTGAAATGTTCAAGGTTTTGACAAGGCTTTATGATAATCCTAAGGGTTACTTAGTTTGTTACTGATTCAAAGGTCCTATCATGATTACCATTATGCTTGGTAGTGCTTGAAGAAGGTTACTTATATGATACTAGACAGTGAGTGTTTAATTTTAAAGATTTCACTCAGGGTCACTAAATATTCTTGAAAATAAGGGATTTCTGGAGTCCTAAGGGGTACTTAGATTGTCATTGACTCAGAGTGTCCCACCGTGATCGCCATTTATGCTGGTGTCCCGTGTTTTGATAGTTTGGAAAATCAAAAGACAAGGCAACATCAGAACCAATCTTTAGAGTTATAGGATCTAGTCCTCCTGTTCTCAGAGAGGGATCTCTCAAATGTTTGTTTGCAAAGTTTATCTTGTGTGCTTATAATATTGATTTTAGACTAGTTATTAAGTGCAGGTGTTTGTTTGTTTGGTTGGGTTGAATTGATACAGCAGAACATGAAAGGTCTAGGAAAGATACATAGGATAGTAAAATATCTATTTCATTGGGCAATGGAGTGAGTCATAAACTCATCAAAAGGATATGGGATGTCGAGCAAATCTAACTTGTACAGGATCCTTTTTTTTGAATGGGATGAACATTAATGATTTGGAAAACATTTCTCAACAAAGGGAACTGAAAACATAATTTAAACAATAAAGAGATATTTGATAGACAGGGCTAACCATAAATTCTACAAACATTCTTTAAGCAAATAATGACTTCAATACAACTTTCAAAATGAAATCTAAGATTCGGGGAACACCCTATTTCCTCAAAGATTTTATTCTAAAGGACTTTAGAAAACATAAAATATTTACTGATAATTACAGTCATAGAAGAGGGAACACCTAAAAAAATCTATGATCATAATTATAACGACCTTTAAGCCAAATTTTTAAGTGAGGACAAAGGGCAAGATCAAAACAGACCTCTCTGATTCACTGTAAGCAAATAACTTCAAAGGGAGACTTCAATAACAGTTTTTAAGTGGTAGCAGACAAGCAGGGAGAACCATAAATCATGCTGAAACCAACTGTTCAAACTATTAAGGAAATAAACAAGCATGAAGACTAAAGAGAAAGATTAAATCCTCTGAAATACTTCAGCAGAAGAAAACATGAAACAGTGAAGGATGAACAGGTCTAAGGTGCTTCCAAGAGTCATTTCTTAGCCTAAAACTTTCTATCCTACTGTAGTAAGAAATTATGGAACATAATGAAAACAGGGGGAAAACATAAGACAGTTCAGAATATTTCACCAACAGCCAAGCTCATGGATCCAAAGATAGAGCCTTCTCAGGAACAAGCATGCAACAACATCGTCAAGATCTTCAAGACTTCAATTTGTTCTTCAACTTCAACAGACTATGTATTTACTTCAAAGAGTTTCAGTATTACAACTTGTGATCAAACAATAACCAACAATTTCTCATCTCCTACTGAAGTATTTATAGGAAGATGAGGAGGTGAGATCTAACAAAATATCTCAAGAACAATTAATACAGAGTGAAGACTTCTTCGACCTTTTGAGGGGCTCGATGGAGAAGTGTACAGGTGGACTACTGTATTAATATTTACAATTATGAATTTAAACTCGGTGGGAGCCTATATTGACTTTGAGGCACTATGCTATGTGGGAGTAACTTCTGCAGATATTTGTTGTATTTAAATTCCTTGCAGCAGTAATTCCTTGGCTGCGCTGGAGGCAAAAAATCATACTTAGAACAATAACTTCGGCCTCTGTTTGAAAGGTTTGAGGCAACAGGTGACTCTGTGGTAGCTGAGGAATCAATTCGCCTCAAAATGCAATGGTGGAGGTCAACTACGCACATCAAACACCCTCCTAAATCATCTTCAGTCTTTATTTAGCTACGTCTTTACGTAATCCTTTTTAAATGCGGTTTTGAACCACAATGTCTTGTCAATGTGTAGAGCCGCCGGGCTTTTAAAGGCATCAATGCCCATGAAGCATTGATAAAACAATGGAACAGAGCCTGGCGGGCGATCTCCCTTAATGTAAAACACGCACGGGAAATGTCTTTCCGGCCTTTGGCCTTTCTTCTTTATACCATGGAAAACCATTTGAAACGCCTGCACAACAAAAAAATAGTTAAGAAACCCTGCGAAATAGGTTAAACTGCTTCAGAAGGCGGGAGAGGAGCGTAGTCGTTGGATCGGGACACGTGGACGGTCCAGATCTAGTCGGGAGATTTGCAATCGGCGGGAGGAAAAAAAAAAGGGGGTGCGATGGAAAAAATCCGATGCGATTGCGCGATAGGAAGGGCTGAAGCGATCAAGCTGTGGCCATTGATCTAAGAACGAGATCAACGGTGGAGAATGAATCGGGGGAGTCGCAATCGGAAGTCAGGAATAAGGCGATGCGATTGAAATCGCCGATGCGACAAAGCGATGGCCGTCGATCTGAGGGTCAGATTGACGATGGGAAATGAATCAGAGGACCGACCGATCGGAGGGACAAACAAAAGGCGTGCGATTTAAACATTGCGATGCGATTGAAATCGCCGATGCGACGGAGCGATGGCCGTTTGATCAGCGTTCGATCAACGACGAGGATTAGTTCTAGAATAAAAGGTGAAAACCCTTGTAATATACGAAAAACCAAAGTTTTTAAATATAAAACAAAGGTTTAATGGGTCGGGGCGGGGATAGGCTCCCGACGGCAAGGCCGCTGGATGTATGAATTTCAAAGGGCCTGGGGCTTTTATATACAAGGGCCTATCGGAATCGGAAGATCGGGCCTGGTCTTTTTAATCTACCCATTAAATATTAAAACACATGCTTCGGGTTTTTAATTTAAAACTTTGGATAAATGGGTTTTTCAATTTTACAAAAGAAAAAGGTGATCGGGAAGAAGAATAGAAGGTTTTAAGCGCCGGAGGCAGGCCCATAGGAAATATATAAAAAATGATGCGATCAGGGGATAGGGCTTAATCGCAATCGGAATTTCGGAAGACATCAAAACAAACTGGTGTGCTGAGTTTTTGCGATGCGATTGGGAAGGTTTATATATAAAAGAGTTGATCGCATCGGGGTTTAAAAAGGAACATAAGACTTGTGCACCACCGAAATTTTCCGATGCGATTATCGCTACATGGGTTCGGCGCTTGGTTTTAACGCATGGGAATGTGGGGGGGAAGTGGTTAGGACTTAGTCCAAAGGGGCTTAAGTCCATAGTAAAAACTTGTAGTTTTATGAATTTTCATGGTTTTCAAAGGAATTGGGGGTTTCAGAATAGTTAAAAAAAAAATGAGTTTTTAACTATGGAAAAGTGATTTTCATGAGGGGAAGAAGAGAAATCATGAAAACAAAGGAGTTTTTATGGAGAAAAAGGGGAGCAAGTGAAGGTTAGTTTTGAGTGGGAAAACAGGGGAAAATAATGGTTTTTCAGCAGTTTCTTCTCATGATTTCAGTAGGTTTTATGAGTATAAAAAGGCAAAGGCAATGAATATTTTTTGAGACAGAGGCATGAGGCCTTCAAGGAGCCTTCAAGAGCCAACAAATTTTAATGATAAAATTTGTTCCTTGGAGGCTCAAAAAGTCTTAGCCACCTTTTGGTATACTAAATATTATAGGTGGTTAACATACTCCATAAAAAAATTTGTAGGGTGACATTCCAATTGATTTTTTAATTGTTAATCTGTCAGCCCAGGGTGCATGTACCAGCGTTGTGTGCCATGATTTCTTATTGTCCTTCAGCAACTTCTTGATTATGTTTACCAAACTTTTGTTTGAGGATTTTTCCAACCCATTACCTTGAGGGTAATAAGCAGTAGAATGACCTAAAGTAATCTGATATTTGTGACAGAATTCCACCATCTTTTTGGATCCAAATGCAGCAGCATTATCAGTGATAATATTCTTAGGGCAGCCAAATCTAGATAGGATATGATTTTTCAATAAATTTTATGATGACAGAGTCATTGGAAAACATTTAAGCAATAACCCACTAGCATTTTTCCAATATAGACATTTATCTAAAATGTAGTAGTTAACATCTTTTAACTTTAAAAATCTTGCATTTGTTTTAGAAAAACCAGGAGGTGTATTCAAATTTAGCAAAACATATAAAATATCAACATACCAGGAGGAATTCATAAAATGATCTTCAACAATGGGAGTTGACAATTCCTCCCGTTCATCTAATGCATTTATCATGTTTATATCAAGAGCTTCAAAATTAGACTCAGCCATTAATCTTGCTAGTCCTTGGCCTTTTATGAGTTTAGTGGGCTTGATTTCTAAATCATATTCAAGTATCACAACAATCCACTTTCCTCTTTTTCCATCTGGGTCCCCTGTTAAAATGTCCTTTACAACTGAATTGGGCACAAATGCAATGATTTGGGAGTGTAAAATGTAAACTCTGAAGTCTTTTAAGGCTTTGACTAAGGCAAAGGCTTGTTTTTCCATGATGTTGTACTTTAGAGGTGCATCTCTCAATGCCTTACTAAAGAATGCAATTGGCTACTCTTGTCCCTGTGGATTTTTATGCAATAGGACAATAGCCACTGTATGTTCTGATGCAAATGAAAAAATGAGAAAATCTTTGGAAAAATCAGGACTTATAAGAACTAGTGTTTTGGTTAATGTTTGTTTTACTAGCTCAAAAGATTTCTTTGCTTCCAAGGTCCATTTAACTCCTTGTTCCTTTTTCAGCATGTTTGTTATGTTTCTAAGGAGTTCAGCTAAGTTGGGTATGAACTTTCTCAAGAAATTAATCTTTCCAATGAAAGATTGAAGTTCCTTGATGTTTCTAGGATGAGTGATTTGCAATATACCCTCGATCCTTTTTGGGTCTATCTTTATTCCCTCTTCGGATATGATGTGTCCAAGTAGTTTACCTTCTTGGAGATCAAACATTGTTTTCTTTGGATTTAAAGAAATCCCATATTTTCTGCATTTCTCGAAGACTTTTCTCAAGTGTTCTAGGTGTTCTTCATCTGTTTTGGAAAAAACAGTGATATCATCAAGGTAAATAATGATGAAGTAGCCTAATTCTTCCGAGAATGCAATATCCATGGCTCTCTGAAATGTAGCACCATCATTCATTAATCCAAAAGGAATTTTCACATACATTAAAGTACCACAAGGTGTAGTAAAGGCTATTTTGAGTTGATCATCAAGATGTACTAATATATGATTGTACCCTGAGAAGCCATCTAAGAAAGAAATCCTTTTAGAACCAACTACCCTTTGTAAAATATGATCTATCTTGGGTAAAGGATAGTTGTCCTTTAATGAAGCTTTGTTTAAGTTCCTAAAGTCAATACAAAGCGTTATTTCTCATGTTTTCTTGCTAACTAACACTAGATTAGACACCCACTCTGAATATCTAATAGGGACAATAATTCCAGCTTCATACATTTTCTTGATTTCTTTCTCCACCAAAGGTAATTGGGCATGGTTGATTCTGCGCAATTTTTGTTTAAAGGGCTTTTGGTTTTCTTTGAGGGGTATCTTGTGTTGAATTATTTATGTGTCATAGGACTTTAGATCCTCATAAATCCATGCAAAAACATCAGAAAATTCTTTGAACAACTCAATGTATCTCAGCTTGATGTGAGCTGGCAAAGTTTTAGAAAGTCTGATCATTTTTGGTTTTAGTTCATTGCCTATGTTACACTCTTCTACTTCAGTTTCAATAGGCTCCAGCTTTGGTTTCTTGGCAACATCATTGAAATCAAACAACTCTTCTAAGGGGACCAAATCTTTTGGAAAACTTTGGGTGTTAGATTGCAGCATTTCTAAGTCTTCTTTTCCTAAATCTGCACTAATTTCTGTGGTATTTTGAAGTTTATTAGCTAACAGATTTATATCAGAAATGTTTGGAGAGTTTACTTCTTCATCAAGTGGGTTATATTCAATAGAACAATCATCTTCATAATCTGAATCTGAACTTGGTAGTTCAAATTCATTTCTGGACTGTAGGAAGTTTTCTATTTGTTTGTCTCCATCAAACACTTGCCAATATTTCTCATTATCAGGGACATATGGTCTAAATTTGATTTGGGTAGTGCATTGTTTGGTTTCATAAGGTGTTAAACATGTTCTAGCAGCAAAAGCTAAACTATGGCCAAGGATATTTTGGTCTCTTGGGACAAAGATAAGTTGGGATTCCTCAAATGTTCTTAGTAAGTCCATGACATCATTTCTATAGGCCGTAAGTCTGGGGTGTTTGGCACTATATTCCCCATTCACTTGCCTAACAATAAACTCTGAATCCCTATGAAATTTTATCCTTTTGGCTCCTAATTTCTTCAAAAAGTGTAGGCCTAAAAGGAGAGATTCATACTCAGCTATGTTATTCGAACATTAAAAATTTAATCTGTAGGAATGACCTTCAGTGTGATTATTTTCAGTGTTATGTATCCAAATACCTGCACCTGAATTTTTCTTAGTGCAAGACCCATAAAAATTCATACTCCAAAGAGGACTAGCTTCAGAATTACTAGTTTGGCTACTATCCTATTTATCTTGTTTGTTTTCAACTTGTTCTTGACAGTCAGTATTGTGTTGAAATTGTTCTAGTTCCTCATGTTCTTCATTAAGTTGAGGATTCTTCTCTTGGTTCTCAAAGTTAAAAAGTAATGGATAACTGTTTTGTAGGTCAAGACCCGTGATTAGTTTATAGTGATTTTATGTTTTGACACATTGTTTTGACCCTTCTGTTATGTCTCCTTCCTTTTCTATGTCTGCCACTACATTACAGTGAGGAGTGGCCAGTAAATCAGTTAAGGTTTCCTGCTCATTAAATATTTCATCATTAAAAATAATGAATGAGTCAAGGCCTGTATGTACAAAATAAAGAGGAGAGTTTTGTGGTCTATCTTGGCTACTAACCATGTATTTCATATGAGTTTCCCTATAAAGTCTTCTTGTTTGATTAAAAACAAGGATGGTAGCATATGTCATATCCATTTGCATTGCTCCTTGTAACTTAGCTCCCCAAGATCTTGATAACAACATACCATACTTTGGGGGTACATCAACCACTACAATATCCATTAATAAACACTTGGATAGAATTTGTGCTAAGTTTACACAAAGGTCTTTGATCAAACCTAGGCATTTCACTCTACTCGAGTCAAAGGAGTATATATATTTGTATGGTCTGGTAATTTCAAGGTCTAAGTTCTCCATCATTGATTTTGGCATTAAGTTATGAGAGGCCCCTGAGTCATGCATAGCGTTGCGTAAAATTTTGTCATGAATATTCAAACTAACATAAAAAGGAGGAACTGGCCCTTCTTGATATCTACCTTCAATCTTGGGACCAAATAAGAGCTCTGGTTGGTCATCATTAATATTGACAGTGTCATTATTTTTTGTTATGTTAAAAGCCTTCAAAATTTGTGATCTATACACATCTTGGGTAGCTAATTCAGTGAGAGGAACAAAGATTTTGATTTTGGCAATTTCCTGCTCCAAACTAAAGGGCATCTGATTTTTTACAATGTTTGTTTCAGCCTTATTAACCACCAGTTTTTCAACAAAATCAGTTTGCTGATTTCCTCTATTTACATTGGTCAAAATTGTTTTAGTAGGAGCACTAGCTGAGGTGCTAACGCTGCTAAAGTCTACACTCTGTTTTTCATTAATTTGAGTGATTTTCTCTTTGTTTTTATCATAATTTACAACCACTATTTTGTCTTTCTATTTAGTGTTTTTGGGTTTAATCAGAGGGCTGTTTTTTGCAGGATTTTCAGAGGTTTTAGTTTTGGGAGTTTCCAGATTCTTTTTAGTCCTAAGGTCATACTCTTTTGGAGTTTTTATGATGACATTTTCAAGCTCTTGATAGTAATATTCATCCTCTGCTCTTTTATCATCATAGGGTGTGTAGAGACCCTGTTTTCTATTGTAATGAACATCAAAAGTTTCATTATCTACTCCCAACATGTTTATGTCATCTTCCTCTGTTTGTTCAGTTGTTTCTTCAACCTCACTCACATAGTTTTGGTGAAAAGGAGGTGTAATATGTTGATCATTCTCCCTTGGTCTGTTTTGAGGTTGGTTTCTCCTAAAATTCTGATTTTGATTTTGATTTCTGTTTTTAGGAGCTGATTGGTTTTGACTAGCTTGTGCTCTCTCAAGTATGCTCATCTTTTTCATCATTTTTTCCATCATTCTCTCCATTTTTGAGCTAGATGTGGAAGGTGCAGGCTCTTCCTTAAATGATACTTTCTTCTCATTCTTCATTCTAGCTCTTTTCTCCATTAGATTTACTTCCACAGCTAAGGCTCCTTTCTGCATATCTTCTAAAGTCAGAGGGTCTCTTTCTCTAAGTTGATAAGCCATTTCAGGATCAAATCCTTCAGGAAAATTGTTTAAAGCTAAGCCTTGTGGAGGTTTCAGATCTGGGGGAAGTGCATTATACACACTGTTGAACCTAGTGCAATAAACTTGAACACTTTCCCCAGTGTTTCTTTGGAGATTCTTGTAGTCCGAAAGTATTTGGAGAGGGTTTTTCTTAACTTCACATTTGTTTAAGAATAACTGATGGAAGGCTTGGAGATCATTAATACTTTGAGGGGTTAAGCCTTTGAACCATTTTCTTGCTTCTCCCCCTAAACTTTGAGCAAATAATCTAAGTTTGACAGTTTCATCATCAATCTCATTTCTGTCAAAGTAGTCATTCATCTTGTCCACATGTTGTAAAGAAGTATTAGCACCATTGGAATCATACAAAGGTATCTTGGACTGATATTCCTGTGGAAGATTGACTAAAGGTAAAGGAAGGACCAAGGGAGCATACTATGTTGCCATGATAGGAGGTAGAGGTGGATTTACAAGGGGTGGATTAACAAGAGGGAAAGTGGGCTGAAGTGGAGTGTTTTGGACAATGGATGTATGGGGAACAGATGTGGATGGACTAGCAAGAGACTGTTGAGCTGATCTTGGATGAGAGAAACCAAAATTATGGATGAAATGTAAATCAGGTGGAGTAGTTTCTCTGCTACCAGGATGTTCACCTCTATCTTGGGATGAAAGTGAAGGCTCTAAATATATCTGATCTATATCATCAAGTGACCTAGTTCTGAATGGGTTTCTTAAGTCAACTTATGATTCTTGTAGAGATGCAAGGTTTTCAGGGACATAATTAAATCTATGGAATGGTCTGACAATAGTTGAAGATTTGGACTTAGGAGACTTCCTAAGTATTCTTTCCGGGTTATTGACTATCTCAGGGGGGTTTGGGTCAGGATAGGCTCTAGTATGAATTCTTTTAGAAGCCACTATGCTATGTTCTTCAGATTCAACAAAAAGAAAAGTTTAACCAAATATGACAATCTTTAAGAGGCTAACTGATCTTTAAACAAGAAAAAATTAATCCTTAAAGCCTTCTTAACTGAATTTAAATGATGTTATGATGATAATGGGTTTCCCAGTGGAGTCTTAAGGTCTGTTTAGGATTGTGGAGTCACCAGGTGGAAATTTTTAGCTCTTTTGGAGGTAAAATGTTTGATGGTCCACCACCATGTTTATTTGAATACCAATCTGAAATATTTTTGGGTTTTCTGAGTTTTTTCAGTCCTATGGGTTCTAAAAGTATCCTAAACCTATTTCAACACTTAGCTATGGTGATGAGAGAAAGAAAGTTTACTCTTATGGCTAAGCTAGCTAATTCCTTCAAGGTTTGATAAGCTCTTATGAGAATCCTATGGGTTCCTTAGTTTGTCACTGATTAAAATAATTTTTATCATGATTACCATTTCCTTGGTAGTGCTTGAAGAGAGCTACTAATACTGCACTGAACACTGAGTGTTTTGTTTTAAGGAATTTACTCAGAATTCCCCAGTGGAGTCGCCAGAAATGTTGGTCCTCTGTAATTTTAGCAGATTGGTAAGACTAAAGCTGTAGAGACAACATTATGAACCACTTTGGGATTCTAGGATCTAGCCCTCTTGAATCCAAAGAGGGATCTCTCTTATAAGTGTAAAGATTGATTTAAATTTAAGGCTTTTAGGTGTGATATTAGGCTAGTTATTAAGAACAAGGGTTTTTTTTTGTTTTGGATGGTTGAGCATGATTTCTAATTCAATGGAAAGTCCTAAAAATGAAAGAGTTTCAAAGGGGTAAATATGTGAATAATCAGAAGAATATTCAACTGATAGGATAGATATGAAACAACACTTAGTCCATTGGGCTATGGAGTCATAAAAGGGTTTGATTGTGCAACAATTTCAAGAGTGGTCCAAGGGGCAAGTCATCTATATCAAAATATATTTTAGATAAAATGATGGAATGGAACATAAAAAGTGTTGAGAAGGTGGAAAAAGTCAATAATTTCAACAAGGATTTATCAACTTTCCAAACAAGAAAAGCCTTTTAAGCAACTGTTTGAAACCAACCAAAGGACAAGGCTAACCATAAACTTCTTTGGACAAGATTGTATTAAAGCTAACTTATTAGACAAGCAATCCAACAATCCACATGACTACTTTCATAAAGGATGCAAACAGATAAGAAAACGAAGTGTAGCTTAAGATCAAGCAAGATACATTAAAATCTAAACCTGCTTCAACATACTCTTAGGGAAACCTTCAAAACAACCTTTGGAGAAAGAAACTAGAAGACAGGGCAAACCATAAACTTTTCCTGTCTAACACTACTCAACATATAATGAAAATATCTTTCAAGAAATTCCTTTCAAGCTTTGCACATCAAGACATGGACAAACCAACATTCCTTGATAATGTTTACACTTAACTCAAGTCATTCTTAAAAACACAATTGGAGGAAAAAATAAAGATAAAGCTTATCAGTCAGAGAAGGGTATTGTAAACAGTAAATCATAACTCTATGCTTGTTTTTCTTTATCAGAGAAAAGTGAACAAAATGGCATATATGAAAGGAAAACAATAATAGTGAGAAATACTTCACCAATGATATAGACCAGGATCCCAAAAATCATCTTGTATATTGATGTCAATCCAGTTACATACCTCAAATCTAGTGTTTCAATACATCAATCATCTTCTCTTCTCAGCCTAATTTCTTCGATCACAAAACAGAGCTTCAAGAGCCTCTAAAAAATATTTACATGTAGAAAGTTTCGAACACAAATATTACATCAAAATTCAACAATGAACCCTTTACAATGTGCTCCTCAAGGAGATTTTATAGGAAAATGAGGAGGTGGAAGAGTTTCTAGGGTTCAAATATCATTAATTCTACAATTAATGCAATTCCTAGCCTTGAAAACCACACACGGCATAAGGCAGTAATTCATCCTATCTATAACTCTGTTTCATAACTCTATTTATGCTTTATGAGGCTTAATGGACGAGAAAATTGACCTCAGGGCTGTTTCTTATCTTTATAATAACTCTGCTGACAGTTTGTAATAAGTTTCTTTGGTGAATTAACTGTTCAACTGTCTTTAAGCAAATATCTTTGAAATAGGCATTAACTATGCCTTCTTTGATTGCTTTGATGACTGCATGTGTCTTTCGGTAGTTGGACAGGATTTAATTAGCCTCTGATGTGGTAGCGGAGGCTTCTCGAATTGATAGATCTCATTGTTTTAACCTAAAACACTGTTAATTTGGTTTCGATCTGTCTTTTAGGCGTTATTTGGCTTAATATTTGTCTTCAGGTGTTCATACTGTCTTTAACTGTGTGGATTAGGACTCTGATGGTTGAATTTATGCCTTAATCCCTCAAAAACTGTGTTAAAACCTTTAATTCTTCATCTCTGCTGTGATTTTATCGTTGGACACTGATACTCTTTGTTTGATTAATGTTTGTTGTGCTTTTGTTGTTTTGCAGGTGTGCAGAGGGTTTTATAACGTTATCGGTGATCATGAGGCACGGATAAAACATGATGTGAACCCTACAGATTGGTCTTCTTCATGAATAGTGGCTTGAGGGATCGTCATCCCCGGCCCTTGATTTTATTTTTAAAACAGTTGAGAAACCTTTAAAACCTGCAAAAACACAGAAAATTTAAGAAAATCTGTGAAGGAATAGGATAAGGCTACTTTGGAGGTTAGGTTTAATCGTGACCATTGGATGAAATCAACCAATGGTCAGGATTGCTTGCTGGGGACAATAGGGGAGTCGGTTGGATGAATGGGGTCAGATTAAGTCCGGGCCGTTGATCTGGGTTGATCAACGACTAAGATCAATCGGGAGTTTTATACTGTGGAGGGGGGAAATTTATAATGGAATGGAGGAAAATATAGTAAAAAAGGGAAAAATCTTTGGCGGAAGGGAAAATGGGGCTTTAAATGAGATTTGGGGTCGCAGAATGATTTGGGCCGTTGATCTAGGCTGATCAACGGTCTAGATTTCCTGAACGGAGTGCTTGGGGGTGTCGATGATGAGTAAATGAATGGGGGGAATGATTTAATCTGGGTCTTTGGATGATAGTGATGGACGACAGAGATTTAATGATGAAGTCCTTGGGAGCAAAGGGGAGGGGCGATGGCTTGGTGGTCGTGTTAAGTGAGAGCCGTTTGATCAAATTGATCAACGACCAGGATTAAATGAAGAAACAACTTGCGGAAAGGGTGGTAAGGCAGAAAACCATAATGGTTTTTATGTAGATTTGAGGCGGTTTGGAAAATTGGCCAAAAAAACGCGATATGCTTTGCTGCTTAACACGTGTCCTTTTAATACCGCCCATATCGCGTAATTTTTTGGCATTAACGTTCGGGCGCCAAATTACATGATATGGAGTTTCAGCTGTTGGATGAAGGGCGGAGAGATTTGATGGTGGGAGTGAGAGCGTGATGGGATAAGATGCACGGGCAGAAAATGGTGGGCAGGGTCAAGGTGGTTAAGATCTTGACCGTTGGATCATGTGAAATAAACTGTCGAGATCTATCGATGAGGGAGGTAGGTCCCAAAGGAGTTGGGCCTATCGAGTTGAATATAGACTGTAGGATATAAACGTTTGACGGCTCAGATTTAATATCGAGGTAATGAAAGAAATGTGAGACAGGGGTCGGGCATAAATCGGGTGTAATAAGGACCGTTGATCTGCAAAGATCAACGGTGGATCTTTACTGAATAATTACACTGTCGAGCTTTGTGAAATAAAAAAGGAAACTCGGGTTTTGATCTTAGCCGTAGGATCTATGAAATGGACGGCCCAGAGTCGATCGCAGGATTGGAAATCGGCGGAGGAAAGGGGAAGGCACAAAGAGAAACTTGCAATGTGATTATGTATCGACCGTTGGATCAGGGCGTCAGATCGACAGTTGAGAATTAATCGGAGGGGCGAAAGGCAAAGAGTTATGGGAAGAGATGGACGAGATATTAGCCATCGGTTCTTGTGGATTCGACAACTGAGATCTCATCGGGGCATCGGCATCGGAAGAGGGCAAGGGATAAATGAATGTTGCGATATCCGATTTGCGATGGAGCGAGAATCGTTGATCTTAAAACTAGATCGACAGCGGGGATTCAACGATGAAGTCAAAGGCGGAAGGGCGGGTTTTGGAACGGGGAGCAATATGGGCCGTTAGATCTGGGTGCAATAGAGCAGATCAACGGGGGAGAACTAATCGCAGGATCGCATCGGAGGGAGGGAAATAACAAAGGGTAGGATGAATATTTGCGATGCGATTGTGGATTGACCGTCGGATCGGAGGGGTGATCGACGGTGAGGTTTGATCGCATCGGAATTTTGAAGGATATGAAGAAAAAGGGAGGACCCGAAGCAGACTTGTGATGCAATGAGCCGATGACCGTTGATCTATTTAGATCGACGGTCAATATTTGTTACAAATTCGAACGGTCGGGTTTTATTAAAAGATAATGAAAAGTCGAATTTTTTTATGAAATAAAAAGGAGGAAAAGGTTTTGACGGGTTTGGAGAGGATTTTTTGGACTTTTAAGTGCCCAGTTGCGGGGCTTAAGGTCTCATGAGGCGGAGGTTTTACGAAATTTAAGCCCTCGGGGGCTAACAACTTTTATAATGAAAAAAGGCTATGTTTTGGCTTAAAAACAAAGTTTTTGAGGCAAATTGAGGGTTCCGGTAGAGGAATGAAGGATTTTTAAACCAAATGGTAGGAGACCAAATGGTTTTAAAAGGGTATTGAAGTGATTTTGAAGGTTAAATGAGGCTTATGGAAGGATTTTTATGAAGAGAAAGGGGATGAAAATGGAGGTCAATCATGAGTGAAATGAGGGGTAAAATGAAGGGGAAAATGGGTTTTTTGAGCAGTCTTTCTCCTTGCAAAATAGTAGATTTTTTAGGATAAATGAGGGAAACAACAGTGAAGATTAACTAAAAGATTAGTTATCTTCATAAGACTTTAATAACTCACAATTTGGCCGTAAATTTTTTTCTTGAAGGCTTAAAAATTATTTAGCCGCCATTTGATATGACAAATTTTTATAGGTGGCTAACACCTCCTTCCAAACTGATCTTCAGAAATCTGCAATTTCTGATTATGAGTGTTCTGCAGAAAGTAGGAAAGGAGATGGCACTTAAAGCCTGCTGTATAATGAAGTACAATCCTCTTTCTAGAGCTGCTCTAAAAAAGAGGTGGGATTTTCGACCAGGAACACCCTCTGCTAAACAACACCTGCAATCTCTGCTAAACAGCCCAAGAAAGCAGTGGAATGTCACATGACAATTCCAGATCTTACATCAAGAAATAATCAACATGCCCTCATCCTTGCCTTCATCTCCTTTATATATCATTTGAGCCTTCCCAAGCCTTGGCTCTTATCTAGACTGCGCTGTCACATGTGGACAAGATCCTCCAAGTTGGACTGCGCTGTTTGACCAAATCAACCATCATGTCTAGGTGAAATGTACACCTTCCATCAAGTGTGCCTTGTTGGCACAATGTTCTCCATCACTTAATCATGAATGTCCCATGATTTTTGACATATTTAAGATCTTATTTGAATGAATCATCTCTGTTTGATCCTTTCAAGATCTTAGTTGACTGTGTTAACCTCCATGATCTATCTCATTAATGAGATAGGTTCTCCAATTTAATTCATATTAGTAGTTGTTCAACTACCTTGTTATGTAGATCTAGGCTAACTTAATTCGCATTCACACACACAAAAGTGGATATTTATTCTTATTGAGGATTGTGGGTCCCTCCACCCTTTTATTTACTTAATTCATTAAGAAAATCAAGGACTCTAATATTCCAAATATGATGTGAAAATTTGGGAATATTAAAGTCCCCCTCCGACAAAATGTTGCTTGTCCTCAAGCAACTCCAAAAGTAGATGCAAAGCCATAAATGCCCCTCCAAATGGCATCCACATAAGGAAGGCTTCCTCCATTTCCTGCAATGGGCTATGCATGTTTGGTTCCAAAATTGTCTTTTAAAAACATAAAGAATGACCTCCAACTATTTGGTTAGATGTCCTCCTTCCATCATGAAGTACCAAGTGACAACCATATGATGTCCAAAATCATCATCAATACACGAGGTGCATAAAATAAGGTGGTTCTCTTCACAAAGGAAAAGCTCCATCACACAATACATGTCTCCATCCCATGTTTCATGAATTAGATTGAGCATTGATATGCTCTCACACTTAGCCCTGTTGGCCTTGTTGGATCCAAGAATCATTCCAATGTTATGCAAAAGAAGAAGGAAAGGAGTTATATGGGTAGACAAAGATGTCAAACCATATTCTCCTAAGAGTAACCATTGAAGTAAGTCCCTTTGTTTCCATCCTCCATCTCCTCCATGTAAGATGGGCAAGCCATACTCCCCCAAGAGCAACCAAAGCAACAAGATATTTTGCTGCTTCCTCTCCTCCTCATGTGCGTCATGAAGAAAAAACATACTGATAGACATGTGGAATGTCACATCAGCCCAATACAAGTGAACTCCATCAATACACATCATGAGAGCATCATGCCAAGCTTTACCCAATACAAAACACATAGACATAGGAGATGTCTTGTGGTGGCCAATCTCTCTCAAGTGAAACCAAAATGAACATGCCTTCTTTTGCTGCATTTTATCATTGATACACAAGGCATGAATCAGAAATATATGAGCTATTGGGTGGTAACATACTCACCCAAGAGCAGCCAACGCAACCATTCCTCCTTCTTCATCTCATAAGTGTTCCTCAAGGCATGGATAAAATAAATAGGAGCCTTTGGGCAGTGACAAGAACCTCCCAAGTGTAACCAACGTATCCAAGCTTGCTGGCCCATATAAATCTGCAGGTGGTCATGCAACCCCTTGCTTATCTCCCTCATCCACTCATCCCAACATGGAAGATGAGTGATGTGCTACATAATCATGGCATCCTCCCTTTGTAGAATACCATCTTCCCCAAACTGATGAAGAACTTTGCACTCAATGAAATGTTGAAGTGCGCCTCTAATGAGATCTCTTAATGAGACCTTTTTCTCATCCATGGCCTCCCAAAACCAATGAGGTTCTGGATTTGCTGTAGTTAGAATTTTCTCTTTGAGCTGCGAGATGCTCATTGAGAAAGTGTCATCAAGAAAGGAGAAAAGACTTCTCATATCTAGATTTATACCCTTCATCATCTTGTTCTCCATTTCTTCATGAGTGAAGCTACCTTTAGAATGCTCCAAGAATAATGGGGCCCCATAATTATCATTGCTTCTAAGTGACAACGCTGTAGATCTGCAAAGTAATACATAAACTATCTCAAAGAAAGGTACAATACTGATCTCAGAACCAATCATTGTACAAAGGATTATGCTCATCCCTTCTTCTGAAATTCTACACTTCAACTCAAGAGGTTGAATGCATCTTATCCATGACAAATTGGGATAGCTTTTCATCTCCTCCTTGATTATATCAAGGGTCCTCTGCGTTGTGATATGTTGTTGCTTCAAATTAGCACTATGTTCTAACCCTTGGTTATGCATTGGCCCTGATGGCATGTCCCCATAAGTTTCAATAAGGTTTACTGAAACAATAGGTGAAGAATTTGTATGCATACCTTAGATCAACTGATATGTGGGAACCTCTTGACAGAACACAAGAGTTCCTCCAACCAGGACAATAGTGCCTCCAACTACTAGTAAGAGTGATAACTACTCTTATTCAAGTGTACCAGCGCTGGAATATTTCTCCTCTTCCTCATGCATCTCTTGAACCATGCATGGGACTCCATATGTCAAGAGCTCAAGACCATCTTGCAAAGATGCAAGAGTCTCTTCTCCGGATGCAAGTACTTTTGCAGCTGGTGGTGAATGTAGTGACTTCTTGTCCACAGTGACAAGATTGACAGCCTCCTTCTTAGGAAATTTATCTTTGTAGCTCCTCTCTGTCTTCTTCACATCAAACTTATTCTTCAACTTGTGAAATAAATCTGAATATTTAGTCACCCTTGCATGCTCCATGTGACAAAACCACCAATCATTGGCTTCAACTAAAAGATGAAGTGCTGCAATCTGAAAAACTTCTTCTTCAGTTACAGGATGTAGTCTGAAAAATGCATCTAAATCTCTCCTCCAAGCCTTAACATTACTTGAGGAGGATCCATCAAATTTAGGCAAATAGAATCTATTGTGCCTCTTTCTTCTATTTTTGCTATAAGATCCTCTTTCTTCTTTGATCTTGAAGAATTGTTGGAGAGTTAGTTTCTCCTTGAATGCTCTAGACTGTGCTTTGTACTCTTTGAGATATAGACTGAGAGACTCATGAGTCTCAGGTTCATTCCTTCCTTAATTTCTATACCCTTCACCTCCTTCAAATAAATTGGGAATAATGGATCTATGAGGAGATCTAGGATTCTCCGGTTTTCTTCTTTGCTGATAGGAAGTGCTAGGGCCTTCCTCATCACATATTCTTCTTGGATCTTCTTTCTGCCTTTCCTCTTTCATTTGATAGACCTCCTTGGAGAGATCTTGTATAGATCTACAAAAATGAGTGGCAGAATTTTCTTCCTCCATGACAGATCTCATCTATCTTATTCTTCCTTAGATGCAAAAGATGAAGTGTCCACAAGCTGAGCCAAATATCACGCTCTGATACCACTGTAATCTCCCAAAAGGGAGAATGCAGTAATACTTCACACAATATAAGAACTTACAGCAAGATAAACAATAAATCTTCAGACAACATCAGAATTTACAAAGAAGCTGAACCATTTTATTATATTGGAGAATAATCAGTTACACATTGTACAAAATGTGAGCAGATCTAGCCAAAAATATGGTCTAGAAGTACCCAGAAAACAAGCTACAACAAGTACAACGTAACTGGAGAAGCTCTGCAATAAATATTGCGCTGTCCCTTGAGAAGAATATGAACATATGGTTGCAGGCTGAAAAGGGAAATGCAGATATACTCAAAACTGGAGCTTAGATGATGCCAATATTCAAGGTTTGGCCAATGTAATGGATTCCCAAGATAACCCAGAAAGGATTTTCTAGATCTGCAACTTTTGGAAAAATCACCTCCCCAGGGTTTGATCCTTGATCTACTGGGAAATACAGATCTGAAGCTAGATATGACAAATAGATGGCTAAAATATGATATCAGATCAGATCTAAGCTTGAAGGGCTGATCCCTTCTTCAGATCTATGAGCTAGAAGCTCTAGATCTAGCTTCTCAATCCTCCAATGATGATTGCAGCTGCGGCAACACAACTGCCTCTAGAAACTGCACTATGAGGGAAAGAGAGGCCTTCTGCCTACTGAAAAATGCTACAATAAACTCCAGGCTGATGGAAATAATGATGGAAATGTGAGGGAATGACCCCTCACATGATTTCTAGTTGAAATACTAGCAACTTCCTTCCTCCTTTTAGATCTGCAAAATGAACAACGTTATTCCTGAAGGGAATACTGCTGCTAGGAGGTAAATAAATTTTGGCCTGATGCCAGATCTGAAATGAAGCTCTATGAAGCTGATATTTAAGCCCAAGGTGATGGGAATAATCCCTCACCAGTTCTCCAACTGAAGTACTGAAGACAACTTTCTCCTTCCAAACTGATCTTCAGAAATATGAAATTTCTGAATATGAGTATTCTGCAGAAAGTTGGAAAAGGAGATGGAAATTAAAGCCTGATGTATAATGAAGTACAATCCTTTTTCTAGATCTCCTCTAAGAAAGAGGTGGGAATCCCGACCAGGAACACCCTGTGCGAAACAACACCTACAATCTCTGCTAAACAACCCAAGAAAGCAATGGAATGTCACATGACAATTCCAGATCTGAAAAGATCTTACATCAAGAAATAATCAGCATGCCCTCATCCTTGCCTTCATCTCCTTTATATAACATTTTAGCCTTCCCAAGCCTTGGCCCTCATCTATACTATGATGCCACATGTGGACAAGATCCTCCAAGTTGGACTGCACTGTTTGACCAAATCAACCATCATGTCTAGGTGCAATGTACACCTTCCATCAAGTGTGCCTTGTTGGCACAACGTTCTCCATCACTTAATCATGAATGTCCCATTATCTTTGACATCTTCAAGATCTTATTTGACTGAATCATCTCTGTTTGATCCTTTCAAGATCTTAGTTGACTGTGTCAACCTCCATGATCTATCTCTTTAATGAGACAGGTTCTCCAATTTCATTCACATTAGTAGTTTCTCAACTACCTTGTTATGCAGATCTAGGCTAAATTAATCCACATTCACACACATAAAAGTGGATATTTATTCTTATTGAGGATTGTGGGTCCCTCCACCCTTTTATTTACTTAATTCATTAAGAAAATCAAGGACTCTAATATTCCAAATATGATGTGAAAATTTGGGAATATTACTCAAATTATTCCACCTCAACAAGATGCTTCACCTTAACAGAGTTCACCATATCAACATCACCAACCTCATGTTGACCCTTCACCTTCTTCGCCAACATGTCTTCCTCCCTTTCTTCCTCTTTGCTTGGTAAAAGCCTTGATGCTAGTAACCAGGTGTCTAAGAAGAAGAAGAAGCAAGATAAGAAAGAATTCAACCAACCAACCATGGCTATAAGTGTTGGTAGTGTTGAGGAAACCTCCAACATGCATCTTAAATCCAAATACCCTTGCAAGATTTGTAAGGGTGACCACTTCCTTATCAATTGTACTGTTATTACTAAGGTCTTGGAAGTATGGTCTCAAAGATCTCATCAACTTACTATTGATCCATCAACTAGAGATTGTCAGGTTCCTCAAAAAAAGGGTAAGGTTAGGTTTCCTTGTAGAGTATGCAAAGGGGGTCATCAAACTCACATTTTCCCTCACATGGATGAAGCTTCAAAATTGTTGGAAAACCTTACTGTTCCACAGCAAAAAATTCCAACTAGTTACCATAAACTTTCTCCCAACCTACCGTCAACTGACGAAGTGATTGATCTAATTCCAAGTACAGTCAATCCCGCTCTTCCATTGAAGAGTGAAACTCATATCACTCAGGTTGATGATACATTAGTTGATCAAGTAGTCGACTTGATTTCACATCCGGTCGATCCCACTCTCCCTATAGAGAGTGAAATTCATACCGCTCAGGTTCTTCTTGTTACATCATATTTTTCTACACGAGGGGGCATTACACCTATTCCTATAGAACCCCCTCCAAGTACTGAGGTCTTTTCCTTTGATTGGAATAGACTAACAGAACCTCATCTTCCTTCCTCCATTCCTTTCCAAATCATTATGAAGGTTTGTGGTAATAATGTGCGTCGCACAAATATAGATGAAAGTGCTTTTGTTAGTATTTTATCCTCAACTTCTTGGAAATCTTTGGGTTCTCCTCAGCTTGTGCCTGTTACACATAATCTGTCAGCTTTTAACAGAACCATTAGTGAACCTTCCTAAGTTTCCTATTACCTTGGAAGGTAAATCTGTCTGTATTGATCTTATTGTAGTTCGAGGCCCCTTGGATTTCAATTTACTCCTTGGGCGAGACTATGTCTATGCAATGAAAGTTGTCGTATCGACACTCCTTCGTGTGATGTATTTCCCTCACAATGGAAACATTGTGACTGTAGACCGGCTTTCATTCGTTAGTCTTGATTCGACTACCAATAATCCGACACCCCTGAATTTTCCTTCTATGGAAGTGGTATCTACTCTGCTACGGGTTAATTATGTGGCAACCAGTCCCATGTTTTCAGTTACTGATGCAAGCGAGCCTCTCAATGTTTGTTCGACTTCCTTTGACTTAGATCCGGTAATTGACATGGAAAACCCTATGGGGGAATTTGAATGTGATGTTCTTATCCCTAGTGAGTCCCTTGACATGTGTTCCTTCCAGAGAACTGTTCTTCCATCTTATGAAGACCTCTTTGAAGCAATGATCGAGGAGTGTCCCTTAACATGTGTTTCTTCCAGTTGGAAGCCATGACAAGGTTCTATGAGGATAGTTCTTTTACTATGTCAACCACATTAAAAAATGAAACAAGTTTCCATGAGGATATTTCCTTTTACTGTGTCAACCTCTTTAAAAAATGAAACAAGTTTCCATGAGTATAGTTCCTTTTACTATGTCAACCTCGTTAAAAAATGAAACAAATTTCCATGAGGATAGTTCCTTTTACTGTGTCTACCTCGTTAAAAAATGAAACAGGTTTCCATGAGGATAGTTATTTTCCTGTGCCGACCTCGTTAAAAAATGAAACAAGTCACCATGAGGATAGTTCTTTTATTGTGTCAACCTCGTTAAAAAATGAAACAGATCACCATGACGATAGTTCTTTTACTGTGTCAACCTCGTTAAAAAATGAAACAAATCACCATGAGGAAAGTTCTCTTTTCCTATGTCAACCTCATTAAAAAATGAAACAGGTCCCTATGAGGATAGTTTTTTACTGTGTCAACCTCGTTAAAAAATGAAACATGCCCTTATGAGGATAGTTCTTTTATTGTGTCAATCTCGTTAAAAAATGAAACATGCCCTTATGAGCATAGTTCTTTTCCTATGTCAAGCTCATTAATAAATGAAACAAATCCTCTCCTAATTGAGTCGAGTATTTGATTAGATCTCGTAAGTGTCAAGTCGAGTCTTTCATCTGGTCTTGTAAATGAACCTTCATTCCATCCACCTATGAACCAATAGTCAACTTAGGTGAATGAAATGAAGCTTGGGGGGCATATGCTCTTGCAGGTTACGCTTGGGGGGCATTCAAACCTATCTGAAGCATAGTTTTCTCTCTATTTCAAGCTTGTGTAAAAATGAAACAAACCTATCTGAATCATAGTTTTTCTCTGTTTCAAGCTTTAAAAAAAAAAGAAACCTATCTTGATTCCATTTCGGTTATTATTTTCAAGACTCATTAAACTCATGAAAATCACAAGATTAATTTTCTATCTTTCATTCTCGTAAAACACATGAAAATGATGATTTTTTTTCATCTTTTTCTGCTCGTAAATTAAATTGAAAGTCGACCAATTGAGTATACTTTTATCACTTTTTCGGGCTCTTGAAAATTACGAAAAAGCGAAACCTTGGATTTCTCTTTTAAGCCCTTTTCAGACTCTCTAAATATGAAAATATCGTCAAGTACTTGACTATTCAAACTTGTTAAAGGAAGTGAAAAGTTGTCTTTTGAGTATAAGTTTACCCCTTCTCCGGACTGAAATAGACTATTTATGAAAAAGGTATACGTTGACTAATCATGGTCAATAGAGTTCTCTCCTGCATTATTTTATCCTTTTTCGGGCCTGAGAAACTAAATTTACAAAAAAGTACAACCACAGAGTTTACTTATGTTTTTCTTATGACTCCCTAAAGCTAAAAAACATCGAGTTTCTCCTATACTGGACTCGTTAAAATTTAACAATAAAGGACCTATCGATTAAAAACAGGAACGAACCACTCCTTCTTAGGGTTCAATTTTAATACTAATTTGGACTCATCCGAAGGATGAGCTTACACAACAAGAAAATTTTATCCTCCTCAAGCTTGTCAAAAATAAAGAGGTACTTGGCAGTAATGGTGGTGGAAAAAAGAGAAAAGGAATCTAGTTGTCACCCTTGTTTTAAAAGCAATATACCACTCTTGAACACAACACTTTTGTCACACTTGTACTTGGGTTGGGAGAATCCTTTGTCTAATAGTTAGTCAAACCACATTGAAAGTCTTTAGCCGGTTTCTGGATATTAGCTTTCGGTCAATTTTTACCAAGCCATCTGCAGTGTCGTTATGTGTTCAAGGGACAGTTCAAATAAACTATTCATTGCAAACATTTGTCTCCATTCGCGTTGACCATCCCTGAGTTAGTACTTGCAAATTTTTCTTCAAAAATTGATCTAATGGTTTCGTGTTGTGGGATTTCCTATGACGTGTCGCTTTCTATTGATGACATCTCATCATCTAGAAAGTTGATCTATAATCCTATCAGTACCTTGGGATCTGCATGCCTTAATAGCAGATTTCTCGCCTTCGACGATAGGTTGCATCATTAACCTTCGATCGAAAGATTCCATGAAGTGTTCGACTGCAAATCATTCATTCACACTTTGCGGATTGTACTGAGTACTTTGAGAGCCATTGTCATTATTGGTGGTTTCTCTCACACTTGTTAACAATTTACATCATTAACTGGTAATGAAGTAGTTTCTACCATGTTTTCCTTCGACACAATCAATCTCATGGATAGAATCATACTATTTCGGGAAGCGGAAATCAAGACCCTTGATCTATTTTCCACCATCCAGGCTGCGAGGAGTTTTATTATTCATGATACAATAGAATACTTATGAGAAATGGCTGCGCCCATGCGGTGTCTACTATTGATGTAATATTAAAATCATATTTGTACCAAAACATGTAGTTAGTTTTGATCCGAGTATGGGAATGCTTACTTCAGCAATGGTATACATATATATGTTTGCATTGAATGTTTTTACAGGATTTCGATTGGTATGTTCGTAATCCAATCCTCGGAAAGATAAAGCACTTCACTCTTCAGAACTACCTCAAACTTCGCACTTTAGGGGCCAAACTGTTACACGTTATTTTGTCACCATGAAATTTGACTGTCTATATAGGTTCATCACTACCTATATTATGCTCCCTTAGAATTCAAAAACCCTAATGTTCCCAAACCAAGTCTTGGAATTGGAGAAAAGCTCATTAGAACAATAAAAAATCTAACTTCGCATTTTTTCTAGCCCTTCCCTGTGGATCCACAAATATTTTCTCTATAGCTTGCGGAACATCCCGCATGTTTTGCTTATAAAACCTGCGGACCCCCGTAAATAGTCAAATAAAGGAAAAAGTAAGTTCTAGAAGCCCAGCTGGACGAATATTCTTCCAACTAGAAGCTTCTAGAAGCACATTTAGCTCGAGATTTATCCTATACTCATGAGCTCTATCCCTTCACTCATGGAGTTTATCCCTTGGTTTATGGAGCTCAAATCCCTTCATGAGAGAAATCCATCCCCCTCTTCATGGAATTAAAACTACCTCCATTTCCCTATAAATTGAACTCATGTTTCAGTCTTAAGGGTAGCTTGTAAATGGTAGACATACATATTAGTTGCTAAAGAATGATCTCACACTCATTTCCATAACTTTATGCTAGTTCAGAGAGAAGAAGGCTTATCAATCTGAGAGAGGACGACTGTTCAGGACCCTAGAAGAACCTGTATAACATCAAGGCGAAAGGTTGTAAGTTTACTTCTTATTATACAAGTTAATACAAATGGATTCCATTTTCTCATTGAATTGTTCATGTATCTATTTGAGTATTTCAATTCTTGGATTCCTTGATCACTGAGATAGGTTAGTGTTTTCTCAATTATTATATCTTGTAGGTGCTTTTTTATCCTTTTATCTGTATTTGATCGCAGGTTTCACATGCTGAAGTGACCTCTTTTGGAGTGACTGGATAGAAGATTTGGGCAAGCGTTGGACTTCAGGTAGGGGCATGCCCTCGTACTTTGTTATTAATAATTCTGAATAAAAAATGATCTAGAGAAAATGGTTTGCATTTGGTTGTTTGTTTCTAGATATCCTTAGGATATTGGGGAGTTTGTTCTTGTCCGCAAGAAGGATTTATTTGCATAACAAGGGGGTCCGAAATGGGTGGTAACCAATACCGCCGAACCCACTAGATGTTTCTCCCCAGGGCTATTTGCACCTCCGCCAATACAACTTACCACCTACCCCCCCCGAAAACAGTTTCTGCTTCCATACAATACCACCCCCCGTCGGACTGTTGGACTATCCGTTGCCCGTTCCCGGCACACCACGTCCACGCTGACCTGTCCCCCGTACAATCACATTCATTCCCACCAAGGTGGCCATTGCACCATGAATGGTTAGGCCTTTTTCCAACGGACCCGCACCACCTCAACAACTCACCAATCACTGGTTAAAAGACAAAATTATGCCTGATACATAGTTTACCGTGTTTTTTCTGATTAAGGCCACGAAGATCGAATTTGTGAAGGATTTGCAGGAAATATTACAGGTTAAAAGAAATATTGCACCAAAGGCATCAACTACTCTCGGCCAACCGAGTCACAAATTTCACTGGCAAAGCACTCTGATCGTGGTCCTGTCTATTCTCCCCCTTCCCCAGTATCAAATTTTCCCCTCTTTGCTCCTTTTTCTTATATCTCATTTTCCATTTTAGATTAAAGATCAGTTACATAAGTATTAACCATGCCTCCTAAGAAGGACCAGGAACCTTTCAACCCCATGGTGTACCCATAATTGGACTTGGATCATACAACCTTGGAAGACCGAGATTACAAAATCCATGAGACAAAGTCAGAATTCGACTTGTTAGATGTCTACTGTTGGCTTGAGGAAAAATTTCTCGACGAAGCCGATGATGTAAACCTATGGGAGACCCTATTGGGGTTCCCATGTTTTGGCAAGGTTGGAAATACCAAAAGATGAGACAACATCAAACCACTTTCAGACCCTAGGATCTAGCCCTCCTGGGTCCAGAGAGGGATCTCTCTATGATTGTCAAAGGTATATGTCTTTGAAGCTCAAATGTTAAGATGTTAGGCTAGTTATAAGGCTTGGAGTTTGTTTGTTTAATTGTATGTTTGGTTGCTGAGAATCAGGAAAGAAGGGTTCAATATAAGACAAGGATGAGCAAAGAGGATTTTAGGCAAAGGAGAGATACTCCAGGGAACATTCAAGACCATTGGGCAATGGAGTCAGGAAAGGGTTTACTTGCTATTCAATATGCAGGGCTTCAGTTGGGCTAGTCATCTAAAGCATTGGATCTTAAAGATGATTATGTGATATGAAATGGTAAGAGAGAGAGGTGAAAGCAAGGAAACCTCCAAGGTGACCTTCAGAGATGAGATCCAGGGACAGGGCTTGCCATTGAACACCTGTGATCTAAAATCCAAAGGCTAACTCTTCAGACAAAGAACATTAAAGATTTATAACAGAAAGTTGAAAACCTGAGATCAGAGAGAGACTTTGAACTCTCAATGCTTCGGCCTCCAGCTTGAGGGATCTTAGAAAGGTTCGATTAATTGAAAAGGATCCTAGTGAGATAAAGACAGAGTTCTAGACCTCCCAGTGTTCCCAATTCATTCAATTAAACCTCAACAAGAACATCTGAAACATTGACCTCAATAATTCAAACATCAGCTAGCAGGCAATAACATCCACTACACTGGTTAAATCAATTGAAATCAATCCTCAGATACACATGTAGCATAAAAACATTAAAGGAAAGGAGAGCAGAAACATAGGGTACCTAACAAGGGTAAATCCTATGCCAAGTTTCTGATGCAAGCCAGTAGAAATGTAATGAAATGAAATAAACACAGAGATAGAAAAACATCACCAGCTGCATTAAATCAGGATCCAAAGAAATGTGATTGTCATATTAAGAGCAACACCAGTCAAGTACAACATTTCCAACAGCTTGAAAGTTCAGTCTTAATACATCTTCCTCAGCCTATCTTACAACTTTACACAGAGAACATGTCTCAAAGGAAACACCTTGCAATTCTCTGATAATCGATCAACAAAAACCTTTACAATGAGTTTCTTCTTGATTTTTATAGCTGAAAGATGAGCGGAGGAGGTAGGTGAAACACTAAATGAAGCATTAAAACTCAGAAAAGAAAGAGGGCTGAAGCCCATTCTATTTAAACTCTGTGCATTTATCTCTAGCACTCTTTTGGATGCAAGAGCGGTCTTCTTCAGGCTTCCATTTACTCTGGTATCGCTCTGATGCACTCTAGTTGTAGTACTCTGTAGTACTTTTGGTGAATAAACAAAAGACAGATAAGTGACCTTGAGGTCTGCCATGCTTCATAACAAATGCTCTGGTAGCTTTGGACAACAGTCAGTTGAAATATCTTCAGGAACACGGTAAATGAAGGAAACAATATGGGCACTCGGTCCTTTAGGAAAAGAACAATCTATCGATGTAACAGCCTGATAGTATTTTTTTCTATGCGCTGGAACTTCTGAGAGATCCATGATGTCTTCAATCTGGTACTTTGCCTCTAAACCACTGAGTTAAGGCTCAAAGACCTTCATATTCTTGCCTTAAACTCTCTGCTGCTCCATTTCTATCTCTGTCGGTGAAATCCGTGCTTTAATGGCTTTGGGGATGTTTTACAGAGTTCAAATCCTGTTCTTTTAATGCAAGTCTTGTCATTTTGCCACTGTATTAAAGACTGTGTAATCATGGTGGATTTTTCCACCTGATAACCCTACAAAACATGAAAACGTGTTAAGAAAACCATGCACAGAGGTGGTGGATGTAGGGGAGTCAAGAGGATGGAAGCGCGGCGGTGATAAAATGATTAAGCAATGGTGAAAAATGCATAAATGTGGTGTAAAATGTGACCTATAGGGTTATGGTGGAGAAATGAGTGTGGGTCGTTCGATCATGGTCTGGTGACGAAGATCGACGACGGAGATTAATTAGTGGGATGGTTTATGAATTTGGGTGAAATGCATTTAAATGAACGAAAATGCAATAAAAACGATCGTATGTGGTGGGACCCAGCATGGGTGGAGGGCGATTCATTTAGAACCGTCGGATCTCAGGAGGATATTGACGGCTACGATTCAATCAGAGGGGAGACATGGGAGGGTTGATAGTTTGATGAACAATGGTACGATTAGTTTATGACCGTGGGATCTTGGATTAAACGGACGGTCGAGATCGGATCGGCGGATCGCAATAGTAAAGGGTGGAAGGTGCACCGTTTGGAATTTGTGATTGCGATTGGAGCGGGAAAGCGAGGGTCATTGGATCAACAGGGGGAATCGACGGTGGAGATTAGATCGGAAGATCACAATTAGGGGGTACAGGGGTGACACATTACAAAATTTCCGATTGCGATTGGAGCGGGGGTGCGATTGAGCGCCAACTGTTCGATCCGGAACCAGATCGACGACTCACACGTAATCGAAGGAGTGGATGGATCGGGGCGATGGGCACAGTGCGATTAGCGCTGGAATATTGGATCGAAGGGGAAAATGACGGTTAGGATTAGATCGAAAGATCGCAATCGGGGGGTAGAGGGGTGACACATTATAAAAGTTCCGATTGCGATTGGGTGAAGAGTGCAATTGGCGGTCGACTGTCGGATCAGAATAGCAGATCAACGGTGTAGATCACATCGCGGGTCTTCGTAACAAAACACAATCGCATCGAAAATTTTCAAGAAACGAAGGAAAATTCCTATCGCAAACTTCCGATTGCGATAAGCGCCCGGGGCCTTTAGCGCTTGGTTCTGGGTGCCGGTTATGTGGGGAAGTGGTTCAGGGGCTGGCGGAAAAGGGGCTGGGCCTTAATATAAAGTGGAAAGTGGGCTTTTTGCCCCTTTTTAATGAATTTCAAGGCCGGGAAAGGGTAATGATAGAGGAAAAAAAGGGGAATTAGACCAAACAAGGGGTGAATGTAGGATTTAAAGGGGATTTTGGGGGGTATTAGAGGTAAAAAAGGAGAACTTTGACAAAGGGGAAAAAGGGTAAAATGGGACATTCTGCAGGGATACAAGTGGCAAATAAAGGCCTTTTGGAGCACAATTCTTTACCTGTGAGGCTTATTGATTCCAGAACAACAGAGGGAAATGATCAAAGGGCGGGGAACATGAAAAGGCTTCAAGGATGATGTGTTTACAAGATAAATGCATTCCTTGAAGGCCCATGAAACAATTTAGCCCCCTGTTTTCTTGTCAAAATTTTATAGGGGGGCTAACAGAACCAATTTCCTCTGCACATTTTCCCCAGGACTCACAGTTGCCCCGAATTCATCAGAAAATTCCATGCCTGCTATGACATAAATCAGAGGACCATATTCACCCCAACAATAGAAATATTGTTCACCATTAATTCCCAATCCATTCAAAAAATGATGCAGGCCCCCAAATTTGAATAATCAGTCCCCCCTTTTTTTTAAGCCCTTAGGGAAATTTACCAGAGGATTGATTTTGCCAGCAGAGCCAAAACTCTGCAACTTTTCATGGTAACTGATACACCAATGCTAATAAAAAAACCCACCCTATCCTACAACTATTTTTCCTGAAAGAACCAAATAGATTGTCATTGTCTTATCCTGTTTATTAGGCTACCATTCAGATCAGTGGGTTGATGAAGGTGTGATAAGCTTTTTGTCCATTCTCTCAACTGAAGCTAAGCCCTCCACCATGTTTATTTTTTCCCAGTTCCTGGAAAATGCTATACATTAACAGTTCTTAAGGTTTCACATAGAGGAGGTTTTCAAATACACCTCTGTGTTAGTATATATGTTTGTGTATTTCCAGTCCAACAAGTTTTAGTTCCATATGGCCAAGGTAAATGAAGATGCAGAATTTCAGTCCATCATCTTCTAGACCACCCCGATGTTTAAAGAACAGAAGAACTATACATATAAGGAATTTGTAGATTTGTTTGTGCACCCAACCATCAACACACTTAGCAGTACAACAGGGCCCAAGATAAGTGAAGAGATGAGGAAAACCATGTTGCTAGCAGAGCAGGTGAAGACAATAGATTGGTACTTGTACCAAAATTATACATAAATTCGGGTTTATGGAAGTGAGCTAGCCCCTTACAAGTTTCCAAAGTTACTCTCCATGAGGGTCTTTGCATTGGAGTACATAAGGTAGATGATAGATGCAGATGAGGTCCATTTCATTTCTGCAAAGAAGAAGGCTCAATTCAAGATCAAGACACAAGTTGGGCCTTTCATCTGCAACAACAGAGAAACAGGAGAAGGGGAAGAGAAAATACTGAAGGGGATGAGTTTCAGTCATAGTTTCACCTGGTCCTATGACCCTGCAGGGATTATGTCTAAGAAAAGGGTGGAAAACAGATACACACCCCATGTTCATACACCTAGACTTTCCATTGAGAAGTATGCCAACCAAACAGAGTGGGTGGCCAACACCCTCCAAGAAGAGGAGGAACAAGTAATCTCCACTTCAGGTATTCAGAATCCAACACCACAAGAAAGGAGGAATGGAGAAGAAAAATAAGACAAAGGGAAAGAACTAGAGAATGAGATAGGGAGAAAGAGGCCTACAGAGGACCAGTCACCTTCGGTGACCGATACCTCTAGTAGATATTTCAAGCTAAAATATAGAAAAAGGGCCCGAATTCATAGGGAGATTGATCAGGAGGATGAATCGGGATAGAAAAAAGTGATCCACATCATGAACACCCCTAATTCATCATCAACAGGTGGAGAGACAATGGCCTCACCTACATCATCAGCCACAATATCTGCGCAACAACAAGGTCTACAAGCATCTGATTCCAGACCTGCTATAGAAGGACAAGAGAAGTCTGTCTTTGAGACCTTCAAAGAGATAAAGATGAGGAATGAAGTGCTGAAGACCAATACATACAAAAAATTCTGGAAACAAACTTCAAGCTCAGAAAGAAGGCTACTGTCTGCTTTTGACACAGAAAAAGGGAGGATGTAGATGGCATTCCTAGAGGCCCTGGTCCCACAAACTCAAGGAGCTGGAGATTATAAGAAAGCATCATTTGAGTTTAGTGCCAAGGACATCCATCCTATTGACCAGATGGAATTACATAAGCATACTGCTGAGATGTTAGCCTCGACATTAATAGGTACTGCTATGAGCTTGTCAAAACTGCATGTGTCCTTATCCAGCACCCAATCACAGCTCAAGATGGAGAGGATATCTTCCATGGCAAGAGACTCAAGGATAAAGAATTTAGAAGACATAATAGTGAAGCTTGCACATGAACCAAACAATATTCAGGCTATGGAAGAGCTGATAAAGAAAAATAATGCTGACATAGTAGCCCTTAGGAAACAAATAAAGATGGCAGTGACAGAAGACCCCTTAGCCAAGGGAATTGAGGAATATGAGGCACAGAAGGCAGAATTGATGAAGTTAGTTATTGAGAAATCTGCCCAAATCAAGCAAATGGAGACTGAGATGGAGAAATTACTGAAGGAAGAAGAAGAAGAGGCTCAAGGGACACTCATCCCCTTAGAAGCTGTCCCCATCTCATCCATTCCATCAGCTATTCCAGAAACTGCTGGAGCATCCAGTGGGATAGATCAGCTATTCAAATAAATGGAGAGCATGACCCCACAAACACAGGAGATCAAGAAATTGAAGGCACAAATTGGCATCATAAGGGATCAAAAGGCTAAATCAGAAACTACCCATTAGATAGCCAAGAAATAGATAGAATGGTTGGATAAGGTAGAAAATGATTTCTTTGCCAGCAACATATTGGGTCAAATGAAACTTATAGTTTGGTGAAGCATCATAGAGACAGTGGATGGAATGTGGCATTCCATCCACATTATTTTTGAACAATAGGAGCTAATCGACATATGCAAAGTGGCTATTGATAAAGCCAATCAGGAGTTAGGAAATATGCCAACCATAGCCCCCAAGATCATAAAATTTCTAAACTCAAAAACTATTTTTGAACTGGAGGAGCTTGATGTACAGGACAGGACAGAGACCATCCTTGAGTTAAGAAGATTCCTCACTAAAAATAATTTAGTGAGGCAATTGTAAGAGGAATTTCATGAATTGGACTTGGCTATTGACAGATTCTTGAACAAGATTGAGCCCCTAAGGGCTAAAGGACTGCCCTCACTGTATGTGATAAAAAATAAGATGATCCAAAAAGGAGATTACATGACCAAGCTCAGGGAAGTGGCTAAGGATACGACCAAGTTTGCCAAAATTAAAAGAAACATGACCGGAAAGGTTGTTCTGGATCTCCTGAGGAATGATATCTTCATTCAACATGAGCTGAAGCATGTCTTCCTCACCAGGCCCACTTTTAGAAAATATATAGAGGTGGATGAAGTGTACAAATAGGTCATATGTACAAGGATTCCCGAAAAGAAGGAGTGGGGAAAACTGTGCATGTACCAAGACTGAGAGGGCACGATGGACACATCAATGCAACCACCGATCGATCTAAAAATCTAGCGTTGAGTCGAAGTTAAGCCAGATGTCAAGGCCTCCAGTGTTGTCTTTTCATGATCACCTCAGCCACATTCATCCCACTTTTTGGTTTACGAAGAGTTGTCGAAGTTAATGTTACATTCATAAGTTAATGTTACTGTCATTTTTGCCAGATATATTTTTTGTTCAGGCCTTGCATGGCCACAGTTTTCAAATTTTAATTAAATTTGTAGTTAATGTAGACTGATAAAGTAGATTAGGTCAGCCAACATAGTTGCAGTTAAATACTGCTTGTATTTTCATTATGAAGGGTTGGACCTTGTTAGACTCTGCGTTGTAAAAAATAATTGTATTGGAGCACTGTCATTTTTTTTGAGCATCAATAATAAGAGACCATTCACAAGATTCTTGAGCTATGTTAATGGTGATGTTTCTTCTTTTGTGTTAAATGTTTATACTCTTTATTTCATGTTTTGCATCAATTTATCTTATTGTAAAGCATAAAATTTAGATTAAGATTTGTTGAGAGAGCACCTTAATTCTGTCTGTTTACTGTCTTAATGTTTTCTTCTGAATTATAGTTAAAGAATTATTAACTTCTCTTTAGCTATTACTAAATCTAATTCTTTCTTTCATCTCATATTCACACCGCTAGTAAGATCTAGTCTGCATAATTAGCTTGCCCTGTGAATTCCCTTGAAAAGTTGATGCACAATTCAACCTTTATGACTCCATAGCCCAATGGATTAAGTTTCACAGCTCTATCTGTCCAACCACACAATCTATCAAAACAAACAACCATCAATGTAACTAGCCTAATATCAGCATTTATAACCAGCAAGCTAAATCATAAAAAACAGAGAGAGCCCTCTCTGAGTCTAGGAAGGCTAGGACCTCGACTCCAAAGCGGTTTAATGTTGTCCTCTGTCATTTATTCTTTCCAATATTATAAATTATAGGGCCACAAAAATGTTAATGAGATTCATTTGAGTTGATTCCACTTGTGTTGAGTCATACAAAAATTAAAGTTAATAACAAAATTTACAACATATAATTTTCACTTGATTAGGTTAGACATTTAGTAGGTTAACTAGCTCATTAATTCTTGAATTTTTGGTTTTTAGAGTAGTAATTTTTTTCTATTTTTTAGCACATGTTAACAGGGGTATTTTTGAGTGATTCCATTTGGAATGGAGTCCTAGGACATCCTGATTTATAACAAAATTTTTCCCATCTCATTTTCATTTGATTTTCTTGGGAATTCCACAAGTGATCTCACTCTTGTAACAATCATGTCACTTCTGTAGCAGTCTTGTGACACTCCTATAACACATCTAAACTTGACTAGATATGCTCCAAAATTTTGGTTTTGTCCCTTAGGGTTGAATAATGACCCCTAGGCTCTAAATCCATGATTGAGGATGTAACAACTCTAGTTATAAATCCACGTAAAAAAAATATAGGACGAAGGTCACGAGACATGTATTCCAAGCTGAATGTTGGGTAAAACATCCTAGTGTGGGTGTTCATTTGGTTTATTATGGCTAAGGAATATGAAAAAGAAAATGAAAAAGGATTTGGAAAGGAAAAATGGAATTTTTGGTGATTTATTTATGAAAATGATGGAAAATAGGAGAAAAGGAAGGGGAAAGGTCACAAGCTGCATGTGAGGAGGAAAATGAAGGACAATAAAGGAAAATTGAAGAAAATTGAGGCCTTATTAATAAGAAGGCTTCTGAGGATCAGTTGGTACCTTTTGTCAATTCAGTTTTGGAGCTCTCTCTCTATTCTCTCTCTCTCTCTCTCTCTCTCTCACTCTTGGACACACAGAGTTTTCTTGGAGCACTTTAACATTGGATCAAGAAAAACAAGGAAGGAAATGGGAAATGAAGATCAAGCAAGGAAGAACAAGATCAAGGAACTACAACGAGATTATTTGCAGGTATTGAGTTGCATGTATGATTTCCTTGATAATTTTGGCATGCATGGTTATGCATGTGTGTTATTGGTTCTCTTGCTATCATGGGCATGGGTTTTTCCAGGTGTGACAATGTTCTTCAGCCTAGCCTTTCTATTTCCAGATAGCCATGGTGTGATGGGGTTCTCATGTTTTGGTTGAGCTTAATTTCCAGATGGATTCGAAACTGAATGAGTTCATCTATGAAAGAAACAACCGCTGATTTGGGGTAGCATAAGATATTATCTAAGTCTCAAATTTTGTGAAAGGCTTAGACACATGTATTCTAAATAACCCAGAAATCGTTTGGTGAAATTCCAATCAGATTGTATTCTATAGAAATAATTAATTATTTTTAAAGGGGCCCTAAGTCAAATCTTAGGAAAATAAAATAATTAGTGTATTAATAGAATACGAGTTAGAATGATCTAGAATAAATAGATCAAGTCAAAATTTAATCTTAGTTGTAGATTAGAGATCTAATATGGGACATTGAATCCTCAACGAGAAGATTATAAGGTCTTGAAGGGTAATTTGGAAAATACATTCGTGGAGACACAAAGAATCTAGAGATAATTTTTTTTCTGACGGAGCAAGTTCTCAGAGGAAAATCATATCTAAATGATCCTTGATTTCAGTGAGGGGCAGTAATACCAGTTGGAAGGATTCCTAAGCGATAGAGTACTTAGCAAAAAAAACAAAGACAACCAAAACATCAGCACAGAGAGCCAGTGACGCAATGCTTACGTAGTCACTGCGTAGAGCAAGAGGGAAAGAAATTTTCCAGTTGAGGAGACAACACAGAGCCTGAGTTAGATCCTGGATAGGTTTTCCGAAGGCCAAAAGGTTTCAGTTTCCAGCTAGTAGTGAGACCAAAACAGAGGTAGAAGGGCAACCGTAGTTGTGATGCAATCATTGCGTAGAGGCAGTGTAGGGTGGTCTAGCCTTGGTGCAGATCGGTGCCAGTTTCCCATGGAGGAGTGAGTTTGTGTCATGAGATCTCTTATGTCGGTTTCTCAGTATGATTTGACAGTCTCATCAATCATAGATTTGTACTCTTAATTTACTGCATAATAATATAAAACCTTAGATCTGCAGCACCAATTTTCCCACATTGGGTTTTTTCAGGAACATTAGTCCAAAAAACATTGTGTCGGAAGGTTGTGTGATCTATGTGTATTCAGATTTGTTTCCGCACTTGTATTTCTTTCGTAGTTTAATTGTGTAGGCTGTAGTGAATTTATTTCGATATTTTCTTGTAGAACACAATAAATAATTTATTAAGTAAAATAACAAATGGAAAATTTTCTATCAGTTGTTGAAGTAGGATTCCGTGTAATATGACTTTTCACATGGTATTAGAGATTTTTTAAGTTGAGTGTAGGCGAGACAAAGAACAGATCCAATAGATCTAGTGTTTGTGAAGCCAGGATCAAAGATATACAAAAGCAACAGACCGATCTCCCATAATATTACGTAGTCTAAGCAAGGAGGGCTAGTAGCTGCAAGGAAATTTCTCTCAGAGTGAGCAGACAGAGAGGTAGAATTTTCTAGATCACATTTTGTCCACGACATAGGGAGCAACATAGATCAACAACTTGAGGGACACAATTGATTGTGTAGCAGTGATTGCTAGTGCAGAGGATCATAAAGCATAGCTGAAACACATTTTTGGGGATTTCTGACCTCAGTGAGTTTCTTTCCCAAAAAACTCAGTTTCCCTGTGCAGTAGCAACAATTTTTTTGGCTTGACCCACAAGGAGTGCGTAAAGCCAGTTGTGTAGAGGGTGAGAGGCAGTACATCGACTACAGTTGGGTGAGATGGTCACCAACGGATTATGTGACCAGGACCGATTGGAGGGTGCCTCTAACTATGTAGTATGGAAGGTAAGGATATTCTTCCTTCCAGATGAGCATGACCTCAAGTACTTTATCGATAGTGCTTAGGTTGAACCGGTGGATGTAGCACCATTACGAGCCTTCGAGAAGAATATGGCGAAATAAAAGCGGTTGATCCTCGATAGAGTGAGGGATCACATCGTTTGACACATCTCTAGCAAAGGATAACCAAGGAGATGTGGGATGGGCTGGAGACGTTGTATCAGGGGTCTTCCGAGCAATGAAAGGTGTTTTTGGAGGAGAAAATGTGCACCATCGGAATGCAGAAGGGAATGTGTATTGTTTTGTTTATGTCTAGACTTCAGGAAAAGCAATATTAGTTGGTGGCAATAGGAGCAGCTCCTAAGGCCGCAGAGATGGTTAGATTTGCGCTCAACTTAGTGTTTGAGTATTACCAAGTTTTTTCCCTCAACTCAGGTCAAAGTAGCGAAGAGAGAGGAGGAGGATGAGTTTGCGATGATTTCTCATATACCTTCAGGAGGGAGGTGGGATGATTTGGATTTTTAGACCTAGAGATATACAAGATTGGGTAGGATCCTCAAGGAGCATACGTATCGGATCATAAACTTGCTATGGGAGCCCAAAAGCAGAAGTAGCAGGATGGACGGGTAACAATTGATGTAGAGGAGTGAGAAGGGGCAGCGTTGTAGTTAGCAACGCCAGAGTCTGAGAAGCGCAGAGTAGTGTTGCAACAGTACAAAGGGATGCAATGTAGATCATCAACAATGAAACAACTTCAGAGGGATAACGCAGAGGCTAAAACAGTTGTATCTTCATCACCGAGATGCATCATGCTGCAAACTTTGTTTAGTTTAGATGTTTTTTTTTAGTTGCAGTAAGAAACTATGTTGTAGTGCACTAGGATTTGGTAGTGTCAGAGTCATCAGTAGAACGGATGTAGAATTTAGAGGAAGTTGCAGTACAAATGCAGTGTTGAAAGTGGAAATTTTAGCTGCAGTAAAGATGTAGCATTTGGGAAGAGTTGATGGGAAATGTAGTTAGACATCAACAACACAGAGCAATATGCTTCAGAGTCAGAATAGTCTCCATCATGGCATATTTTTAGAGCACGTTCCTCGCTAAGAGGGAGTATGGATTTGGGGTAGCATAAGATGTGATCTAAGTCTCAAATTTTGTGGAGAGGCTTAGGCACATGTATTCTAAACAACCTAGAAAGAGTTTGGTGAAATTACACTCAGATTGTATTCTATTGAAATAATTAATTATTTTTAAAGGGACCCTAAGTAAAAAATGTAGGAAAATAAAATAATTAAAGTGTATTAATATAATATGAGTGAAAATGATCTAGAATAAATAGATCAAGTCAAAAGTTAATCTTAGCCGTTGATTAGAGATCTAATCTGGGCCGTTGAATCCTCAACGACAGGATTATAAGGAGGACTCGAAGGGTCATTTGGAAAATACATTTGCGAAGACACATCGAATCTAGAGATTGGATTTTTCTGATGGAGCAAGTGCTCAGACGAAAATAGTATCTAAGTGATTCTTGATTGTAGTGAAGGGTAGTAATACTAGTTGGAACGTTTCCTGAGTTGGAGAGTACTTAGCAACAGAAATAGAGAGAGCCACAACATCAGCACTGAGAGCCAATGACGTAGTGCTTACACAGTCACTGCGCAGAGCAAGAGAGAAAGTCGTTTTCCTATTGAGGAAACATCGTAGAGCATGAGTCAAATCCTAGATAGGTTTTCTGAAGGCCAGAACGCTTTAGTTTCAGCCAGTAGAGAGACCATCATAGAGGCAGAAGGGAAGTCACTGTTGTGACACAGTCACTATGTAGATCAGTGCTAGTTTCCCATGGAGGAGTTAGGTTTGTCTCACGAGATCTCTTCTATCAATTTCTCTATATGATTTGATTGTCTCATCAATCATATATTTTTACTCATAAGTTACTACGTAATAACATAAACCCTCAAATATGTTGCACCAATTTTCCCACATTGGGCTTTTCTGAGGACATTAGTCCAAAAAACGTTGTGTCGAATGGTTGTGTGATCTATGTGTGTTCAGATTTATTTCCACACTTGTATTTATTCCATAGTTTAATTATTTAGGCTCTAGTGATTGGATTTCAATATTTTCTTGTAGAACACAGTAAATTATTTGTTAAGTAAAATAAAAAATAAAATATTTTCCATCATTTGTTGCAACAAGATTCCATGTAATACAAATTTTGACACACATGGCCTAGTGATACCTAAACCGGATTGTGAATTGTGGTAAAGCCTTGGCCTAGTGACCCTTGAACCAGACCGTGGGTTACGGTAAAGCCATATTTTGTGTACCTCGATAGGCCTAGGAATCCTCGACCGATGAATGATGGGATATACGATAAATCCTAGAGGTTTGCGCCCTCGACCAGGACAAGGAATACTTGAACGGTGAATGGAAGGATATGTGGTAAATCCTGGAGGGTGGAGTCTCATTTAGGCCTTGGAATCCTTGACCGGTGAATGACAGGATATACGGTAAAACCTAGATACTAGGAGACAAGAAAATTCCTCATGGTGTAGGTGGAGAAATGTAGTGACATCCATGCTTGTTTAAGGCCTGGTGATCTAGTGGGGATTGTAGTAAATATTGGTTCTATTGATGAGGGTGAGTTGGTTTAGCCTCAGGAAGCCCTGTTTGATTTTGTTTATGAGTCCCATATTTGTGCTTGAAATATGGCAGGAGAGTGATTGGCTTAAAGAAATATTTGGTTTAGTCAATTTATGGTCAGGTGGAATGGAGAAGTCCCAAACTTGGTTGGCCTATGCGTTCATTAATAAGATATTATTCTCCTTGGTATTTTATGTGTAGATTTATTAGTTTATATGTGGATTTCATGGCTGCTATATTATTTTTATTTTTGTTGGTTATATGCTGGTTATGAGCATGTTCTATGACAATGCTGATGTATGAATGAATGACCTAATAGATGTTATTGAAAATATTATGAGAAGGCACAATTCCTTGGTAATTTTTAGATAAGTATCAGACCATTATGTTCATATGTGCATTTATGGTCTGTAGGTTTCATGTTCATCATGTGTTCGACGAAATTTCTGTCACGGTTAGGCTTGGTTAGGTCAAGTCCTTGATCAAACTTTGTATTAGACATGTTTTATTTGTGTCGTTATTTTTTTGGAAAGTATCATCAATTTATGGGCACTAGTTTGGAGACTAGCCTTGAAAAGTGGCTTAAATCTCGTAGTCTCTCGCACAAAACTGGTTGAAAAAGACTACAGTCTCTCCCTTGTAGGCATTGTGGGAGCGACTGGAGGGTTTCAGTCGCATGGAGGCCTTGTCATGGGAGACGATTGGGGTTTAATTCATTGAAAGGATAGGTTAGCTCATGGGTTGGGTACTTGGAGTGGTGGATTAGCTCCTGGGGGTCTCGTAGCACCTGAGGGAGGTCTTTAAAGTGTTGGTTCATCGGTTCCACTTTTTTAACTGCACTTAGGTAGTTTAATCATATCATAGTAACTCTTTGTCACATTTTTACCCTGGTAGATCAGTTAGATTGGGTAAATTTTGGAGGAAGGTGTTACAGAGGAAGACCATAGACCACTTACGATTTTCCTTTTTACCCCTACAACATATATCAACAGTTTGGGTTAATTGACTTATTTATGAATTTGATAGCACAATAATGATTTCCGTGATTGCCACATGTCGATGGATCTAACTTCTTTGGAATGCAGTGATTGATTACATTCTCTTTCGTTCATGCATGTTAGATTAATTTACTTTATTTATTCTTAAGCTAGGGTTTCTACTTCAAGCACTATTATTTCCATTCCATAGACTAGGTTTCCTTTTCAATGCAACTTTTACACTATGAAATTAGGCTAGTGTTTGATTTCATGATATTCACTTCATTGCATCATACCAATGAAAGAATAATACATTGCATGCGACACATATAGTGTTGACACATCTTAAGTTTGTATGAACCCCAGGTTGATAATTTAAGTTGGTAGTGTTGGCAGTTGCAATATTCTTGTTGCAATACTTGAGTGCGTAAAATTTTTGCACCATTTTCAGGGAGGCGTGAAAGTACGCATTGCTTTCTTCCTTATTTGATCAATTTATGCAAAAAAAAAAATTCATTAGGCATATTTCATTTCAAAAATATAAAATTGCATTGCATTAGTGTTTTCATTCAAAAAAATCAGGAAAACAGAAAAATTCTTCAATTCCACACCTCCACTTGATCACGTGGTGCAGTAAGAGCCACATCACCATCCTCTTTTGTAGGTAGAAGAATAGGTGGTGACAGAGAAGGTAGGATAAATGTATGGAGATGATGAAAATGAGGAATATCCTCTTGGATTTCCCATTCAAGATATTGATAGTTGTGTTCATATGAAGGACATCCCTCCATATTTCCTTCTCAACTTCCATGGTATGAGGTCAGAGGATCCAAAAACCTTTCTCTTTGAATTTGAAATCCTTTGTAGATATCATGGTTACTTACTAAACACTCAAAATTTGAGATTGTTTTCAGTAACATTTAAGGATATAGTTCTTAAATGGTTCACGAGTTTAGGGAATAATTCAATCATATCATGGAATGATATGCGAAATATATTTCTAGAAAAATATAAAATCATGATCGTAAAGAAGAAATCTTTAGATTGAATCAAATTGAATATGAGATCCTTGAGAATTTAATAAATAGATTTATGTATAATTCTAAGAGAGAAAAATTGCACCATTTAGGATTGGACACACTAAACACCCTATTATAACAATTAGGGATGAGTGGATTGATCTCCTTGATCTCATGAGTAGAGGTGATGTATACGAGTTATCATTTGAATAAATTTGTGAAACGTGCAAGCACATTTCAAAAGGAAGGGAAAGAGTAAGTAAATCAACATCAAGATCGATAAGTCAATCTGAACTTGGAAATTTGTTTGATAAATTTAAAACATAAATTCTTATCAATCTAAGCGAACAAGTAGAAATGTTAAGAATGCAATATGAACAAAAATAAGATGTTGCTATTTGTGTTTTCCATGAAGAATCACATGCTATTAAATATTACCCATCATTACCAAGGTTGAAGGATGTTTACCAAGAGGACAATGGAGCAAGTCAATCACCAAAGAAACTATGTTATGTAGCTCCAAGAATACCATGGAATCCTAGTCAACCTGATATGATGCAAGAGCCTAATTCATAATTTCAAGCTTATGCACAACTATCTCAAAGTATTAGGAACACACTCCTTCCATGGAAACCTTGGCCATCTCAACCCCAAAACCAATTTTGGAAACAAGGTTGGCAAGGAACTTATGGGAGAAATCCACAATGTCCACAATATTTTCCTCAATATCCTCTATACCCATCTCTATGTTATCCCTACCATCCACCTCCACCAAAACCACAACCTCAACCACATCCATCTCAAATATCCACTCCCACTCAACTATCTGTACAACCACTTCCGAACCCTAACAATATTGTAACTCAACCCGCTTACAATGTTGATGTACAATACTTCCAAACAAATCCTCTTGATCTGACTGGTATTAACATTAGACTGAGAAGTATTTATCTTGATGCCATTGAATAAAAAAATCCAGAATAAGATTCGAATGAGAATACTAAAGAATCATGTGCTGCACTTGATGGAGAGAAGACATCATAATCAGAGATTGAGGAAGTTCCATCACGTTCACCATTAGATTCTCTATGTGTTCAAGAGAATAATCAACAAAAATAAGATCTGAATTTCATGGAAGAAGAAGACATATAGGATGGTCTAAATCAACAAGTGGACTAGGGGCATCAAAAATATATGGAAATATGGTTCCAGTCAATCATTAAGTTGCATCATCACACTCTTCTTCAACAATTCCTATTCTCATCTTAGTTAAATCAGATGGTATCTCACATTCAGGTACATTTCAAAGCATATATTTCAAGCCTACACATGAGTTTATTTTTCATCTTGATGTGAAAATGGCTCCATTGAAAGTATTATTATTACTTGAAAGAGATTTTTTTTTTCAAGTAGGATAGGTAGAAAAAAGAAAAAAGAAATGGAAAAAGAAAAATATGAGGAAAATAATAAAATGTCATGTGAAAACCTCTTTTGAGACGCTTGAGATTGGCTCACTGGTTGAAAAAATCTTTGAGCCGGTCAGTGGATTGGAAATAAAAAAAGAAAAAAGGATAATATCCCTAAGAAAAAAAGGAAAAAAAATGAAAAATGAAAAAGAAAAATTATCTGCTCCATGTATCTCTCTTTGACGAATGCAGGTTCTCTCCAACATATACAAGCTAAAATGATCTAGGTGGATATTGGTGGCCACCCACCCATTCCATTTGGACCCCCACCATCGATTCTTTCAGTTTTTTAGTTTCAGCACAAATTATTTTTAGTAGTTTTTCGGGTCCTAATCTTCCGGAGCCGTTTTGAGGCCCTAAACAATGTTTTTAGGGAAACCTAGGAGCAACATGGAATTTACTTCGATGTTTTTCACGTCAAAAGTTGTATTCCTGATATAGATATTTCTAACAAGGTATTGAGCACGTCAAACAAAGATCATATGCCAGAGTTACGTCTCGAGGAAGATTGATGTACTAATTTACCCAAACGAGGCCCATAGTTTTGGCGGTTCATCTCCTAGGGTTAGGTTTTTGGATGTTTAGGGTTTTCCATTATTTCTCAACAATGAATAGGCCTTCTAGCCTCTTTGTAACACATTTCATAGGCATGTAGCCGTCACATCTCTTCTTAGATATAAGCTACCAGTGCCCTAACTAGTTTATTTCCATTTCGTTTGTCAACATATTTAAGTTATTTGTTATTAATGAAATGAATTTTTATTTTTGTTGCATCTATGATTTTATGTGTACTTTTTTATTTCATTGTGTTCCTGCATTAATTTGGATCAATGGTATAAGAGCAGTTTGAAATTTCTCGATCCTTCTTTGTATGTCCCCAACGAAGTCAGGGTATAAGGAGTTAAGGCTTGATTTGGTTGAACCTTTGCAAGATCATCCTTGCAAACCCAAACGACTTACCATGGGGGAAGAAAATAAAGATGAGGAAGCAGGAGAGATTATCAAGATATTTCTCAAGGAGGCCCTCGACAAACAAAGGAACGCGATGATGGATAACTTTTCCCAGATCCTTCAACAACTGCCCACTGGCAATGCATCTACATCCAACAATCACTATGGAGGCACCACTCCTTTTAAGGTACAAGTAAACTTTGACATTCCCATGTTTGAGGTCCAAATAGATGAAGACATTATAGATAAATGGTTGAATGTATTAGAATGATATTTCTCGGTTCATGACTTTTCTGACCGAGAGAAGATTATTTTTTCACTACTCAAAGTCGTCCCCCATGTTAAGGATTGGTGGGAAACCTACTGTGAGAAAAAGGACGCGGGGGAACCCTCTCTGTTCTCGGTCATACCCACTTGGAATTCTTTCTGAGACATCATCAAGGAACAATATTACCCCGCAGGGAGCTATGAGGACAAGTACATACAATGGACGATGATGCAACAACAAAGGGATCAAGATTCGCATGAGCTGATGAATCTGTTCCATACCCTGCACACAAAGTTGGGTATCAAAGATTCAGAGAAACATTTAGTGCTGAAGTACTACAATTTTCTACACAGATACATTCAGGAGTAAAAGGAGTTCCTAGACATCTCCTCTCTTTGTACGGCATACCGGTATGCTTCCAAGATTGAGTAGAAATTCAAACAGAAGAACCGAGACTTTGGATCTAGGAAACAAAAGCAAGGGAAAGGTGCCCCCAAACTATAGAACAAAGGGCAAAGCCATGGCATGGTGGCCCAGTACAACCTGCCAAATACAAAAGCAAAGAGCGACACCACAAAACCAAAGAAGGAGACGAGAAAGTGGTGTGAGTTCGATAAGATCTTGGCACTCACAACACAAGTGAGTGTCAGGCCAAGAAGTCACCAGTGGCCGAGATGAAGGCTTCTGAATCAGATGCATGATCCGATTTTGAATAAGATCCCGACAAGGGAAATGAAAAAGGGAAGCAGATTATCGATGCAGAGCCCAACGCCACCATTGCCACCACGAAGATCTAGAAGGAGGAACTAGAATATCCATAGGAGGAGGAGTATCTCTTCCACTCTCAGATGTGGGTAAAGGGTTCCCCGATACAGTTCATTGTCGATAGTGGGAGCAAAAATAACCTCATTTCAGCAGAGGTCATGAAGCGGTTGGGCTTGCCAACCATAACACACTTGCAGCCATATACCATTGGGTGGATTCACCAATTAAGAGGTCTTCGCGTCCACCAACAGTGGCCTTCCCTACAACATCAAGCCCTTCACGGATGAGGTATTATGTGACATTTCTCCTCTTGATGTTTGTGATGTATTATTAGGCCAACCATACTTGTGGAAGCGACATGCTGTGTATGAGACTAGGCCTCGTTTTTTTGTTATTACTTTGGGAAATAAATTGTACAAGATACTAGAGGTAGTACGCCTCCTGCCATCTCTTTGACTACTGCAAAACAATGAAGTAAGCTTATTTCTCAAAGCAGGAAATTTATTTGCATTACAATTTTCCCACAAGGCAAGAAAAGTATTTTGGCCACAACCTCCAAACAGGGATCCCCTGCACGGCAGCAGCAGATGGAAAAAGCCATGGAGGAATACGAGGACATTTTATCCTCACCCACATAGGTTCCTCTACACTATCAGGTCAATCACACCATTGATCTGACCCCAGGCGCGTCGCCACCTAATGTTGCCATACCTCATGTGCCCACACAGGCATAATCTACACATGTACAGTTTGGGGCTGATAAAGCAACCAAATTTATTGAATTCATCCAGCACGTTGGCCAACAGGTTCATGACATCTTTAAAAAATCGAATACCAAGTTCAACAGAATTTGCCTCATCCCATGGAGGAACTCAATGCAATGGGGACCATTAATTCCTAAGGGGGGAGGAATGATCCAGATGGATATTGGTGGCCCCCCACCTATTCCATTTGGACCCCCACCATCAGTTCTTTTGGTTTTTTAGTTTAAGGAAAACTTACTATTTTTAGCAGTTTTTCGAGTCTTGAACTTCTAGAGTCGTTTTGAGGCCCTAAACGACATTTTTTTCGGAAAAGTAGGAGAAACATGGAATTTGCTTCGATGTTTCTCACGTCAAAAGTTGTAGTCCTTGGATAGATATTTATAATGAGGTATTGATCACGTCAAATGAAGATCATATGCCAGAGTTACGTCCCTATGAAGACTGATGTACTGAATTACCCAAACGGGGCCTATAGTTTTGGCGCTCCATCTCCTAGGGTTATATTTTTGGATGTTTAGGGTTTTCCATTGTTTCTAAAAAATAAATAGGCTTTAGAGCCTCATTTTAACATAGTTCAGAGGCCTGTAGCTGCCACATCTCTTTTCAGAGATAAGCTACCAGGGCCCTAGATGGCTTATTTCCATTTTGTTTGTAAGAATATTTCAATTATTTTTATTAATTAAATGAAGTTATATTTCTGCTACATCTCTTCTTTTATGTGCATTTATGTGTTTCATTGTGTTCCTGCATAAATCCAGATCATAGAAGAAAAAGTTAGTCATGAGAAAAAGCTAATAAAAACCTAATCAAAGGAAGTCAAACTTAGGCTTTCTCCCCCTTTGCCAAAATTATCCAACAGAACCAAGGCCATGTTCATCGATCACCCACATTAATTTCCATGATATTTCCCATCATTCATGTTAGCTCCCGTAATTCTAGCAGATTGGTGAGACCAGAACTGTGGAGAGAACACTTGAACCACTTTGGGATTCTAGGATCTAGCCCTCCTGAATCCGGAGAGGGATCTCTCCAATAAGTGCAAAGATGGATTTATCTTTAAGGATTTTGGGTAATGATATTAGGTTAGTTATTAAGAGCAAGGGTCTTTTTTGTTTTTGGATGGTTGAGCATGATTATTAGTTGAGTGGAAAGTCCTAAAGGAAAGAGCTTCAAAGGTGTGAGGTTGCAAGCAATCGGAACAAGCTTTGGCTAAAAGATAGATATAACGTTGGTTTTTAGTCCATTGGGCTATGGAGTCATAAAAGGGTTTAATTGAGCAAAAATTTCAAGAGTGGTCCAAGGGGCAAGTCATCTATATCACAAGATCTTTGAGATTAAATGCTAGGATGGAAACAATAAAAGTGTTGAAGGGGTGGAAACGGACACTAATTTCAACTAGGATTTAACAGCCTGTCCAAACAAGAAAAGCCTTTTAAGTAACTGTTTAAAACCAACCAAGAATAGGGCTAACCATAAATTTCTTGGGAAAGTTCGTACTAAAGCTAACTCAATAGACAAACAATCCCGTAATCCGCATAATTACCTTCAGAAAGGATGAAAACACATAAGAGAAACAAAGTGCAACTTAAGATTAGATAAGATACTTTTAAATCTAGTCTGCTTTCAGCATACACTTAGGGAAACTTTCAGAATTACCTTTGGAGAAAGAAGCTAGAAAAGGCACACCGTCACTTTTCTAGTCTAACTTTACTGAGGAAATAATGAAAATAACATTCAAGAATAATGTTTAAAGTAAAAAGTAGGACGAGGGAACGCTAGCATAACTAACCGCTTGACTGTATTGAATCATTCTTAAATACACGATTTGGAGGAAAACGTTGAGATAAAGCTTATCAGTCAGAGAAGGGTACTGTAAACAGTAAATCCTAACTCTATGCTTGTTGTTCTTTATCAAAGAATAAATGGACAAAATGGCATACACGAAAGGAAAAAAATTACACAGAAAGAAGCACTTCACTAGTGATATAGACCAGGATCCCAAAAATCAGCTTGTTATTGATGTCAAACTAGTTACATTCTTCAAGCCTGATGTTTCAGTTCAATAATCATCTTCACTTCTCAGCCTAACTATTCGATCAAAAACAGAGTTTCAAGAGCCTTTGAACACTATTTACACATAGAAAGTTTTGAGCACAAGTATATTTCAAAGTTATGCAACCAACGTTGTTTCTTCTTCTACATAAGTCTTTTATAGAAGAAATGAGGAGGTGGGATGGGATAAAAGATCTCCAAGGTTCAATTAATATATATTTAATACTTCTCGGCCTTTGAGGGGCTCAATGGAAAAGTTACAGATATTTCCTCTGTATTAATTTTTTTACATTAAGAATTAAGCTTGGTGGGGAGCTTTCGTCGACTTTAAGGCTCTGTGTGATCTTTGTAATAACTCGGCTGATATTTTGCAATAATTTATTTGATTGAATTAACTGTTTGGCTGTCATAAGGCAAATATCTTCTATTCTGGTCATTACTCGGCCTTTTGAATGCTTTGAGGCTACAGGTGCCTTTGGTAGTGTTGGGGATCTGTAATTTATTAGCAAGATTGGCAGAGTCCAATTACAGAAACAACATCGTTTCAACCAACTTTGGGATTCTAGGATCTAGCCCTCCTGAATCCAGAGAGGGATCTCTCCAATATGTACAAAGATGGATTTGTCTTTGAAGTTTGGGGTTATGATATTAGGCTAGTTATGAAGGCCAAGGGGTTGTTTGTTTTTTGGATGGTTGAGTATGATTACTGTTCAAGGTGAAAAGTTCTGAGTGCAAAAAGTTCCAAAGGTGAGAAGTTGCAGGCAATTGGAGCAAGCTTCGGTCAACAAGGTAGAAAATTGCAGGTTTTAGTCCATTGGGCTATGGAGTCATAATAGGGTTTAATTGGAACAGAAAGAGGCAAGAGTGGCCCATGGGGCAAGTCATCTATGTCTAAGGATCTCTTTGAAGATTGATTCATGGAATGGAATGATACAATAAGAAGGAGAAATAAACAGATGCAGAAACAAGAGCAGCCCAGGATCTGATAAGTACTTTTAAACTAGTCAGCCTTTGACATGGACTCAAGAAAAACATAAAAGTAAACTAGGATCTAGTAAGTACTTTGAAACTAGCCAGCCTTTGATACACTTTCAATAGAAAACATCTCAAAACAAAGGGAAACTTGAAGGAAACTTTTGGAGTAGAAATAGCGGTTCGGGCTCACCCAAATCCTCTCCTAGCTCTGCTTTACTTGGTTACTTTCAAGACAAATACAAATATAACAATAGAATGGCCTAAGACCTGGTAAGTACTTTGAAACTAGCCATCTTTTAACACATTCCAAGGGAAACATCCAGATAGCTTGTGGGGACAAAACTGGGACCAGGGCTCACCATATCTTCCTTAGTTCATCTTCACAAAACATATAATGAAAATAAAATCTAAGAATAACATTCAGCTAAGACAATAAGACGAGGGAACGCCAGCATTCCTATGCTTGAACTGACTTAAATCACTCCTAAATAACATAGATGGAAGAAAAAATTCAGATAAAGATTTTCAGTCAGAGAAGGTTACTGATATACAGTAGGTCCTAACTCTATGCATGCTGTTCTTTATAAGAGAACATGAAACATAGATGGAAATAGAAACAAAATAACAGGTTACAATAAGGAAAACATCACCGTCAACATAGACCAGGATCCCATGAATCAGCTTGTATTGATAATTAAACCAGTTACAGCTTTAAGTCCAGTGCTTTAGATTAGCAACCATCCACACATCTCAGCCTAACCTATCTATCACCAGCAGAGCTCCAAGAGCCAGTGAATCACTATTTACAATCAAAAGTTTTAGCTCAAGTGTATATCAAATTTCTGCAACCAACCCCTCACTCATCTTCTAAAGGAGTATATATAGAAGGATGAGGAGGTGAGATCTGTTAAAGATCTCAATTTACAATTAATACAGATTTAATGGTCTCTGGCCTTTGAGGGGCTCAATGAAGAAATTTACATGGGGATACTCTGTATTAAATGTTTTTACATAAAGATTAAGCTCAGTGGGAGCTTTTGTTTGACCTTTGAGGCTCGATGGAATGTTGAAGTAACTCTGCTGATATTTTTTCATTAAGTTTCCTTGTAGAAGTAACTTTCCGGCTGCTCTGAGGCAAAGTCTGATCTTCTTCAATAACTTCGGCCTTTGTTTGAATGGTTTGAGGCAACAAGTGGCTCTGTGGTAGCTGGGAGAAATTGACTAACCTCATATGTGGCGGTGGAGGTTTCCTGTCTGATAATCCTTTATGCTTTCTTCTTTAACTGTGTCTTAAATCGGGGATTAGGCTTTTGATCACCGTCTTAGCCGTAATCCCCGTAAAAATGTCTTTATTCCTCTGTTCTGATATATTTAGGTCTTCGGCACTGATACCCTTTGATAGTGTTAAATCCATGGTTCTCTTGCTGATATGTAGGGCTGTGCAGAGATGAAACAACATCGATGCCTCATAAAACACCGATGATACGTGAGATGGTAAACCCCTGCGAATGATCTCCTTGATGAAACGAAGGCAAGAGGATCGTCACCCTCAGCCTACGTATTTTCCTCAGTATGGCGGAAAAACATTAAACCCTGCAAAATACAAACAACGTTATGAAATCCTGCGTATATAGTTTGACTGCTTCAGAGGACGTGTGGAAGGAGCGGGGCCGTTGGATGGCATCATCCAACAGTCTGGATTTATCGGGGAGATCATAGAATGGGTAGAAGAAATATTAGATCAGGGCCGTCGATCGCGCAGAGATTGACGGTCAGGAGCGAAAGGGGAAGTCAAAAACAAAGAATCGTTGACAGGGCAATCGAATCAGGGGGGCGAAATCTGAACCGTCGATCTGTAGATTAGATCGATGGCGGGAAATTATTTAACGTCACGCTGGGACCACATTAAGGGGCGGGCATCTTCATCGAGTGACAGCCATCGGATGGGCAGCTTCAGATCGAACGGTCCATGGCGATATCGCTCGGCATCCTCGTCCGAACGATAACGCGCGATGGATGGCGGTTTTTCAAACAGTACAGGGGACGCGTGGCGGCAAGCGTATGGAATCGCTGGTGATTGGGGGAAAACAACTTTTCGCCCAAGGGTGGTGCGATGGATACCGCCGGTTTTGGGCAATTGGCTTACGGGCGGTGGGGACCACGGGAGACGAACTCCGCACCATCCAATCTGCAAATCGAATCAACGGTGCGGAACGGTTTGAAAGTGATATCGGCAGATAAAAATAAATTAAAAACCAAAAGTTTTAATTTAAAACAAAGGTTTAATGCCTTTGGGAGTGGGATAAATATAAATACGATTAAGAGCCCGGTTAGCTGAGCGTTTGGTTCCAGCGCTAGGGTGCATGGATGGAAAGGGGGTTAGGGACCTAGCCCGAGGGAGCTTAAGTCCAATACATAGAAAATATACATTTTAACGGTTTTTCAAGGATTTTCGAAGGAGATGAAGGTTTTGATAATGCTAAGAAGGGGTCTTAGAACCTTATCAAGGGTTTTTATGTAGTGGAAAGGAAAAAACATGAAATTGTTGGATTTTCGTGGGGAAAGAAGGGGTAGAAAAAGAGGTTAGCCTTTGAAGAGAGGGAAAACGGAAAAAGAATCTTGCAGCAGGATTTGGCCTTGGAAATCAACAGGATTTCAGGGTCTTTTGGGAAGTAACAGCAGCGAAGGTTTGGACAAAGGCATGAGGCCTTCAAAAAGTCTTCAAGAGCCAACAATTTTTAGTGAGAAAAATTGTTCCTTGAAGGCTCAAAAATAAATTTAGCCACCTTTTGAGATAATCAAATTTTACAGGTGGCTAACAGTGGCTCCACTTGGGGATGGTGCCTTCTTGAAGGCATCAAGAACTTTCAGACCTGCATTCTCTGGGAGCTTGATCAGTTGCCTAATCCATTGGGCTGCTCTTCCTGTGCTGGGATTATTTTCTCTGAAAATGTATTAGCAGTCATAAAAGCAATGGATCTTCATCAATACAACTTTATACCTACCCAATCCTATTGATCTAACATTTTTTCCTTCATTAGAGTGCACTTGGATTGGCAAAATCCTTTACAACATTTTATTCTTTTGAAAGCAGTAAATCTAATCTAATTCTACTCCTTATTTCTCCCTGAACTCAGATTAATCAGTTGAATTCAGATGCTTCTCTACCTATTCTACTATCTGTTGGGATTAAACTATCCAACAGATCTTTATTCTCTAGTTTCTACAACAAAAATTGAAAAGCACTCAAGTCAGGATTGAACAGTGTAACTTGATGCTGGTCTATGGCATAAAAGACAAGCTACACATAGACATTTATTTAAAAAAAATTAAATAAAAAATGGAAGGCTTAAGAACTGAAAATTTGGAAACATTTCCTTCCTCTTTCACAGCTCCGTTTTGACTCTTATTGAGCTGTCTTTCCTTTTCTTCTGGTTCATATTTTGAGCTAATTAGAACCTGATTTTTACACCTCTTTGACTCAGAAAAATAGAATAGATTTGATTCATTTCTCTTTGTAACCTTAGGTTCAGATTCTGATCATGTTTGAACCTTTAATTTCTATCCAAAACTATCTACTCATAAGCCAAGATTAGACAGTTTGGCATATCAAATTCACTATCCTATCAGCAGAAAATTTAAAGCTAATTAGTCAAGATTAAACAGTTTGACTAACTAGAAGTGTGTTTTTCAGGAGTAGCATTTGAGCTTGCACACTTTCAGATTTGTTTCTCTTTTTAGGCATGGGACTATACCTTTCTTGTTTTCAAAATCCGCCCTCTTTTCTCTTTTTCTTTGTTTTTGTATTTTGGTTCTTTACAACTTTGAATGCAATGGTGGATGAAATATTTAAAATGGAAAAGGCAAAAATGCATCAAAACATAACATGGATCAAGAGAAGTAATGCTTAAGCATCCTGCCATTGACAGGACCCCCAAACAATCCTGCTCCTTTCAACTCTTGCAAGAAAAATGCATTGTTACCAGCAGCTGAATGAATAGAGTACGGGCCAAGCCATAGGTTGTCAAATTTTCAATGCTTGCCCTTTTCTTCCATCCTTGAGTCCCATTTTAAAACTTTGTCCCCAATCCTGAAATTGCTAGCCTTTGTTCTTCTGTCAAAAAGCTTCTTAATGCTGTCTTGCTTCTACAATGCTTTGTTATACACTTCCTCTCTGGTTTGTTGAAGATGAATGGTCTGATTTATTCTTCTGATCATGTCATTATCTTCAGTGTGCAACTCTTGAATCAAATTTATGACTGGTGCACCAAGGCTGCTTGGAAAAATTGCATCAGTACCATACACAAGCTGGAAAGGTGACATACCAATAGATTTCTTCAAAGTCAATCTGTCAGCCCAAACTGCATGAATCAGCTTTGTGTGCCAAGACTTCTTGTTGTCCTCCAACAGTTTCTTGATTATGTTCACTAAAATTTTGTTTGAGGATTCTGCAAGTCCATTACCTTGAGGGTAATAGGCCGTGGAATGCCCCAATGTTATCTGATATCTGTGACAGAATTCAACCATTTTCTTTGATCCAAATGCTACTGCATTATTAGTAATGATTTTGGTAGGACAACCAAATCTGGAGAGAATGTTAGTCTCCATGAATTTGATAATAACTGAATCATTGGCCTATCTACAAGGTATGGCTTCTATCCACTTAGTGAAATAGTCTGTGGCAGTGAGAATCCATCTGTGCTGGGCAGAAGATGGGGGATGGATTTCTCCTATAAAGTCAAGTCCCTACTGTTGAATAGGGGCTTCAACAGTGATTGGATGAAGAGGCAGGGGTAGCAGTTTTCTTTTGCCTTCAAAAATATGACACTTATGATAGGCTATGATCATCTAGTGTACATCATGGAAAAGAGTAGTCCAATAGAAACCAACCCTCAAAATTTTTTTGGCTGTTGTCTTCCAGTACAAATGACCTCCACACTCTCCTTCATGGAACTGGTACTTAACCTTCTCTGCATCAAACTCAGGAAAACATTTAAGCAATAGACCACCTACATTTTTCCAATAAAGACATTTGTCTATAATGAAATAGTTTACAGCTTTCAATTTTAGGAACCTTGCCTTTGTTTTTGCAAACCAGGAGGTGTATTTAAATTAAGAAGAACATAAAGAATATCAACATACCAAGAGGAATTCATAAAATGGTTTTCAACAATGGGTGTTGAGATTTCCTCTTGATCATCTAAAGCATTAATCATATGAATATCAAGAACTTCACAATTTGATTCAGCCATTAATCTAGCTAGACCTTGGCCTTTGATGAGTCTAGTGGGCTTTATCTCTAAATCATATTCAAGAATAACAGCGATCCACCTACCTCTCTTACCATCTGGGTCATGTGTTAGAATGTCTTTAACAACTGAACTTGGGACAAAGGCGATAATATGTGAATGAAGGATGTATACTCTGAAGTCTTTCAATGCTTTAACCAAAGAAAAAGCTTGCTTCTCCATGATGTTATACCTCAAAGGGGCATCCCTCTATGACTTTCTAAAAAATGCAATAGGCTGCTCTTGTCCTTGTGGATTTTTCTGTAAAAGGACAATAGCTATAGTATGTTCTCATGCAAACGAGAAAATATAAAAATCTCTTGAAAAATCAGGACTTATCAGAACCGGTGTTCTGGTTAACGCTTGTTTCAGCAGTTCAAAGGATTGCTTTGCTTCCAAGGTCCACTTTACCCCTTGCTTCTTTTTCAGCATGTTTGTGATATTCCTAAGGAACTCAGCCAAGTTGGGTATGAACCTTCTCAAAAATTTAATCTTCCCAATGAGAGATTTCAACTCCTTGATGTTTCGAGGATGAGAGATTTTCAATATGGCCTCAATCCTCTTTGGATCTATCTTTATACCCTCTTCTGAAATAATGTGTCCAAGAAGTTTACCTTCTTGGAGACCAAATAGTGTCTTCTTAGGGTTTAAAAATATTCCAAACCTTCTGCACTTCTCGAAAACTTTCCTCAAATGTTCTAAGTGTTCTTCATCTGTTTTTGAAAACACAGTGACATCATCGAGATAGATAATGATGAAGAAGCCCAGTTCTTCCGAGAATGCTATGTCCATGGCTCTTTGAAATGTTGCTCCAGCATTCATTAGACCAAAGGGCATTTTCACATACATGAAAGTGCCCCATGGTGTAGTAAAGGCTGTCTTTAATTGATTAGCAGGGTAAACCAAGATATGATTATACCCTGAATAGCCATCTAGCAAAGAAATTCTTCTAGACCCTACCACCCTTTGTAAAATATGATCCATCGTGGGTAAAGGGTAGTTGTGTTTTAATGAAGCCTTGTTTAAGTCTCTAAAGTCTATACAAAGCCTGATTTCTCTAGTTTTCTTCCTAACAGACACCAGATTAGATACCCATTCGGAATATCTAATAGGGACAATAATACTAGCTTCATACATCTTTTTAATCTCCTTCTCAACCAAAGGTAACTGAACAGGGTTTATTTTGTGCAGCTTCTGTTTGAATGGTTTTTGGTTTTCTTTAAGGGGAATTTTGTGCTGTATTATTTCAGTGTCATAGGAATTAAGATCTTCGTAACTCCAAGAAAAAACATCAGAAAAATCTTTAAACAACTCAATGTATTTGAGTTTAATGTGAGTTGGTAATGTTTTAGACAACTTAATCATTTTTGGTTTTTCCTTACTGCCTATATTTCACTCCTCCACTTCAGTCTCTACAGGTTCCAGTTTTGGTTTTTTGGCCACATCGTCAAAATCAAACAACTCTTCTAAAGGGGCCAAACCTCTAGGAAAATTTTCATCTTTAGCATGGAGAGTTTACAGCTCCTCTGTTTCATTCGTAAGTTTGCTATGCAATAGGCTCATATTGACAGGTTCAGGAGACGGTTCTTCTTCACTAAGAAAGTTTTCTTCACTGCAGTCTGTTTCATAGTCTGAGTCCGAACTGTTTAGTTCGAATTCATTTCTGAATTGCATGAAGTCTTCTATTTGTTTTTCATTGTCAAACACCTGCCAATAATTCTTATTATCAGGCACTTCTGGTCTAAAATTTATCTCAGTTGTACAGTATTTGGTTTCAAATGGCGCTAAGCATGTCCTAGCTGCAAAGGCTAAATTGTGGGCTGCAATGTTTCTTTTCCTTTGGACAAAAATTACTTTGGACTCCTCGAATGTTTTTAAAAGGTCCATGACATCATTCTGGTAGGCTCTAAGTCTGGGATGATTCGCGTTATACTCCCCAGTTACTTGCCTAATGATCAATTCAGAATCCCCATATACATTGATTCTTTTGGCTCCCAATTTCTTCAATAGATGTAAACCTAAGAGAAGGGATTCATATTTTGCTATGTTATTGGAACACTGAAATTTTAATTTGCATGAAATGCATTATGTGCGGCTGTTTTCAGTGTTAGTAATCCAGACACCTGCACCAGCGTTAGTTTTGGTGCATGACCCATCAAAATGCATATTCCAAAGAGGACTTTTTTCGGTTTCATCCTGGCTACTGTCCCTTTCAACTAACATGCTTTCTGATTGTTGTTGAATGTCTGCATTTAGTTGTATTTGTTTTGATTCCCCCTGATTTTCAGTCACTTGAGGGATACTTTCATGACTCCCAATGTTTAGAAGCAAAGGACACATGACCTGTAGTTCAAGACCCATATCTGGTTTGCTGTTGTCTAAAGATTCAGCAAACTGCTTTGACAGTTCATTGGTATTTACCTCCTCTCTATTGGCCATTAATTCTGTTAAAGTGACTTGTTCACTAAGGGTTTCATCATTAAACATGATAAAAGAATCGAGGCCTGTATTGACAGAATAGATATGAGAGTTTTGTGGTCTGTCTCGGCTTGTGACTGTGTACTGCATATGGGACTCCCTGTAAAGTCTTCTAGTTTGATTGAAAACAGGGATAGTCGCATAGGTCATGTCCATTTTCATAGTCCCCTGTAACTTAGCCCCCCAGGATCTTGATAAAAGCATTCCATATTTTGGGGGCACATCAGCCACAACAATATCCATGACTAAGCATTTGGCTGGAATTTGGGCTAAGTTAGCACAGAGGTCTTTGATCAATCCTAAACATTTTACTCTGCTGGAATCAAAGGAGTAAAGGTATTTATAAGGTCTGGTGATTTCTAGACCCAGGCTCTCCATTACATCTTTAGGCATTAGATTGTGAGAAGCCCCTGAGTCATGCATAGTGTTATGCAAGATTTTGTCAAGAACGTTAAAACTTACATAAAAGGGAGGAACAGGTCCCTCTTGATATTTTCCTTCAATATTTGGACCAAAAATGAGCTCTGGTTGGTCATCGTTAAGATTGACCGTGTCATTGTTGTATTCTAAATTTAAAGCCTTCAAAATTTGGGTCCTATATACATGTTGGGCAGCTAACTCAGTGAGGGGAAGATAAATTTTGATCTTTGAGATTTCCTGCTCCAGGCTGAAAGGAATTCGGTTCTTCGAAAAACTTGTTTCAGCCTTATTGACTGTCATTTTATCAGCAATTTCAGGTTGCTGTTTTGTTTTATTTAAATTTGATAAAATTGTTTTCACATGAGTACTAGCTGTAGGGCTAGTACTACTAATGTCTGCACTCTGTTTTTCATTGTCTTGAGTACTTTTTCCTTTACCTTTATCAGAATATTCAGCCACTGTTTTATCCTTTTGTTTGACAACTTTAGGTTTGGTTGCAATGCTGTTTTGTGAGGGCTTGTTAGAGGTTTTGTTGTTGGGGGTTTGTTTACTAGATTTACTTCTAAGGTCATATTCTATTTGAGGTTCTGTGATGGCGTTTTCCATGTTTCGATCATAATTTTCATTATCATCTCTTTTGTCATCATATGGTGTGTAAAGACCTTGTTTTTTATCATAATGAAATTCAAAGTCATCATCATCTACCTCGAACAGGTTAATATCATCTTCCTCTGTTATTTGATCTGTTTCCTCAACCTCACTTACATATTTTTGATGAAAAGGAGGAGTGATTTGTTGATCATCTTCACTAGTTTTGTTTGGAGGTTGGTTCCTTCTAGAATTCTGATTCTGGTTTTGGGTTCTGTTTTGAGCATTTTGATTTTGGCTTGCTTGTGCTCTCTTAATTATGCTCATCTCTTTCATCATCTCCTCCATCATTCTTTCCATCTTTGAATTGGAAGTGGAAGGTGTGGATTCCTCTCTGAAAGATACTCTCTTCTCAGCTTTCATCCTTGCTCTTTTTTCCATCAGGTTGACTTCTACAGAAAGAGCACCTCTTTGCATATCTTCAAGAGTTGCAAAGTCTCTCTCTCTCAGCTGATAGGTCATGTCAGAGTCAAATCCTTCAGGAAACTTGCTTAAAGCTGAGCCTTGTGGAGGTTTTAGTTTCGGGGAAAGTGCATTATACACACTATTGAATCTAGTGCAATAAGCTTGCACACTTTCCCTAGGGTTTCTATGGAGGTTCTTGTAATCAGAAAGGACTTGGAGAGGATTATTTTTAACTTCCCATTTTTTTAAGAATGTTTTATGGAAGCCTTGAAGATCATTGATACTATGGGGGGCTAAGCTTTTAAACCATTTTATTACTTCTCCCCCCAGGCGTTGAGCAAATAATCTAAGCTTGACAGAATCATCATCAATTTCATTTCTGTCAAAGTAGTCATCCATCTTATTCACATGTTGTGACGCAGTTGTAGTATTTCTAGCATCATATAATGGAATTTGGACTGATATTCCTGTGGAAGATTAACTAATGGTGCAAGAAGGACTAGGGGAGCGTACCATGTTGCCATGATAGGAGGTGGGGGTGGATTTACAGGTGTGTTGACAAAAGGGAAGGTGGGCTGAAGTGGAGTGGTATGAACAGTGGATGAAGGGTGAGTGGATGTGTATAGACCAGCAGTAGATCGCTGAGCTGATCTTGGATGAGAGACACCTAAGTTGTGGAGGAAACGTAAATTAGGAGGTGTTGTTTCTCTACTACCAAGATGTTCACTAGTTTCAGGAGAAGAAAGTGAAAACTCAGAGTCTAGCTGGATTATATCATCAAATGACCTAGTTCTAAATGGATTTACTAAGTCAGCTTGTGATTGTTGTAGAGATGAAAGATGTTCAGGAACTGATTTAGTTATCAAGGGTGGTCTAAAAATAGTTGATAATTTAGTCCTAGGAGACTTCCTAAGGATACTTTCTGGGTTATCGACTAACTCAGGTGGATCAGGGTCAGGATGGGCTCTAGTGTGAATCTTTCTAGGAGCCACTATGCTGTGTTTTTCAGACCCAAATAGACAAGACAAGCTCAACCAGATATGACAGTCTTTGAATGGTTAACTAATTTGTTTACCGAAATTTCAATCCTACAGTCCTCTAACTGAGTTTGAATGATATTATGATGATCAGGGTTCCTCCTAGTGGAGTCTTAAGGTCTGTTCAGGATTGTGGAGTCGCCAAGTGGAAGTTTTTAACTCTTTTCAGAGGTAAAAGGTTTTATGGTCCACCACCATGCTTGTGAAATGTCCCTTTTCAAGGATATCCCAGAACACAACAAAATCTAACCAGAGATTGACTAGAAGGGAATTTACCAGATATTTCACCTCTGCAAGAGGATGAGATACGGAAGCTACCTAGCCCTTTCCAGACTCTGTCTAAGAGTATAGGGTAAAACACAACAAAAGGTAAGTGTCAATGTAGGAGTAAGTGTTTTACTACCAATCTGAAATATTTTTGGTTTTTTCTGAGTTATTTTTCAGTTGTGTGGTTTCTAAGAATATGCTAACTCTGTTTCAAAACTTAGCTACGGTTATGAGACAAAGACAATCTACTCTTATGGCTAAGCCAGCTGATCTTTCAAGGTTAGATAAAGTATCAAGTGAACCCTAGGGTTAACCTAGATTGTCACTGATTCAAACAAGTTTCATCATAATTACCATTTCTTGGTAGTGCTTGAAAAGACTGCTTTTTACTCACAAAGTTTTATAGAGATAAAAGATTATTCTGGGTTCGGTCCCCAGTGGAGTCGCCAGAAATGTTGGGGATCTATAATTTATCAGCAATATTGGCAGATTCCAATTACAAAAACAACATCGTTTCAACCAACTTTGGGATTCTAGGATCTAGCCCTCCTGAATCCGGAGAGGGATCTCTCCAATATGTACAAAGATGGATTTGTCTTTGAAGTTCGGGGTTATGATATTATGCTAGTTATGAAGGCCAAGGGCTTGTTTTTTTTTGGATGGTTGAGTATGATTACTGTTCAAGGTGAAAATTTCCAAAGGTGAGAAGTTGCAGGTAATCAGAGTAAGCTTCGGTCAACAAGGTAGAAAATTGCAGGTTTTAGCCCATTGGGCTATGGAGTCATAATATGGTTTAATTGGAACAACAAGAGGCAAGAGTGGTCCATGGGGCAAGTCATCTATGTCTAAGGATCTCTTTGAAGATTGATTCATGGAATGGAATGATACAATAAGAAGGAGAAATAAACAGATGCAGAAACAAGAGTAGCCCAGAAGCTGATAAGTACTTTTAAACTAGTCAGCCTTTGACATGGACTCAAGAAAAACATAAAAGTAAACTAGGATCTGGTAAGTACTTTGAAACTAGCCAGCCTTTGATACACTTTCAATAGAAAACATCTCAAAACAAAGGGAAACTTGAAGGCAACTTTTGGAGTAGAACTAGCGGGCCGGGCTCACCCAAATCCTCTCCTAGCTCTGCTTTACTTGGTTACTTTCAAGAAAAATACAAAGATAACAACAGAATGGCCTAAGATCTGGTAAGTACTTTGAAACTAGCTAGCTTTTAACACATTCCAAGGGAAACATCCAGATATCTTGTGGGGACAAAACTGGGACCAGGGCCCACCATATCTTCCTCAGTTCATCTTCACGAAACATATTCTGAAAATAACATCTAAGAATAACATTCAGATAAGACAATAAGACGAGGGAACGCCAACATTCCTATGCTTAAACTTAATTAAATCACTCCTAAATAACACAGATGGAAGAAAACATTCAGATAAATATTTTCAGTCAGAGAAGGTTACTGATATACAGTAGGTCCTAACTCTATGCATGCTGTTATTTATAAGAGAACATGAAACATAGATGGAAACAGAAACAAAATAACAGGTTACAATAAGGAAAACATCACCGTCAACATAGACCAGGATCGTATCAATCAGCTTGTATTGATGCTTCAAACTAGTTACAGCTTTAAGTCCAGTGCTTTAGATTAGCAGCAATCCACACATCTCAGCCTAACCTATCTATCACCAGCAGAGCTCCAAGAGCCAATGAATCACCATTTACAATCAGAAGTTTTAGATCAAGTGTATATCAAAGTTCTGCAACAAACCCCTCATTCATCTTCTGAAGAAGTATATATAGAAGGATGAGGAGGTGAGATCTGATAAAGATCTCAATTTACAATTAATACAGATTTAATGGTCTCTGGCCTTTAAGGGGCTCAATGAAGAAATTTACATGGGGATACTCTGTATTAAATGTTTTTACATAAATATTAAGCTCAGTGGGAGCTTTTGTTTGACCTTTGAGGCTCGGTGGAATGTTGAAGTAACTTTGCTGATATTTTGTCAATAAGTTTCCTTGCAGAAGTAACTTTCTGGCTGCTCTGAGGCAAGGTCTGATCTTCTTCAATAACTTCAGCCTTTGTTTGAATGGTTTGAGGCAACAGGTGGCTCTGTAGTAGCTGGGAGAAACTGAATAACCTCATATGTGGCGGTGGAGGCTTCCTGTCTGATAATCCTTTATGCTTTCTTCTTTAACTGTGTTTTAAATCGGGGATTAGGCTTTTGATAACCGTCTTAGCCGTAATCCCTGTAAAACTGTCTTTATTCCTCCGCTCTGATATATTTAGGTCTTCGGCACTGATACCCTTTGACAGTGTTAAATCCATGGTTTTCTTGCTGATCTGCAGGGCTGCGCAGAGATGAAACAACATCGATGCCTCATAAAACACCGATGATACGTGAGATGGTAAACCCCTGCGAATGATCTCCCTGATGAAACGAATGCAAGAGGATCGTCACCCTCAGCTTGCGGATTTTCCTCAGTGTGGCGGAAAAACATTAAACCCTGCAAAATACAAACAAAGTTATGAAATCCTGCGAATATAGTTTGACTGCTTCAGAGGACGTGTGGAAGGAGCGGGGCCGTTGGATGGCATCATCCAACAGTCGGGATTGATCGGGGAGATCATAGAATGGGTAGAAGAAAGATTAGATCAGGGTCGTCGATTGCGCATAGATCGAAGGTCGGGAGCGAAAGGGGAATTCAAAAACAGAGAATCGTTGATCGGGCAATCGAATCAGGGGGGCGAAATCTGAACCGTCGATCTGCAGATCAGATCGACAGCGAGAAATGATTTAATGTCGTGTCGGGACCACATTAAGGGGTGGGCATCTTCATCGAGCGACAACCGTCAGATGGGCGGCTTCAAATCGGACGGTCCATGGCGATATCGCTCGGCATCCTCGTCCAAACGATAACGTGCGATGGACAGCGGTTTTGCAAACAGTACAGGGGACGCTTGGCGACAAGCATATGGAATCGCTGGCGATCGGGGGAAAACATCTTTTCGCCCAAGGGTGGTGTGATGGATACCGCCGGTTTTGGGCAATCGGCTTACGAGCGGTGGAGACCACGGGAGACGAACTCCGCACCGTCTGATCTGCAAATCAGATCAACGGTGTGGAACGGTTTGAAAGTGATACCGACGGATAAAACTAAATTAAAAACCCAAAGTTTAAATTTAAAACAAATATTTTAATGCCTTTGGGAGCGGGATAAATATAAATACGATTAAGCGCCTGGTTAGCTGAGCGTTTGGTTCCGGCACTAGGGCACATCGATGGAAAGGGGGTTAGGGACCTAGCCCGAGGGAGCTTAAGTCCAATACATAGAAAATATGCATTTTAACGGTTTTTCAAGGATTTTCAAAGGAGATGAAGGTTTTGATAATGCTAAGAAGGGGTCTTAGAACCTTATCAAGGGTTTTTATGTAGTGGAAAGGAAAAAACATGAAATTGTTGGATTTTCGTGGGGAAAGAAGGGGTAGAAAAAGAGGTTAGCCTTTGAAGAGAGGGAAAAGGGAAAAAGAAGCTTGCAGCAGGATTTGGCCTTGGAAATCAGCAGGATTTCAGGGTATTTTGGAAAGTAACAACAGTGAAGGTTTGGACAAAGGCATGAGGCCTTCAAAAAGTCTTCAAGAGCCAACAGTTTTTAGTGAGAAAAATTGTTCCTTGAAGGCTCAAAAATAAATTTAGCCACCTTTTGAGATAATCAAATTTTACAAAAATAATGCTGGCTCCACTGGGATGGTGCCTTCTTGAAGGCATCAAGAACTTTCAGACCTGCATTCTCTGGGAGGCTGATCAGTTGCCTAATCCATTGGGCTGCTCTTCCTGTGCTGGGATGATTTTCTCTGAAAATGTATTAGCAGTCATAAAATCAATGGATCTTCATCAATACAACTTTCTACCTACCCAATCCTACTGATCTAAGATTTTTTCCTTCATTAGAGTGCACTTGGATTGGAAAACTCCTTTACAACATTTTATTCTTTTGAAAGCAGTAAATCTAATCTAATTCTACTCCTTATTTCTCCCTAAACTTAGATTAATCAGTTGAGTTCAGATGCTTCTCTACTTATTCTACTATCTGTTGGGATTAAACTATCCAACAGATCTTTATTCTCTAGTTTCTACAACAGAAATTGAAAAGCACTCAAGTCAGGATTGAACAGTCTAACTTGATGCTGGTCTATGGCATAAAAGACAAGCTGCACATACACATTTATTTCACAAAAATTAAATAAAAAATGGAAGGCTTAAGATCTGAAAATTTGGAAACATTTCCTTCCTCTTTCACAGCTCCGTTTTGACTCTTATTGAGCTGTCTTTCCTTTTCTTCTGGTTCAGATTTTGAACTAATTAGAACAAGATTTTTACACCTCTTTGACTCAGAAAAATAGAACAGATTTGAGTCATTTCTCTTTGTAACCTTAGGTTCATATTTTGATCATGTTTGAACCTTTAATTTCTATCCTAAACTATCTACTGAGAAGCCAAGATTAGACAGTTTGGCATCTCAAATTCATTATCCTATCAGCAGAAAATTTAAAGCTAATTAGTCAAGATTAAACAGTTTGACTAACTAGAAGTGTGTTTTTCAGGAGTGGAATTTGAGCTTGCACACTTTCAGATTTGTTTCTCTTTTTAGGCATGGGACTATACCTTTCTTGTTTTCAAAATCAGCCCTCTTTTCTCTTTTTCTTTGTTTTTGTATTTTGGTTCTTTACAACTTCGAATGCAATGGTGGATGAAATATTTAAAATGGAAAAGGTAAAAAGGCATCAAAACATAACATGGATCAAGAGAAGTAATGCTTAAGCATCCTGCCATTGATAGGACCCCCAAACAATTCTGCTCCATTCATCTCCTGCAAGAAAATTGCATTGTTACGAGCAGCTGAATGAATAGAGTACGGGCCAAGCCATAGGTTGCCAAATTTTCCATGCTTGCCCTTTTCTTCCCTCCTTGAGTCCCATTTTAAAACTTTGTCCCCAATCTTGAAATTGCTGGCCTTTGTTCTTCTATCAAAAATCTTCTTAATGTTGTCTTGCTTCTGCAATGCTTTTTTATACACTTCCTCTCTGGTTTGCTGAAGATGAATGGTCTGATTTATTCTTCTGATCATGTCATTATCTTCAGTATGCAACTCTTGAATCAAATTTACGACTAGTACACCAAGGTTGCTTGGAAAAATTGCATCAGTACCATACACAAGCTGGAAAGGTGACATACCAATAGATTTCTTCAAAGTCAATCTGTCAGCTCAAAGTGCATGAATTAGATTTGTGTGCCAAGACTTCTTGTTTTCCTCCAAAAGTTTCTTGATTATGTTCACTAAACTTTTGTTTGAGGATTCTGCAAGTCCATTACCTTGAGGGTAATAGGCCGTGGAATGCCCCAATGTTATCTGATATCTGTGACAGAATTCAACCATTTTATTTGATCCAAATGCTGCTGCATTATCAGTAATTATTTTGGTAGGACAACCAAATCTGGAGAGAATGTTAGTCTCCATGAATTTGATAATAAATGAATCATTGGCCTGTCTACAAGGTATGGATTCTATCCACTTAGTGAAATAGTCTGTGGCAGTGAGAATCCATCTGTGCTGGGCAGAAGATGGGGGATGGATTTCTCCTATAAATTCAAGTCCCCACTGTTGAAAAGGGGCTTCAACAGTGATTGGATGAAGAGGCAGGGGTAGCAGTTTTCTTTTGCCTTCAAAAAGCTGACACTTATGACAGGCTATGATCATCAGGTGTACATCATGGAAAAGAGTAGGCCAATAGAAACCAACCCTCAAAAATTTTTTGGCTGTTGTCTTCCAGTACAAATGACCTCCACACTCTCATTCATGGAACTTGTACTTAACCTTCTCTGCATCAAACTCAGGCAAACATTTAAGCAATAGACCACCTGCATTTTTCCAATAAAGACATTTATCTATAATGCAATAGTTTACAACTTTAAATTTTAGGAACCTTGCCTTTGTTTTTGTCAAACCAAGAGGTGTATTCAAATTAAGCAGAACATAAAGAATATCAGCATAACAAGAGGAATTCATAAAATGGTTTTCAACAATGGGTGTTGAGATTTCCTCTTGATCATCTAAAGCACTAATCATATGAATATCAAGAACTTCACAATTTGATTCAGCCATTAATCTAGCTAGACCTTGGCCTTTGATGAGTCTAGTGGGCTTTATCTCTAAATCATATTAAAGAATAACATCGATCCACCTACCTCTCTTACCATATAGGTCCCTTGTTAGAATGTCTTTAACAACTGAACTTGGGACAAAGGCGATAATATTTGAATGAAGGATGTATACTCTGAAGTCTTTCAATGATTTAACCAAAGCAAAAGCTTGCTTCTCCATGATGTTATACTTCAAAGGGGCATCCCTCAATGACTTGCTAAAGAATGCAATAGGCTGCTCTTGTCCTTGTGGATTTTTCTGTAAAAGGACAACAGCTATAGTATGTTTTGATGCAAACGAGAAAATATACAAATCTCTTGAAAAATCAGGACTTATCAGAACCGGTGTTCTGGTTAACGCTTGTTTCACCAGTTCAAAGGATTGCTTTGCTTCCAAGGTCCACTTTATCCCTTGCTCCTTTTTCAGCATGTTTGTGATATTCCTAAGGAGCTCGACCAAGTTGGGTATGAACCTTCTCAAAAAGTTAATCTTCCCAATGAAATATTGCAACTCCTTGATGTTTCGAGGATGAGAGATTTGCAATATGGTCTCAATCCTCTTTGGATCTATCTTTATACCCTCTTCTGAAATAATGTGTCCAAGAAGTTTACCTTCTTGGAGACAAAATAGTGTCTTCTTAGGGTTTAAAAATATTCCAAACCTTCTGCACTTCTTGAGAACTTTCCTCAAATGTTCTAAGTGTTCTTCATATGTTTTTGAAAACACAGTGACATCATTGAGATAGATAATGATGAAGAAGCCCAGTTCTTCCGAGAATGCTATGTCCATGGCTCTTTGAAAGGTTGCTCCACCATTCATTAGACCAAAGGGCATTTTCACATACATGAAAGTGCCCCATGGTGTAGTAAAGGTTGTCTTTAATTGATCAGCAGGGTAAACCAAGATCTGATTATACCCTGAATAACCATCCAGTAAAGAAATTATTCTAGACCCTACAACCCTTTGTAAAATATGATCCATATTGGGTAAAGGGTAGTTGTCTTGTAATGAAGCCTTGTTTAAGTCTCTAAAGTCTATACAAAGCCTGATTTCTCCAATTTTCTTCCTAACAGACACCAGATTAGATACCCATTCGGAATATCTAATAGGGAAAATAATACCAGCTTCATACATCTTTTTAATCTCCTTCTCAACCAAAGGTAACTGAACAGGGTTTATTCTGTGCAGCTTCTGTTTGAATGGTTTTTGGTTTTCTTTAAGGGAAATTTTGTGCTGTATTATTTCAGTGTCATAGGATTTAAGATCTTCGTAACTCCAAGAAAAAACATCAGAAAACTCTTTAAATAGCTCAATGTATTTTAGTTTAATGTGAGCTGGTAAAGTTTTAGATAGCTTAATCATTTTTGGTTTTTCCTTACTGCCTATATTGCACTCCTCCACTTCAATCTCTACAGGTTCCAGTTTTGGTTTTTTGGCCACATCGTCAAAATCAAACAACTCTTCTAAAGGGGCAAGACCTCTAGGCAAATTTTCATCTTTAGCATGGAGAGTTTCCAGCTCCTCTGTTTCGTTCGTAAGTTTGCTAGACAATAGGCTCATATTGACAGGTTCAGGAGAGGGTTCTTATTCACCAAGAAATTTTTCTTCATTGCAGTTTGTTTCATAGTCTGAGTCCGAACTGTTTAGTTCGAATTCATTTCTGAATTTCATGAAGTATTCTATTTTTTTGTCATTGTCAAACACCGGCCAATACTTCTTATTATCAGGCACTGCTGGTATAAACTTTATCTCAGTTGTATAGTCTTTGGTTTCAAATGGCGCTAAGCATGTCCTAGCTGCAAAGGCTAAATTGTGGGCTGCAATGTTTCTTTTCCTTGGGACAAAAATTACTTTGGACTCCTCGAATGTTTTTAAAAGGTCCATGACATCATTCTGGTAGGCTCTAAGTCTGGGATGATTCGCGTTATACTGCCCAGTTACTTGCCTAATGATCAATTCAGAATTCCCATATACATTGATTCTTCTAGCTCCCAAATTCTTCAATAGATGTAAACATAAGAGAAGGGATTCATATTTTGCTATGTTATTGGAACACTGAAAGTTTAATTTGCATGAAATGCATTCTGTGCGGTTGTTTTCAGTGTTAGTAATCCAGACACCTACACCAGCATTAGTTTTGGTGCATGACCCATCAAAATACATAATCGAAAGAGGATTTTTTTCAGTTTCATCCTGGCTACTGTCCCTTTCAACTAACGTGCTTTTTGATTGTTGTTGAATTTCTGCATTTAGTTGTATTTGTTTTGATTCCCCCTGATTTTCAGTCACTTGAGGGATACTTTCATGACTCCCAATGTTTAGAAGCAAAGGACACATGATCTGTAGTTCAAGACCCATATCTGGTTTGCTGTTGTTTAAAGATTCAACAAACTGCTTTGACAGTTCATTGGTATTTACCTCCTCTCTATCGGCCATTAATTCTTTTAAAGTGACTTGTTCACTAAGGGTTTCATCATTAAACATGATAAAATAATTTAGGCCTGTATTGGCAGAATAGATAGGAGAGTTTTGCGGTCTGTCTCAGCTTGTGACTGTGTACTGCATATGGGACTCCCTGTAAAGTCTTCTAGTTTGATTTAAAATAGGGATAGTCGCATAGGTCATGTCCATTTTCATAGTCCCCTATAACTTAGCCCCCCAAGATCTTCATAAAAACATTCCATATTTTGGGGGCACATCAGCCACAACAATATCCATGACTAAGCATTTGGGCTAAGTTAACACAGAGGTCTTTGATCAATCCTAAACATTTTACTCTGCTGGAATCAAAGGAGTAAAGGTCTTTATAAGGTCTGGTGATTTCTAGACCCAGGCTCTCCATTACAGCTTTAGGCATTATATTGTGAGAAGCCCCTGAGTCATGCATAGCGTTATGCAAGATTTTGTCATGAACGTTAAAACTTACATAAAAGGGAGGAACAGGTCCCTCTTGATATTTTCCTTCAATATTTGGACCAAAAATGAGCTCTGGTTGGTCATCGTTAAGATTGTCCGTGTCATTGTTGTCTTATAAATTTAAAGCCTTCAAAATTTGGGTCCTATATACATGTTGGGCAGCTAACTTGGTGAGGGGAACATAAATTTTGATTTTTGAGATTTCCTGCTCCAGGCTGAAAGGAATTTGGTTTTTCGAAAAACTTGTTTCAGCCTTATTGACTGCCATTTTATCAGCAATGTCAGGCTGCTGTTTAGTTTTATTTACATTTGATAAAATGGTTTTCACATGAGTACTAGCTGTAGGGCTAGTACTACTAATGTCTGCACTCTGTTTTTCCTTGTCTTGAGTGATTTTTCCTTTACCTTTATCAGAATATTCAACCACTGTTTTATCCTTTTGTTTGAAAATTTTAGGTTTGGTTGCAGTGCTGTTTTGTGAGGGCTTGTCAGAGGTTTTGTAGTTGGGGGTTTGTTTACTAGATTTACTTCTAAGGTCATATTCTCTTTGAGGTTCTGTGATGGCGTTTTCCATGTTTTGATCATAATTTTCATTATCATCTCTTTTGTCATCATATGGTGTGTAAAGACCTTGTTTTTTATCATAATGAACTTCAAAGTCATCATCATCTACCCCGAACAGGTTAATATCATCTTCCTCTATTATTTGATCTGTTTCCTCAACCTCACTTACAAAGTTTTGATGAAAAGGAGGAGTGATTTGTTGATCATCTTCACTAGGTCTGTTTGGAGGTTGGTTCCTTCTAGAATTCTGATTCTGGTTTTGGGTTCTGTTTTGAGCATTTTGATTTTGACTTGCTTGTGCTCTCTTAATTATGCTCATCTCTTTCATCATCTCCTCCATCATTCTTTCCATCTTTGAATTGGAAGTGGAAGGTGTGGATTCCTCTCTGAAAGATACTCTCTTCTCAGCTTTCATCCTTGCTCTTTTTTCAATCAGGTTGACTTCTACAGAAACAACACCTCTTTGCATATCTTCAAGAGTTGCAAAGTCTCTCTCTCTCAGCTGATAGGTCATGTTAGAGTCAAATCCTTCAGGAAACTTGCTTCAAGCTGAGCCTTGTGGAGGTTTTAGTTCCGGGGAAAGTGCATTATACACACTATTGAATCTAGTGCAATAAGCTTGCACACTTTCCCCAGGGTTTCTATGGAGGTTCTTGTAATCAGAAAGGACTTGGAGAGGATTATTTTTAACTTCCCATTTGTTTAAGAATGTTTGATGGAAGCCTTGAAGATCATTGATACTATGGGGGGCTAAGCTTTTAAACCATTTTCTTACTTCTCCCCCCAGGCTTTGAGAAAATAATCTAAGCTTGACAAAATCATCATCAATTTCATTTCTGTCAAAGTAGTCATCCATCTTATCCACATGTTGTGACGTAGTTGTAGTATTGCTAGCATCATATAATGGAATTTTGGACTGATAGTCCTGTGGAAGATTGACTAATGGTGGAGGAAGGACTAGGGGAGCGTACCATGTTGCCATGATAGGAGGTGGGGGTGGATTTACAGGTGTGTTCACAAAAGGGAAGGTGGGATGAAGTGGAGTGGTTTGAACAGTGGATGAAGGGTGAGTGGATGTGTATAGACTAGCAGTAGATCACTAAGCTGATCTTGGATGAGAGACACCTAAGTTGCGGAGGAAACGTAAATCAGGAGGTGTTGTTTCTCTACTACCAAGATGTTCACTAGTTTCAGGAGAAGAAACTGAAAACTCAGAATCTAGTTGGATTATATCATCAAATGACCTAGCTCTAAATGGATTCACTAAGTCAGCTTGTGATTGTTGTAGAGATGAAAGATGTTCAGGAACTGATTTAGTTCTCAAGGGCGGTCTGAAATTTAGTCCTAGTAGACTTCCTAAGGATACTTTCTGGGTTATCGACTAACTCAGGTGGATCAGGTTCAGGATGGGCTCTAGTGTGAATCTTTCTAGGAGCCACTATCCTGTGTTTTTCAGACCCAAATAGACAAGACAAGCTCAACCAGATATGACATTCTTTGAATGGTTTACTAATCTGTTTACCGAAATTTCAATCCTACAGTCCTCTAACTGAGTTTGAATGATATTATGATGATCAGGGTTCCTCCCAGTGGAGTATTAAGGTCTGTTCAGGATTGTGGAGTCGCCAAGTGGAAGTTTTTAACTCTTTTCAGAGGTAAAAGGTTTTATGGTCCACCACCATGCTTGTGAAATGTCCCTTTTCAAGGATACCTCATAACACAACAAACTCTAACCAGAGATTGATTGGAAGGGAATTTACCAGATATTTCACCTCTGCAAGAGGATGAGATACGGAAGCTACCTGGCCCTTTCCAGACTCTATCTAAGAGTATAGGGTAAAACACAACAAAAGGTAAGTGTCAATGTAGGATTAAGTGTTTTACTACCAATCTGAAATATTTTTGGTTTTTTCTGAGTTATTTTTCAGTTGTGTGGTTTCTAAGAATATGCTAACTCTGTTTCAAAACTTAGCTACGGTTATGAGACAAAGACAATCTAATCTTATGGCTAAGCCAGCTAGTTTTCCAAGGTTATATAAAGTCTCAAGTGAACCCTAGGGTTAACCTAGATTGTCACTGATTCAAACAAGTTTCATCATAATTACCATTTCTTGGTAGTGCTTGGAAAGGTTGCTTTTTACTCACAAAGTTTGATAGAGATAAAAGATGATTCTAGGTTCGGTCCCCAGTGGAGTCGCCAGAAATGTTGGGGATCTGTAATTTATTAGCAAGATTGGCAAAGTCCAATTACAGAAACAACATCGTTTCAACCAACTTTGGGATTCTAGGATCTAGCCCTCCTGAATCCGTAGAGGGGTCTCTCCAATATGTACAAAGATGGATTTGTATTTGAAGCTTGGGGTTATGATATTAGGCTAGTTATGAAGGCCAAGGGGTTGTTTGTTTTTTGGATGGTTGAGTATGATTACTGTTCAAGGTGAAAAGTTCTGAGTGCAAAAAGTTCCAAAGGTGAGAATTTGCATGCAATCGGAGTAAGCTTCGGTGAATAAGGTAGAAAATTGCAGGTTTTAGTCCATTGGGATATGAGTCATAATAGGGTTTAATTGGAATAGCAAGAGGCAAGAGTGGTCCATGGGGCAAGTCATCTATGTCTAAGGATCTCTTTGAAGATTGATTCATGGAATGGAATGATACAATAAGAAGGAGAAATAAACAGATGCAGAAACAAGAGCAGCACTGGATCTGATAAGTACTTTTAAACTAGTCAGCCTTTGACATGGACTCGAGAAAAACATAAAAGTAAAATAGGATCTGGTAAGTACTTTGAAACTAGCCAGCCTTTGATACACTTTCAATAGAAAACATCTCAAAACAAACAGAAACTTGAAGGCAACTTTTGGAGTAGAACTAGCGAGTCGAGCTCACCCAAATCCTCTCCTAGCTCTGCTTTACTTGGTTACTTTCAAGACAAATACAAGTTAACAACAGAATGGCCTAAGATCTGGTAAGTACTTTGAAACTAGCCAGATTTTAACACATTCCAAGGGAAACATCCAGATAGCTTGTGGGGAAAAAACTGGGACCAGGGCTCACCATATCTTCCTCAGTTCATCTTCACGAAACATATACTGAAAATAAAATCTAAGAATAACATTCAGCTAAGATAATAATACGAGGGAACGCCAGCATTCCTATGCTTAAACTTAATTAAATCACTCCTAAATAACACAGATGGAAGAAAACATTCAGATAAAGATTTTCAGTTAGAGAAGGTTACTGATATACAGTAGGTCCTAACTCTATGCATGCTGTTATTTATAAGAGAACATGAAACATAGATGGAAACAGAAACAAAATAACAGGTTACAATAAGGAAAACATCAGCATCAACATAGACCAGGATCCCATGAATCAGCTTGTATTGATGCTTCAAACCAGTTACAGCTTTAAGTCCAGTGCTTTAGATTAGCAACCATCCACACATCTCAGCCTAACCTATCTATCACCAACAGAGCTCCAAGAGCCAATGAATCACTATTTACAATCAGAAGTTTTAGCTCAAGTGTATATCAAAGTTCTGCAACCAACCCCTCACTCATCTTCTGAAGAAGTATATATAGAAGGATGAGGAGGTGAGATCTGATAAAGATCTCAATTTACAATTAATACAGATTTAATGGTCTCTGGCCTTTGAGGGGCTCAATGAAGAAATTTACATGGGGATACTCTGTATTAAATGTTTTTACATAAAGATTAAGCTCAGTGGGAGGTTTTGTTTGACCTTCGAGGCTCGGTGGAATGTTGAAGTAACTCTGCTGATATTTTGTCATTAAGTTTCCTTGCAGAAGTAACTTTCCAGCTGCTCTGAGGCAAGGTCTGCTCTTCTTCAATAACTTCGGCCTTTGTTTGAATGGTTTGAGGCAACAGGTGGCTCTGTGGTAGCTGGGAGAAATTGAATAACCTCATATGTGGCGGTGGAGGTTTCCTATCTGATAATCCTTTATGCTTTCTTCTTTAACTATGTTTTAAATCGGGGATTAGGCTTTTGATAACCATCTTAGCCGTAATCCCCGTAAAACTGTCTTTATTCCTCTGTTTTGATATATTTAGGTCTTTGGCACTGATACCCTTTGATAGTGTTAAATCCATGGTTTTCTTGCTGATATGCAGGGCTGCGCAGAGATGAAACAACATCGATGCCTCATAAAACACCGATGATACGTGAGATGGTAAACCCCTGCGAATGATCTCCCTGATGAAACGAAGGCAAGAGGATCGTCACCCTCAGCCTGCGGATTTTCCTCGGTATGGCGGAAAAACATTAAACCCTACAAAATACAAACAAATTTATAAAATCTTGCGTATATATTTTGACTGCTTCAGAGGACGTGTGGAAGGAGTGGGGCCATTGGATGGTGTTATCCAATAGTCGGGATTGATCGGGGATATCATGGAATGGGCAGAAGAAAGATTAGATCAGGGCCGTCGATCACAGAGAGATCGACAGTCAGGAGCGAAAGGGGAATTCAAAAACAGAGAATCATTGACCGGGCAATCGAATCAAGGGGGTGAAATCTAAACCGTCGATCTGCAGATTAGATCAACGGTGGAAAATGATTGAACGTCGCACCGGGACCACCTTAAGGGGCAGGCATATTCATCGAGCGACAACCGTCGGATGGGCGGCTTCAGATCGGACGGTCCACGGCGATATCGCTCGGCATCCTCGTCCGAACGATAACGTGCGATGGACGACGGTTTTGAAAATAGTACAGGGGACGCGTGGCGGCAAGCGTATGGAATCGCTGGCGATCGGGGGAAAAAAGATTTTCGCTCAAGGGTGGTGCGATGGATACCGCCGGTTTTGGGCAATTGGCTTACGGGTGGTGGGGACCACGGGAGACGAACTCCGCACCGTCCGATCTGCAAATCAGATCAACGGTGCAGAACGGTTTGAAAGTGATACCGACGGATAAATATAAATTAAAAACCCAAAGTTTAAATTTAAAACAAATATTTTAATGCCTTTGGGAGCAGGATAAATATAAATACGATTAAGTGCCCGGTTAGCTGAGTGTTTGGTTCCGGCGCTAGGGCGCATTGATGGAAAGTGGGTTAGGGACCTAGCCCGAGGGAGCTTAAGTCCAATACATAGAAAATATGCATTTTAACGGTTTTTCAAGGATTTTCAAAGGAGATGAAGGTTTTGATAATGCTAATAAGGGGTCTTAGAACCTTATCAAAGGTTTTTATGTAGTGGAAGGAAAAAACATGAAATTGTTGGATTTTCGTGGGGAAAGAAGGGGTAGAAAAAGAGGTTAGCGTTTGAAGAGAGGGAAAAGGGAAAAAGAACCTTGCAACAGGATTTTGCCTTGGAAATCAACAGGATTTCAGGGTCTTTTGGGAAGTAACAGCAGTGAAGGTTTGGACAAAGGCATGAGGCCTTCAAAAAGTCTTCAAGAGCCAACAGTTTTTAGTGAGAAAATTTTTTCCTTGAAGGCTCAAAAATAAATTTAGCCACCTTTTGAGATAATCAAATTTTACAGGTGGCTAACAGTGGCTCCACTTGGGGATGGTAACTTCTTGAAGGCATCAAGAACTTTCAGACCTACATTCTCTGGGAGGCTGATCACTTGCCTAATCCATTGGGCTGCTCTTCCTGTGCTGGGATGATTTTCTCTGAAAATGTATTAGCAGTCATAAAAGCAATGGATATTCATCAATACAAATTTATACCTACCCAATCCTACTGATCTAACATTTTTTCCTTCATTAGAGTGCACTTGGATTGGAAAACTCCTTTACAACATTTTATTCTTTTGAAAGCAGTAAATCTAGTCTAATTCTACTCCTTATTTCTCCCTGCACTCAGATTAATCAGTTGAGTTCAGATGCTTCTCTACTTATTCTACTATCTGTTGGGATTAAACTATCCAACAGATCTTTATTCTCTAGTTTCTACAATAGAAATTGAAAAGCACTCAAGTCAGGATTGAACAGTCTAACTTGATGCTGGTCTATGGCATAAAAGATAAGCTGCACATAGACATTTATTTCACAAAAATTAAATAAAAAATGGAAGGCTTAAGATCTGAATATTTTGAAAAATTTCCTTCCCCTTTCACAACTTCATATTGACTCTTATTGAGTTGTCTTTCCTTTTATTTTGGTTCAGATTTTGAGCTAATTAGAACAAGATTTTTACACCTCTTTGACTCAGAAAAATAGAACAGATTTGAGTCATTTCTCTTTGTAACCTTAGGTTCAGATTTTGATCATGTTTGAACCTTTAATTTCTATCCTAAACTATCTATTGATAAGCCAAGATTAGACAGTTTGGCATATCAAATTCACTATCCTATCAGCAGAAAATTTAAAGCTAATTAGTCAAGATTAAACAGTTTGACTAACTAGAAGTGTGTTTTTCAAGAGTGGCATTTGAGCTTGCACACTTTTAGATTTGTTTCTCTTTTTAAGCATGGGACTATACCTTTCTTGTTTTCAAAATCCTCCCTCTTTTCTCTTTTTCTTTGTTTTTGTATTTTGGTTCTTTACAACTTTGAATGCAATGGTGGATGAAATATTTAAAATGGAAAAGGTAAAAAGGCATCAAACATAACATGGATCAAGAGAAGTAATGCTTAAGCATCCTGCCATTGACAGGACCCCCAAACAATTATGCTCCATTCAACTCCTGCAAGAAAAATGCATTGTTACCAGCAGCTGAATGAATAGAGTACGGGCCAAGCCATAGGTTGCCAAATTTTCCATGCTTGCCCTTTTCTTCCCTCCTTGAGTCCCATTTTAAAACTTTGTCCCCAATCTTGAAATTGCTGGCATTTGTTCTTCTGTCAAAAATCTTCTTAATGCTGTCTTGCTTCTGCAATGCTTTGTTATACACTTCCTCTCTAGTTTTTTGAAGATGAATGGTCTGATTTATTCTTCTGATCATGTCATTATCTTCAGTCTGCAACTCTTGAATCAACTTTACGACTTGTACACCAAGGCTGCTTGGAAAAATTGCATAAGTACCATACACAAGCTGGAAAGGTGACATACCAATAGATTTCTTCAAAGTCAATCTGTCAGCCCAAAGTGCATGAATTGGCTTTGTGTGTCAAGACTTCTTGTTTTCCTCCAACAGTTTCTTGATTATGTTCACTAAACTTTTTTTTGAGGATTCTGCAAGTCCATTACCTTGAGGGTAATAGGCCGTGGAATGCCCCAATGTTATCTGATATCTGTGACAGAATTCAACCATTTTATTTGATCCAAATGCTGCTACATTATCAGTAATGATTTTGGTAGGACAACCAAATCTGGAGAGAATGTTAGTCTCCATGAATTTGATAATAACTGAATCATTGGCCTGTCTACAAGGTATGGCTTCTATCCACTTAGTGAAATAGTCTGTGGCAGTGAGAATCCATTTGTGCTGGGCAGAAGATGGGGGATGGATTTCTCCTATAAATTCAAGTCCCCACTGTTGAAAAGGGGCTTCAACAGTGATTGGATGCAGAGGCAGGGGTAGCAGTTTTCTTTTGCCTTCAAAAAGCTAACACTTATGACAGGCTATGATCATCTGCTGTACATCATGGAAAAGAGTAGGCCAATAGAAACCAGCCCTCAAAATTTTTTTGGCTGTTGTCTTCCAGTACAAATGACCTCCACACTCTCCTTCATGGAACTTGTACTTAACCTTCTCTACATCAAACTCAGGCAAACATTTAAGCAATAGACCACCTGCATTTTTCAAATAAAGACATTTATCTATAATGCAATAGTTTACAACTTTCAATTTTAGGAACCTTGCCTTTGTTTTTGTCAAACCAAGAGGTGTATTCAAATTAAGAAGAACATAAATAATATCAGCATAACAAGAGGAATTCATAAAATGGTTTTCAACAATGGGTGTTGAGATTTCCTCTTGATCATCTAAAGCATTAATCATATGAATATCAAGAACTTCACAATTTGATTCAGCCATTAATATAGATAGACCTTGGCCTTTGATGAGTCTAGTGGGCTTTATCTCTAAATCATATTAAAGAATAATAGCAATCCACCTACCTCTCTTACCATATAGGTCCCTTGTTAGAATGTCTTTAACAACTGAACTTGGGACAAAGGCGATAATATGTGAATGAAGGATGTATACTCTGAAGTCTTTCAATGCTTTAACCAAATAAAAAGCTTGCTTCTCCATGATGTTATACTTCAAAGGGGCATCCCTCAATGACTTGCTAAATAATGCAATAGGTTGCTCTTGTCCTTGTGGATTTTTCTGTAAAAGGACAACAACTATAGTATGTTCTAATGAAAATGAGAAAATATAAGAATCTCTTGAAAAATCAAGACTTATCAGAACCTGTGTTCTGGTTAATGCTTGTTTCACCAGTTCAAAGGATTTCTTTGCTTCCAAGGTCCACTTTATCCCTTGCTCCTTTTTCAGCATGTTTGTGATATTCCTAAGGAGCTCGGCCAAGTTGGGTATGAACCTTCTCAAAAAGTTAATCTTCCCAATGAAAGATTGCAACTCCTTGATGTTTCGAGGATGAGAGATTTGCAATATGGTCTCAATCCTCTTTGGATCTATCTTTATACCCTCTTCTGAAATAATGTGTCCAAGAATTTTACCTTCTTGGAGACCAAATAGTGTCTTCTTAGGGTTTAAAAATATTCCAAACCTTCTGCACTTCTCGAAAACTTTCCTCAAATGTTCTAAGTGTTCTTCATCTGTTTTTTAAAACACAGTGACATCATCGAGATAGATAATGATGAAGAAGCCCAGTTCTTCCGAGAATGCTATGTCCATGGCTCTTTGAAAGGTTGCTCCAGCATTCATTAGACCAAAGGGCATTTTCACATACATGAAAGTGCCCCATGGTGTAGTAAAGGCTGTCTTTAATTGATCAGCAGGGTAAACCAAAATCTGATTATACCATGAATAGCCATCGAGCAAAGAAATTCCTCTAGACCCTACCACCCTTTGTAAAATATGATCCATATTGGGTAAAGGGTAGTTGTCTTTTAATGAAGCCTTGTTTAAGTCTCTAAAGTCTATACAAAGCCTGATTTCTCCAGTTTTCTTCCTAACAGACACCAAATTAGATACCCATTCGGATTATCTAATAGGGAAAATAATACCAGCTTCATACATCTTTTTAATCTCCTTCTCAACCAAAGGTAACTGAACAAGGTTTATTCTGCGCAGCTTCTGTTTGAATGGTTTTTGGTTTTCTTTAAGGGGAATTTTGTGCTGTATTATTTTAGTGTCATAGGATTTAAGATCTTCGTAACTCCAAGCAAAAACATCAGAAAACTCCTTAAACAACTCAATGTATTTGAGTTTAATGTGAGCTGGTAAAGTTTTAGACAGCTTAATCATTTTTGGTTTTTCCTTACTGCTTATATTGCACTCCTCCACTTCAGTCTCTACAGGTTCCAGTTTTGGTTTTTTGGCCACATCGTCAAAATCAAACAACTCTTCTAAAGGGGCCAGACCTCTAAGAAAATTTTCATCTTTAGCATGGAGAGTTTCCAGCTCCTCTGTTTCATTCATAATTTTGCTAGACAATAGGCTCATATTGACAGGTTCAGGAGACGGTTCTTCTTCACCAAGAAAGTTTTCTTCATTGCAGTTTGTTTCATAGTCTGAGTCCGAACTGTTTAGTTTGAAGTCATTTCTGAATTGCATGAAGTCTTCTATCTTTTTGTCATTGTCAAACACCTGCCAATACTTCTTATTATCAGGCACTGCTGGTCTAAACTTTATCTCAGTTGTACAGTCTTTGGTTTCAAATGGCGCTAAGCATGTCCTAGCTGCAAAGGCTAAATTGTGGGCTGCAATGTTTCTTTTCCTTGGGACAAAAATTACTTTGGACTCCTCGAATGTTTTTAAAAGGTCCATGACATCATTCCGGTAGGCTCTAAGTCTGGGATGATTCGCATTATACTCCCCAGTTACTTGCCTAATGATCAATTCAGAATTCCCATATACATTGATTCTTTTGGCTCTCAATTTCTTCAATAGATGTAAACCTAAGAGAAGGGATTCATATTTTGCTATGTTATTGGAACACTTGTTAGTATGGATTCTTCGTCGAAGTGTACGAAAAAGAACCAATTTAGCTACGCATAACTAATAGCCCTAACAACAATAATGGCTGCAAAACATCTTCAGATCTGCAATCAGTAGTTAAAGTGCTGGAACAAACATATCTATAAATGGAAAGGCATTAAGCAGTTAAGTAAAGAGTTTTCTCCATGCATCCAACAGACAAGACAAGAACACGATTTTTTGAATGAATTTTTATATTACAGGGCACCTGGGAGGAAACAAGAAGGTGTATCCAGATCTCCTCAATGGGATGGGTTCTTTGTAGTCCTCAGCACTTCAGATCTAAGTTTTCTCTCTCTTGTAGATAAAAAACCCAATGTAGAAGGTAGAGCTCAATGGGAGCAAAATGGCAGAAGTGAGACCAAGTGTATAGATCCAGAGTGATCTAATAGGCAACAAAAGGTGAAGAATGATGGGGAAAACCCTCCTATTTATAACAAAATATTGGGTCCTTCTAGATCTTGGTGCATGATTAAAATAATGTTAATCACATCTAGATCCACCTCTATGGAATATTTTATTATTATTTGTTGGAGGGGAAGGGTGTTTGACTTGGGTCAAATCCCTTGATTAGTGAAAAATAAATAAATAAATGATTTATTTATCTTTTTAAGGAAGTGGTTGGGATATAATCAAATAAATAATGATTTATTTGATTAATGGTGGTTGATTTGGTCATATTTAACAAGGAATATTATTTAAATACTTATTCCTAGAAAATAATAAGATAACTATGGGTTTATCTCATTAATTTCTTTGTTTTTTGGGTTAAACATGACTGGGAATAATAATTAAATTGTGGTTTAATTAATTATTCCTTTTGGGGTTTCTTAATTAACATAGTGAAAGCAGTTTTACGTGGGGTAAAACTGGTCTTACATGGTGTACTTGGGTCCATCTAATGATGAAAGGTTAGATGACCAAAAAATGGTGTAACAGATTGCCCCCCAGCGTGCGAGTGTCAGGAGCAAATCGTATGACCGAAGTACGGTGTAAGAAGACAATCACTAGACAACAAAAAGGGTATGTCAGAGAGAGAAATATGAGGTAGATAGTGTGCTGAAGGACTAGACCCTGAGGAGACGAGACTCGCAGGTGCAACAAGTCTCTGTTATGAGAGGGTACCTGTGCTGAAGGCGGCGGGGGAGGCATACCCATGCCCGCCGTGACAAAGTACAAAAGAATAGTGTGTCCAGTGAACAAGGGACCGAACCATAGAGTACAGCTGGCATAATCAAGAGCCAGATAAAAATACAATGAAGAGTCTCACATACATGTTGTGCCTGGGATAACAGCCAGGACTAGTACAATATCATCTGAGTACATGAGATAAATACAACCCAAATGCCCCCTGTAAATGGGGAAGGGCTCACAAAGTCTGACTGATACATGCAAATCATAGAGGTGCTGCAAGTGGCTAAGGCCAACATCATCAAAATCTGGAGCGGCATCAAAGGCTGCAATGAAGAGGTCATCCGGGCATGTGGGGGGCTACCTGCAGGGCCACCCCCTCATGAGGGCCGAGACATCTCACACACGCCCGGGAATCATCAAGAGCTGCTGCTGGGTCACTGGACTGTCCAGTATACTCATCTCGATCATGCTGAAAGGAGCTGGAGAAGTAATCAAGTCAAAAGGAAGTGAGAGATCCCCCTGCCTGATCCGAGGCACCGAACAAGAGTGGAAGCTGGAACCAAGGTACACCGCCCTCTAGACCTTGCTTCTGGAATAAATGCACTGATGTCGACAGAAGGAGGTCCGCCGTAGGTGAGGCAATGAGAGATCCTCAACTAAGGCACGAGAGAAAAACAATAGAGCGACGGACAGACTGACACTAATGATGATGGTGGAAATGGGAAGGATGGAGTGGCGAATGGACGACTTCCCTTGTTAGAGAATAAAGGGCATGAATGACATGGCAGCGACTGACACAATATCGAAAGGGATAGGGGACAGTGGGGCTGAAGGTCATGATATGCGACACAAGAGAGGAACCAAGCAAAAAGGAATGGAGGGCTATAGTAGGGTAGAAAAGGCCGCGGGATAGACTCCATGAATGCAATGATGACTCAACTCGGATGCTCTAAACAAGGGCGACATGATAGTGCTGCCACACAGTAAAGGCCCCAATGGGGGACCAAGGAAGCATGAGTACAAGGTGGGTACTCATGATGAAAATCGACACGAACATGGACGAGTAAGGGAGCGATATGGTGCCCCAAGTACAAGTGTCGTAAGTGAGGAAATTCGATTTTAAGGAGTAGTGAAGTGACCCTTCGTGGAAAAAATGTGTCCGGGTGAAGTATCAAATCACCAAAAACTAAGTAAAACCCATTTGAGAGCTTGGTGAGATCTAACCAGCGGTGCTGATGGTTCGTCGAACGGGGCTACGGTGTGGTCGCAGCAGTTGAAAGAAGAAACATGGGTTCTCTTTTAATGAGGCAGTTTTCCCTCCAAAATCATTCATTTTCTATTGTTGCTGTGGTGAATGTGGAGAGGAGAGAAGGCCCTAAATCTTGCGGCGAACGTAGCGGACAAACCGACCGTTGGATTTGAGATCTGTCAGTTGGAGGTAAGAGGCCTAACCTTGCTCTTGCATTTTGGTGGATTAGATTTGCAGTTTAGGGCCCAACACCCTAGAAACAGCCCCTCCCTCATCTCTACGGCCGGGTCGCACTTTTTGGGGCAAAAAGTGCGACCCAGGACGCAGGTTCTAGGGCAAAAAGTGCGACCTGGTCCAGAAAATGGCAGAAAACTGCGACCTGGGAGATGAGGGGGGTTTGGTGCTGTTTTATGGCCGGGAGTTGGGTTTTGGTGTGTGGTTATGGTTTTCCCGATCTGTACCCTGACAAAAATAATGTGTTTGTGCAGGTATGGCAGAGTTGCGGGTCAACTGGAGAGAGAGGGATCTGGGAACACTTCGGACAGAGATCCAGGCGGATCAGGGCGTTCGTCGTGTATTGGCCAGATTTGGGGTTCTCAAGTTTGTGGAGAACCCGTTGATGAGAGCAAGGGAACCATTACTGGCCCGGATTATCAGTTATTGGGATCCAGATCAGGAGATCTTTGTAGTGCAAGGGCACAGGATCGAACTGACGGTCCAGGATGTGTACTTCCTGACCGGCCTCCCACCACTGGGGATAGTGGGAGACACGCAGCCAGTGTTGCCGCGGGGGCGGCATATCATGGAGATTGTGGAACGCCATTGTCGACCGGGTCTTCAAATCAAGGGGACTCGAATATCGGTCGGGGATCTAGAGAGGCTAGAAACCCGTGCAGTGGCCGCAGCTGTGCTGCGAATCCTGGGCAGCCAGGCGTTCCATCACATCACCGGTGGGCAGATGATGATAGTGGAGAGTGTGTTGGGTGGGACACCTACTTTGGGTGGGCCCAAATGATGCTGGTGGCGCTAAAGCGACAGTTGTCGCTATGCAGGCGGCAAGTGAATCATGATTGCTCATATGGGACTTTATTGTGCGCCTTCTTCTTTGAGAAGATCCCGACCTTGAGGCCTCGTGTGCAGCTTCCAGATGGGGGCCCGAGAGAGCCTAGGATGCGTCGTTGGGGACGACTACTCTGCAGAGGAGGAGGAGGGGCGGTCGGGCGAGTGTTTCGACCGGAGTTTTTTGCCCATTGGGATCAGATGCCGTTGTACATAGACGACTACCCGTATAGTGGGATGAGCTACTGTGGGGATCCGGATCTGCCACTTCCGTCTGGTCGAGTCTGGGGTCCCGATGGTAAGTGACAAATTGCTATCCTTATATGGGCATGTTAAAGTTTTTGAATAGTAAATAATGATACTGATTCAGGGACTTTTGGTATGCAGATATAGCACCGGTAAAACCGGCCGGATATATGGGACGACCGACAGCGTCTGGAGCTACAGGTCCGAGTGGGTCGAGAGCAGCGCAGAATGAGGATGCAGCCGCCCTACTGGAGGACATCCGCCGTAGATGTGAGCAGCTTTTGACCGGAGTATCGGAGCGCGGGTGGCAGGATTTAGACGACCAGTACATAGAGCCATGTGTTGGTCTCCCCTCGGAGTGGCGAGGTATCATGCGACGCATGGCGATGGCTGGTCAAGCTATGCGTGATCTACATGCTGCAGGGGCAGAGCCATTGGCCCGGGAGCCTCCAGATAGTGATTAGGGGCAAATGGTGCCCCCTCTGATGTATGTAGGGGCAGGTGGTGCTCCCTATAGTGTATGGAGGGGCATATGGTGCCCCCAGTTGTTTTTTGGATTTTGTTTGTAACATGCTGTGGGCATGTCGTATGTATATGTATGGAGGGGCATATCGTGCCCCCAGTTTTTGGAACATGCTATGGGCATGTCGTATGTATCAGAGTAGATGGACTCATCAATATATGGTTTGCGACACATATTATGGATATGCATCGCCTTTTGATGGTTGATGTAATGTTATTGTCTTGTATGAATTGTGTGTGATAAATGCCAATCTAGAACATGGTTTGCAATACTATCGACGTAGTGATTCTGGTCTCTGGGTACATGGTTGAAAGTTATGGTTTCAAACGCACGTATTAAGACTTTCACTCGTAAATAGCGTCTAAACAGCACAGGGTTATGCACACGATAAACACCATTTAGTCGCATTACAAGAAGCAGGGAATCCAAACGAACGTGCAGATGGCGGATGCGATGCAAGAGGGCATCAGCTAATAGGCCACGCACTGCATCATATTCGGCCTGATTGTTGGTGGCAGAACCAATGCATACCCCATTAGACAGAACGAGGTCATGCAAGGGGGTGAAGATGGCCCACCCTGCCGAGGCAAGATTCCTGGAGTAGCGACTTGCACCATCGGCGTAACCGACAAAGGGTGTGGACGGGGGGTCCTGCAAAATGGTGTGACAAGACAATAAATGAGGAGATGAAAGGAAATGACGGCAGCGTGAGGGTACAGAAGTCATCAAGCGGTAATGGCAGGAGGAAGGGGCAGGATGATCAAGACTCAAACAAGGTGGTGTATGAGAGCTATCGAAAACATGGCGAGGACTCGGGCTGCGGAGGTCAAGAGGGACACAAGTGGAGTGATCTCGAGTATCAAAAGACACAACAGGGGAGGCTGCGGGCGGGCTAGGCTCCGAGTGTCATGCAGAGGAGGATAGGTAAAGAATGGTGACTGTAGACTCCGTCATCTGAACATCAGGGGGGGGGATGTGGATGGGAGCGGGGGGATCCTCAGGCTGGCCTGAAGCATACTGCGCGAGAATGGGAGAGGCGGATTGATTTTTTTCAACCTCATACTCGCGGATCACCTCAAGGGAGGCACGGTAATGCGTCAGGTGAGGACAATAATGGGAGTAGTGGCCATGGATCCCGCACAAAGCACAGGGCTTGTTGGTGCGGAGAGTCTTGGGGTTCTTGGGGACGGCCGAAGAAGGAGTGGGAGTTTCAGGGACCGTAGTGTCGGGGAACGCGACATTTACCATGGGTCGGATACGAGGTAACTCGGGACAAGCATGGGTGGCATGACCAATGACATCACATAAGGCACAAGGCTTCGCGGGCGGAGAAGGAGCCGGGTCGGTCGTGGTGGTTTGGTCGTTGGTGGCCCTTTTGCGGGCTTTTCCTTTCTTCCCGGGAGCCGTCACAACAGGAGAAGGGTCCTGTGGAGGTGCTGGGGGCACAGTGGCTATGGAGGAAGCGAGGGGGACCGGTTGAACCGGTGTCAAAGCCATGTAAGGTTTGGGGTGACCAGGGGGGGTGGCGGCTGGGGGATCAAGGTACCAAACTGGGATGCCCAAGGTCAAGTTAGGGAGGGAGAGGGTGGCCATGACGGGGAAAGAATATACTCCAGGAGGGGGAGCTAGGAAAGGGATCTGCCCAGCAGGGAAATGACCAGGAGGGACGGCTCCAAGATGGTTAAGGCCAGGGGGAACTGATCCGGGAGGATAAAGGGGTTCAGGGATACCAGCTGTAGGGGAAGGGCCAGAAGGAGGAGGTCCGGCTGGCTGAGATGAATGGCTAGGAGTTGGTTGTGGAGGGCGGGGGGAAGGTTGTTGACTAGTCGAGGCAGGCCGCTTATGGGCAGCCTGAGACGATTGCATCATGCAAACATTCGACAAGCTGGGATCAGTGACCGAAGGAGGGGGAAGATGAGGGAAAGTACCAAGCAAGGTAGAATCTTTGTAGACGCCGGGGGAGACACTGGTCAGAGAATCGACGGTTTGCTTGTTGGCTACAGAAGAGATGGTCGTCTCGGAGGAGGTCTGAGACGGCGGCTCATGATAAGATAGCTGGTCAATAGTGAATATCTTCCCATTGTGTGGGAAAGACATCTTGCGGAAAACCGCGGATGGGACAGCAGACATGGCGTAGGTGTAGCTTCGCCCCAATAGAATGTTGTAGTCTAGAGGGGCATCAATGACTTCGACATCAACGCAAACGGTCTTACCGGCGAGGGTGATGGGACAGTTACGAAACAGGCTAATGGGTTGGGAGGCATGACCGTCCCACGCTCGAAGGGTGATCGTGGAAGGGGCCAGCTCAGGGGATCCGAGTTGCTTCCAAACCGAAGCGGACATCACACAGGTGGATGCCCCTCATCAATTATACACCGGGATACAGTGGCGTTCCGGATTTTGACTGGGATTTGGAAAGCAACGGAAGGAGGAAGAGGAGGATGGTCCGATTGAGTGGCGTCAAAAACAATCATTTGGTCATCAGCAGGATCAACAGCGCCCACGGCAGATAGTAGAGCCTTCCTTTGAGAAGGGCACGACTGGAGGAGTTCTAGTGTAGAAATGGCAGCAGGGGATTGCGCCAAATCATCTACTATACTGTACGATGGAGCGGCTCGACTGGAAGCAGCATTTCGGCGTAATGGGCTCTTTGGAATCTTTGGATGAACCTCAACTTTGGGTTGAGGGATGTGCAAGGGGCCACTGGATGTCGAAAGAGGCTCTATAGAACCTGAAGATGGAGGCTCGGGGGCAGACTGAGCAGGAGGCTTGGGGTACTGGCGAGACCGAGTTTGAAGGTGAAGGTCGACAGAAGGGGAAGGATCGGAGCGCATCATAAGGATCTGATAATCAGAGGAACCAGAAAGGGACGAGGGGCATACACAGCCGTTTCTGGGGTTGGGTAGCCATGAATCCTCGGTGAGGGAAAGGACCGTGAACACACCGATGGGTGGTGGCCAAGCATTAGTTGGAGCATGAGGGGAGGCGGTTGTCCGCGCAATGTGGCTTTGAGACTCCCACATCCGTTGCATCTGGGGTAAGAGGGGACAATCGTGGGTGTAATGACCATAAACACCGCAACACGAACAAGGCTTATTTGTGCGAAGCGGCCTGTCCGGCTTGGGATGAGTGCCCTGTTGCTGGTTGGCAGTGTTAGGGTCAACACTTGGATTGGGTCCACGGGTACCAGGGGCAGATTGGTTTGGATTGCCTCTCCGCTTTCTTTGAGAAGAAGGGGGATTAGTCGCACCCTGCTGTGCAAATACTTGCCCCGGAGGGGGCTGTAAGTGCTGTTGCGGGTTTGGAGGAGGCAAGGGAGATGGAAGCGCATATGCTGGAGGAGTTGGCGCACCAGGCTGCGGATAAAAGTAAGGGTTGGGTTGGGCAGCATTGAGGTAAGCAGGAGGTTGGGCAAAAGGAGGAGGCATGCCGTATCCGGGATACATGTTGCCGGGAGGGGGCAGAGTGCTAGAGGTGCTAGCCCCTCCCTGAGGGAGGCCATGGCTCATAGGAGGGTGAGCGGGGCGGGTGGAAAGAGATCCAACAATACCGCTGGCCGGAATGGGATGCTCCGGGCGCAAGCGCCACCGGCCCGGGGATGTCAGAAGAATCTGTGATAAACATAACCGTATTGAGCGTAGATGATCAAAGCCATATTTAAAGCTATTTGGAGGGCGGCTTCTTCGTATTGAGGAAAGTGGGAGAGGCGACATTCCTTTTTCCGGCGGGGAGACTAGAGAGTGTGTAGGAACCAAATCGGCGTAAACTCGATCTTCAAAGGGAGGGGCTCAACATAAGCTCCGTCTTCGTCGCCATTCCTGAACATGGGCAGAAAGGCGTGTGGAAGAGGATTGCTTAAAGGAAGTCAAGAGCTCCGTGCCAGTGTCGTATCGGAGAGGGAGCTGGAAGTATGACAAAAAGGCTTGGGCAAGAGTCTCGAATTTGGTATGGGAAGAGGTGGCTTGTTCGACATACCATTTAGAAGCTTCGCCGGTAAGCGTGCGTTGGAACAAACGAAGACGGATGGAGTCATCGGTAATGGAATTGGAGGAACACCACATGTGGAAAGACCGGACGTGATTGGTTGGATCTTCTCCATTAAGGCCCTCGAACTTAGGGACATCGCAGGCGCCTTGTGGGCATAGCGGGCCGGTAGCATTGTGGTGAATGATCATTAATCGACCGATGGAACGGGGGAGGTCGAGACTACGAATATACTACAAGAAGACGGCGGGTGGCCGGGTAGGTGGTTGTGACGGTTCGCTAGAAGTAGGGGCCCAGCATTAGGGCCGGAGAACCGCTAGCGTTAGGCTCCGGGCCGTACATGGTGAGGGAGCAGGAGAACCGGGAGGGGAAGGAGGACCGAGGAATCGGTGGGAGGAGTCGTGAGTGCGGACTCGAAGGTGGACCGGCTCGACGACGCGGGGCGCAGTGAAGGCCGATCAACCGAAACCGAGGGTGAAGGCCAAGAAGTCTTCCGGAAAGGCGCCTTGGGGGCGCAATGATGACAGAAGAAGGAAACCGACAGGCAATGCGTATTTAATCAATTAAGGTCAAGGGCAGAAAAGGTGCAGTGACAATTGATTTTAGAGTCTTCGCCAGGCGGTGTTAACCAGGCGCTTCTTCGCTTAGGGTCAGTGTGTGGCGTGCGTTAATTTTAATTTTTAAACCCTTTCCGTTTTGAGAGCAAGAAAAAGTGTGCCGCGTAGCTGAAAATAAACCTACAGAGAACAGAATATAATGCTGAAATAACAGAAAAATAGCAGCTACTTGTGCATCTATCTAACCCAAGAAGGTGGGTCTCTCACAACTATGCTGAAAAGAAAGGGAAAAACTATGGAAACACACACAAAGGAAGCTCAACAGATCTAGGGTCAAAGGGGACAGAGATCCGGAGGATAAAGCTGCAGACAAGGGGTGCATATCACAGCCAAGAGACAGAGGCAAGGTGGCCGGAAAAGGGAAATCAGCAAAAAACCGGGGGGGCAAGGCAGAGGCCTTCAGAGGAGGTCCAAACAAAACGACAAGAGGTGATTTGAAAGGAAAAGAGGTTGATTTCAATGGATCTGAAAGTGAGGTAACAGATCTGGAAAAGAGGGGGCTGAAGCTCTGAAACCGATGGCTGAAACAGCTAAAACTCTTCCACAAAAAGTGGAGGGTACTAAAGCCCTAAGGGGCTGGGTTCCCACTTAGATGAGTAAAAACAAATCTGATCTTGGTCAAGGCGGGCTGAGGCAGAGGCTAGAAGACCCTGGCAGAAGCTGCAGCAAAACCCAGAAAAAGTGCAGAAAAAATGCTGGAAAAAAGGCAGGTCGCAGTTTCTGACCTGATCTGAGTGCAGGTCGCAGAAAACAGGCTGAAAAGTGCGACCTGGAGGTCCAGGTCGTAGGTTTAGGGCCAAAAAGTGCGACCCCCCTGTTCCGGTTGTCTCGGCGGCAGATTTTCAGAAAAGTTGCCGTCTCAGTTGCGGCTGGTGTCGCTTACCTGCGCAATAGGGCCAGAAACACACGGAAGTTAGAAATTTTAAGTTTTTAGGGTTTTATGTGAGAAAAATGACATGAAAAGAGAAAAACTAAGCAGCTGAAAAGAAGCCCTAGGGCTTGAAGTAGCTGGATATGCAGGAATATGAAAAACGACAGCGGTCGTAATTTAAAACCCGTGTGGAGTCGCCATTTGTTAGTATGAATTCTTCGTCGAAGTGTACGAAAAGAACCACTTTAGCTACGCATAACTAATAGCCCTAACAACAATAATGGCTGCAAAACATCTTCAGATCTGCAATTAGTAGTTAAAGTGCTGCAACAAACAGATCTATAAATGGAAAGACATTAAGCAGTTAAGTAAAGAGTTTGCTCCATGCATCCAACAGACAAGACAAGAACACGATTTTTTGAATGAATTTTTATATTACAGGGCACCTGGGAGGAAACAAGAAGGTGTATCCAGATCTCCTCAATGGGATGGGTTCTTTGTAGTCCTCGACACTTCAGATCTAAGTTTTCTCTCTCTTGTAGATAAAAAACCCAATGTAGAAGGTAGAGCTCAATGGGAGCAAAATGGCAGAAATGAGACCAAGTGTATAGATCCAGAGTGATCTAATAGGCAACAAAAGGTGAAGAATGATGGGGAAAACCCTCATATTTATAACAAAATATTGGGTCCTTCTAGATCTTGGTGCATGATTAAAATAATGTTAATCACATCTAGATCCACCTCTATGGAATATTTTATTATTATTTGTTGGAGGGAAAGGGTGTTTGACTTGGGTCAAATCCCTTGATTAGTGAAAGATAAATAAATAAATGATTTATTTATATTTTTAAGGAAGTGGTTGGGATATAGTCAAATAAATAATGATTTATTTGATTAATGGTGGTTGATTTGGTCATATTTAACAAGGAATATTATTTAAATAATTATTCCTAGAAAATAATAAGATAACTATGGGTTTATCTCATTAATTTCTTTGTTTTTTGGGTTAAACATGACTGGGAATAATAATTAAATTGTGGTTTAATTAATTATTCATTTTGGGGTTTCTTAATTAACATAGTGAAAGCAGTTTTACTTGGGGTAAAACTGGTCTTACATGGTGTACTTGGGTCCATCTAATGATGAAAGGTTAGATGACCAAAAAATGGTGTAACAACACTGAAAGTTTAATTTGCATGAAATGCATTCTGTGCAGCTGTTTTCAGTGTTAGTAATCCAGACACCTGCACCAGCATTAGTTTTGGTGCATGACCCATCAAAATACATATTCGAAAGAGGACTTTTTTCGGTTTCATCCTGGCTACTGTCCCTTTCAACTAACGTGGTTTCTGATTGTTGTTGAATGTCTACATTTAGTTGTATTTGTTTTGATTCCCCCTGATTTTCAGTCACTTGAGGGATACTTTCATGACTCCCAATGTTTAGAAGAAAAGGACACATGACCTGTAGTTCAAGACCCATATCTGGTTTGCTGTTGTTTAAAGGTTCAGCAAACTGCTTTGACAGTTCATTAGTATTTACCTCCTCTTTATCGGCCATTAATTCTGTTAAAGTGACTTGTTCACTAAGGGTTTCATCATTAAACATGATAAAATAATCAAGGCCTGTATTGACAGAATAGATAGGAGAGTTTTGTGGTCTGTCTCGGCTTGTGACTGTGTACTGCATATGGGACTCCCTGTAAAGTCTTCTAGTTTGATTGAAAACAGGGACAGTCGCATAGGTCACGTCCATTTTCATAGTCCCCTGTAACTTATCCCCCCAGGATCTTCATAAAAGCATTCCATATTTTGGGGGCACGTCAGCCACAACAATATCCATGACTAAGCATTTGGGCTAATTTAACACAGAGGTCTTTGATCAATCCTAAACATTTTACTTTGCTGGAATCAAAGGAGTAAAGGTCTTTATAAGGTCTGGTGATTTCTAGATGCATGCTCTTTATTACAGCTTTAGGCATTAGATTGTGAGAAGCCCCTAAGTCATGCATAGCGTTATGCAAGATTTTTTCATGAACGTTAAAACTTACATAAAAGGGAAGAACATGTACCTCTTGATATTTTCCTTCAATCTTTGGACCAAAAATGAGCTCTGGTTGGTCATCGTTAAGATTGACCGTGTCATTGTTGTCTTCTAAATTTAAAGCCTTCAAAATTTGTGTCCTATATACATTTTGGGCAGCTAACTCGGTGAGGGGAACATAAATTTTGATCTTTGATATTTCCTGCTCCAGGCTGAAAGGAATTTGGTTCTTCAAAAAACTTGTTTCAGCCTTACTGACTACCATTTTATCAGCAATGTCAAGTTCTTGTTTTTTTTTATTTACATTTGATAAAATGGTTTTCACAGGAGTACTAGCTGTAGGGCTAGTACTACTAATCTCTGCACTCTGTTTTTCATTGTCTTGAGTGGTTTTTCCTTTACCTTTATCAGAATTTTCGGCCACTGTTTTATCCTTTTGTTTGACAACTTTAGGTTTAGTTGTAGTGATGTTTTGTGAGGGCTTGTCAGAGGTTTTGTTGTTGGGGGTTTGTTTACTAGATTTACTTCTAAGGTCATATTCTCTTTGAGGTTCTGTGATGGTGTTTTCCATGTTTTGATAATAATTTTCATTATCATCTCTTTTATCATCATATGGTGTGTAAAGACCTTGTTTTTTATCATAATGAACTTCAAAGTCATCATCATCTACCCCGAACAGGTTAATATCATCTTCCTCTATTATTTGATCTGTTTCCTCAACCTCACTTACATATTTTTGATGAAAAGGAGGAGTGATATGTTGATCATCTTCCCTAGGTCTGTTTGGAGGTTGGTTCCTTCTAGAATTCTGATTGTGGTTTTGGGTTCTGTTTTGAGCATTTTGATTTTGGCTTGCTTGTGCTCTCTTAATTATGCTCATCTCTTTCATCATCTCCTCCATAATTCTTTCCATCTTTGAATTGGAAGTGGAAGGTGTGGATTCCTCTCTGAAAGGTACTCTCTTCTCAGCTTTCATCCTTGCTCTCTTTTCCATCAGGTTGACTTCTACAGAAAGAGCACCTCTTTGCATATCTTGAAGAGTTGCAAAGTCTCTCTCTCTCAGCTGATAGGTCATGTCAGAGTCAAATCCTTCAGGAAAATTGTTTAAAGCTAATCCTTATGGAGGTTTTAGTTCCGGGGAAAGTGCATTATACACACTATTGAATCTAGTGCAATAAGCTTGCACACTTTCCCTAGGGTTTCTATGGAGGTTCTTGTAATCAGAAAGGACTTGGAGAGGATTCTTTTTAACTTCCCATTTGTTTAAGAATGTTTGATGGAAGCCTTGAAGATCATTGATACTATGGGGGGCTAAGCTTTTAAACCATTTTCTTACTTCTCCCCCCAGGCTTTGAGAAAATAATCAAATCTTGACAGAATCATCATCAATTTCATTTCTGTCAAAGTAGTAATCCATCTTATCCACATGTTGTGACGCATTTGTAGTATTGCTAGCATCATATAATGGAATTTTGGACTGATAGTCCTGTGGAAGATTGAATAATGGTGCAGGAAGGACTAGGGGAGCGTACCATGCTGCCATGATAGGAGGTGGGGGTGGATTTACAGGTGTGTTGACAAAAGGGAAGGTGGGCTGAAGTGGAGTGGTTTGAACAGTGGATGAAGGGTGAGTGGATGTTTAGAGACCAGCAGTAGATCGCTGAGCTGATATTGGATGAGAGACACCTAAGTTGTGGAGGAAACATAAATTAGGAGGTGTTGTTTCTCTACTGCCAAGATGTTCACTAGTTTTAGGAGAAGAAAGTGAAAACTCAGAATCTAGCTGGATTATATCATAAAATGACCTAGTTCTAAATGGATTTACTAAGTTAGCTTGTGATTTTTGTAGAGCTGAAAGATGTTCAGGAACTGATTTAGCTCTCAAGGACGGTCTGAAAACAGTTGATAATTTAGTCCTAGGAGACTTCCTAAGGATACTTTCTGGGTTATCGACTAACTCAGGTGGATTAGGGTCAGGATGGGCTCTAGTGTGAATCTTTCTAGGAGCCACTATGCTGTGTTTCTCAGACCCAAATAGACAAGACAAGCTCAACCGGATATGACAGTATTTGAATGGTTAACTAATCTATTTAACGAAATTTCAATCCTACAGTCCTCTAACTGAGTTTGAATGATATTATGATGATCATGGTTCCTCCCAGTGGAGTCTTAATGTCTGTTCAGGATTGTGGAGTTGCCAAGTGGAAGTTTTTAACTCTTTTCAGAGGTAAAAGGTTTTATGGTCCACCACCATGCTTGTGAAATGTCCCTTTTCAAGGATATCCCAGAACACAACAAACTCTAACCAGAGATTGACTGGAAGGGAATTTACCATATATTTCACCTCTGTAAGAGGATGAGATCTGGAAGCTACCTGGCCCTTTCCAGACTCTGTCTAAGAGTATAGGGTAAAACACAACAAAAGGTAAGTTTCAATGTAGGAGTAAGTGTTTTACTACCAATCTGAAATATTTTTGGTTTTTTCTGAGTTATTTTTCAGTTGTGGGGTTTCTAAGAATATGCTAACTCTGTTTCAAAACTTAGCTATGGTTATGAGACAAAGAAAATCTACTCTTATGGCTAAGCCAGCTGATTTTCCAAGGTTAGATAAAGTCTCAAGTGAACCCTAGGGTTAACCTAGATTGTCACTGATTCAAACAAGTTTCATCATAATTACCATTTCTTGGTAGTGCTTGAAAAGGCTTCTTTTTACTCACAAAGTTTGATAGAGATAAAAGATGATTCTGGGTTCGGTCCCCAGTGGAGTCGCTAGAAATGTTGGGGATTTGTAATTTATTAGCAAGATTGGCAGAGTCCAATTACAGAAACAACATCATTTCAACCAACTTTGGGATTCTAGGATCTAGCCCTCCTGAATCCGGAGAGGGATCTCTCCAATATGTACAAAGATGGATTTGTCTTTGAAGTTTGGGGTTATGATATTAGGCTAGTTATAAAGGCCAAGGGCTTGTTTGTTTTTTGGATGGTTGAGTATGATTACTGTTCAAGGTGAAAATTTCTGAGTGCAAAAAGTTCCAAAGGTGAGAAGTTGCAGGCAATCGGAGTAAGCTTCGGTCAACAAGGTAGAAAATTGCAGGTTTTAGTCCATTGGGCTATGGAGTCATAATAGGGTTTAATTGGAACATCAAGAGGCAAGAGTGGTCCATGGGGAAAGTCATATATTTCTAAGGATCTCTTTGAAGATTGATTCATGGAATGGAATGATACAATAAGAAGGAGAAATAAACAGATGCAGAAACAAGAGCAGCCCAGGATCTGATAAGTACTTTTAAACTAGTCAGCCTTTGACATGGATTCAAGAAAAACATAAAAGTAAACTAGGATCTGGTAAGACTTTGAAACTAGCCAACCTTTGATACACTTTCAATAGAAAACATCTCAAAACAAAGGGAAACTTGAAGGCAACTTTTGGAGTAGAACTAGCAGGCCGGGCTCACCCAAATCCTCTCCTAGCTCCGCTTTACTTGGTTACTTTCAAGACAAATACAAAGATAACAACAGAATGGCCTAAGATCTTGTAAGTACTTTGAAACTAGCCAACTTTTAACACATTCCAAGGGAAACATCCAGATAGCCTGTGGGGACAAAACTGGGACCAGGGCTCACCATATCTTCCTCAGTTCATCTTCACGAAACATATACTGAAAATAATATCTAAGAATAACATTCAGCTAAGAAAATAAGACGAGGGAATGCCAGAATTCCTATGCTTAAACTGAATTAAATCACTCCTAAATAACACAGATGGAAGAAAACATTCAGATAAAGATTTTCAGTCAGAGAAGGTTACTGATATACAGTAGGTCCTAACTCTATGCATGTTGTTCTTTATAAGAGAACATGAAACATAGATGGAAATAGAAACAAAATAACAGGTTACAATAAGGAAAACATCACCGTCAAAATAGACCAGGATCCCATGAATCAACTTGTATTGATGCTTCAAACCAGTTACAGCTTTAAGTCCAGTGCTTTAGATTAGCAACCTTCCACACATCTTAGCCTAACCTATCTATCACTAGTAGAGCTCCAAGAGCCAGTGAATCACTATTTACAATCAAAAGTTTTAGCTCAAGTGTATATCAAAGTTCTACAACCAACCCCTCACTCATCTTCTGAAGAAGTATATATAGAAGGATGAGGAGGTGAGATCTGATAAAGATCTCAATTTACAATTAATACAGATTTAATGGTCTCTGGACTTTAAGGGGCTCAATGAAGAAATTTACATGGGGATACTCTGTATTAAATGTTTTTACATAAAGATTAATCTCAGTGGGAGCTTTTGTTTGACCTTTGAGGCTCGGTGGAATGTTGAAGTAACTCTGCTAATATTTTGTCATTAAGTTTCCTTGCAGAAGTAACTTTCCGGCTGCTCTGAGGCAAAGTCTGATCTTCTTCAATAAATTCGGCCTTTGTTTGAATGGTTTGAGGCAACAGGTGGCTCTGTGGTAGCTGGGAGAAATTGACTAACCTCATATGTGGCGGTGGAGGTTTCCTATCTAATAATCCTTTATGCTTTCTTCTTTAACTGTGTTTTAAATCGGGGATTAGGCTTTTGATAACCATCTTAGCTGTAATCCCCGTAAAACTATATTTATTCCTATGTTTTGGTATATTTAGGTCTTCGACACTGATACCCTTTTATAGTGTTAAATCCATGGTTTTCTTGCTGATATGCAGGGCTGCTCAGAGATGAAACAACATCGATGCCTCATAAAACACCGATGATACGTGAGATGGTAAACCCCTGCGAATGATCTCCCTGATGAAACGAAGGAAAGAGGATCGTCACCCTCAGCCTGCGGATTTTCCTCAGTATGGTGGAAAAACATTAAACCCTGCAAAATACAAACAAAGTTATGAAATCCTGCGTATATAGTTCGACTGCTTCAGAGGACGTGTGGAAGGAGTGGGGCCATTGGATGGCATCATCCAACGGTCGGGATTGATCGGAGAGATCATAGAATGGGAGGATGAAAGATTAGATCAGGGACTTCGATCGCACAGAGATCGATGGTCGGGAGCGAAAGGGGAAGTAAAAAACAGAGAACCGTTGACCGGGCAATCTAATCACGGGGGCGAAATCTGAAGCGTCGATCTACAGATCAGATCGACGACGGGAAATGATTTAACATCGTGCCGGGACCACATTAAGGGGTGGGCATATTCATCAAGTGACAACCATCGGATGGGCGGCTTCAGATCGGACAGTCCATGGCGATATCACTCGACATCCTCGTCCGAACCATAATGCGTGATGGACAGCGGTTTTGCAAACAATACAGGGTACGCGTGGCGGAAAGCGTATGGAATCGTTGGCGATCGGGGGAAAACAACTTTTCGCCCAAGGGTGGTGCGATGGATAGTGCTGATTTTGGGAAATCGGCTTACGGGAGGTGGGGACCACGGGAGACGAAATCCGCACCGTCCGATCTGCAAATCAGATCAATGGTGCGGAACGGTTTAAAAGTGATACCGACGGATAAAAATAAATTTAAAACCCAAAGTTTAAATTTAAAACAAAGGTTTTAATGCCTTTGGGAGAGGGATAAATATAAATACAATTAAGTGCCCGGTTATCTGAGCGTTTGGTTCCGGCGCTAGGGTGCATGGATGGAAAGGGGGTTAGGGACCTAGCCCGAGGGAGCTTAAGTCCAATACATAGAAAATATGCATTTTAACGGTTTTTCAAGGATTTTCGAAGGAGATGAAGGTTTTGATAATGCTAAGAAGGGGTCTTAGAACCTTATCAAGGGTTTTTATGTAGTGGAAAGGAAAAAACATGAAATTGTTGGATTTTCGTGGGGAAAGAAGGGGTAGAAAAAGAGGTTAGCCTTTGAAGAGAGGGAAAAGGGGAAAGAAGCTTGCAGCAGGATTTGGCCTAGGAAATCAGCAGGATTTCAGGGTCTTTTGGGAAGTAACAGCAGTGAAGGTTTGGACAAAGGCATGAGGCCTTCAAAAAGTCTTCAAGAGCCAACATTTTTAAGTGAGAAAAATTGTTCCTTGAAGGCTCAAAAATAAATTTAGCCACCTTTTGAGATAATCAAATTTTACAGGTGGCTAACAATGGCTCCTCTTGGGGATGGTGCCTTCTTGAAGGCATCAAGAACTTTCAGACCTGCATTCTCTGGGAGGCTGATCACTTGCCTAATCCATTGGGCTGCTCTTCCTGTGCTGGGATGATTTTCTCTGAAAATGTATTAGCAGTCATAAAAGAAATGGATCTTCATCAATACAACTTTTTACCTACCCAATCCTACTGATCTAACATTTTTTCCTTCATTAGAGTGCACTTGGATTGGCAATCTCATTTACAACATTTTATTCTTTTGAAAGCAGTAAATCTAGCTGGTTTCGCACGACCAAAAGGGGAAAAGGTGGTTTTCACTTTTCGAACGTGATATGTGTTATCATTCGACACGTGGCATTCAAAAACCGCCCATATCGCGTAGCCCTTGGAGAATTAACCTTCGTGCTTTTAATCTGAGTGAAAATGCGGGTCAGCCGTTAGATCTGGGGCCTCAGATCGAACGGTGGGGAGTGAGCGCGATATGGATAAGATGCGTGGGTGGAACGAGGTGGGGGTGGGGAAAGGTGGTTTTAATCTAAGATGTTGGGTCAAGGATGGACGGCTGAGGTCAAATCTGGAGGAAGGCAGGACCCACAAGAGTTGGGCCTGTTGGGATTAATCTAGGTCATTAGATGTAAAGGATCAACGATGCAGATTAAATCTGGGTTTAAAATGGAACAATATACAAAGCGGAGAATGGGTTAATATGGGCCGTTGATCTGCAGAGATCAATGGTGGAGATCGGCCGGAAAAAAATTATAAAGCGGGGCTGCATAATTTTAACAAAGTTCGAGGGGTGCAATCTGGACCGTCGGATCTTGACATGTGGACGACCCAGATGCAATCGGAGGAATACAATCGGTGGGGGCATAGACAGAGGAGTGCTGATGCGATTAGACGTGGACCGTCGATCTACGGATCAGATCGATGGTGGGAAATGAATCGAGAGGAAATCATGGCGGGGGAAAAAGGCTTTGCGATGGAGCGATAAGGGCCGTCAGATCTGGGAAGGCGAGGAAGATATCAACGGCTAATGTTACATCGGGAGGCCGCCAATCGGGAGGGAGAAATAAGATATTACAATGCGCCCATCAAAGTTTTCGATGTGAGATTGCGCTGGTCGTTTGATCATTTCAGATCAACGGTGGAGATTGTTTCAAATCATGAACCAGTGGAACTCTTTGTAACATATTAAAATCAGAATTTTTGTGAAATGCAAAGGTTTTTGGCTTTGGGGCGGGCTATTTGTATGGTTTAGCACCTGATTGCGAGGCCTCAGGGTATATGGAAAGAAGCGAAGGGCAGGGGTTTTATACAACAAGGCTTATCGGAATCAGAATGATGGAGGGGCCTTTTCAATCTACCCATTTAGAAAATCTCTGATGCGAGATCCTGTTGACCATCGATCGACTTTTTAGATTGACAGTCCTTTTCATTAAAAAACGTCGCACTGGCGGGTTTTAGACAAAAACTTAGGAAAATGGGTTTTTATGCTTTTACAAAGGGAAAACATGATCAGGAAAGGTTTATTCACAAGTTTTAAGCGCCCGATTGCGGGCCTTTGGTTTTGTGAAGCAGCAATGGGGTTGGGGGTTATGTATAAAAGGGTCAATCGCATCGGAGGTTTCAATGAAACAAATAGACTTGCGTTGGCCGATTGCTCTGATGCGATAATTGCCAAATGGGTTTAGCACTTGGTTCTAGCGCTAGGGCATATGTGGGGAAGTGGTTTAGGGCTTAGCCCAAAGGGGCTTAAGCCCATAGTTAAAAACTTATTTTTTTATGAAGTTTTTAAGGTTTTTGATGGATTTGGGGGTTTCGGTAAGGTTCAAAAATGAGTTTTAAACCTTATAAAGGGGATTTTATGAAGGAAGGAAGGGAATAAAGGAAAAACAGAGGAATTTTATGGGAAAAAGGGAATAAAATGAAGGTTAATGATGAAGGGAAAAGGGAGTAAAATGAGGGAAAAATGGGGATTTTGGCCGCGGTCTTTTCTTCATGAAAACAACAGAATTTCAGAATTAAACGGGAAACAACAGTGAAGATTAATCAAAAGACATGAGGTCTTCATAAGACTTCAAGAATTAAAAATTTTGTAATAAAACTTGTTTCTTGAAGCCTTCAAAAATGATTTAGCCACCATTTTATATGAAAATTTTTATAGGTGGCTAAAAGTTCACAAGCCTTTCCCACTCATTTTCCTTGTTTTCCTTAAGTGTTACAGAAAGGGTTTGTTTTGGTACAAGACTGTCAAAATACACAAGGTATACATTATTTTTACCATATCTCACAAATCGTGCATCCATTGGCCAAGATGTTTCATGGGGATATGAATAAGGATGATGGTAACATTCTCAAGGAATTTTAGCAAATTTCAGTGCACAATTTTTGAGAAATCGACCACCATCACTTATAGCTATTTTTAATGTTCTCGAGATTCGTGCATCCATTGGCCGAAATTTTTTGTAGGGAAATGCATAGATATGATGGAAATATGATCAAGATTTTTTAGGTCAATCCAATCTACTGTTTGAGAGATTTGGGTAAAAAAATTATGCTACAGAAATGCTCCACAATTGCTACAGGAGTGACCATAATTGCTACATGATTGTGATTGACATAAAGAGAGGGGTCTGATCCTATGTTTTCCTTAGGGGAATGGAAAATTGTGTCTACTGTACCTACACCATCCATCCTCCACACCATTTAGTCATTTCTCCATCCAAACATTCATCTGTGTCCATGAAAAATCCCCATTTTCACCCCTTCTTTCATTACTTTCACCACAACCAAGGATTTTGATTCTTGTCCATAGATTTATCATGAATTATCAGTGTTTTTGGAAGCATTATTTGAAGGATATTATTGTCATAGAAGTGATTTTGTGACTTCTACAAGAATAAATACGTTCCTATAGAAGTCTGCAATTACTTTACAAGACCACAATTGAGATCACCAAAAATGAAGAACCAATCATCATGAAGACATTGGAGAGTCATTTCCTAAATTTTGGGTAGCTACATGACCTCTGTAAAGTTTCTATAGGATCATTTTTCATCTCCAACAACAACCTTTGATCCATGGTGGAACCTATATTTTGATCACATGAATCATGGAACTTCAATCAATAATGAGAAGATTCCATCCAAGGAAAAAGAATTGATGAATGTGATATTTTGTACCTCAAAGAGAATTCAAACAACTTCATCAATGTTCTAACAACCTCATGCAAGCATCAACAGGTCAATCATCAATTACAACATTCACATCATGAGCATCTCAGCAGAAGTAGCAGCAAAAAAACTTAGAAGACCTCTAGATTCAAGGTTATCAACATTAGTGCCTCCAACAAATTATAACATGCAGTTTCAGGATCATTAGTAGTAGCTTTAGAACCATAAAATATAGCTTCAATAGTCATATAAAAAACCTAAATATTACCTACAAAAACACATCAAGGGTAAGGCTAAGGTATGCAATCCTTTAAACCTTTCCTACAAACTTATTTTAGCTTGAAAAACATTGCAAGTTTAAGAAGGAAAAGTTTTTTTTATAGCTAAACTTAGTAGCAGAGAAGACTCAACCTTATCTAGTAGTTAGATTCACTTTTCCACCAAGAAACCCGCATGCGTGGGAGAGGAACAAGACAAAAGTGAAGAGGACTTGAGAAAGTGGATTGTAATCATTTATTCATGATGGAGGAAACAAAGTGCGGAGGGATAAGTGAGGTCCAATTCAGTTAACAAAAAGAACTTTGAGTTTATTTTGCATGCAATAAAAACGGAGAAAAAATTGAAAAAAAAAATAGTAGTTAAAAAAAAAGGTGGATCCACGACCTCTTTTCATGCAAATATTAGTTTCTACAGGATTCGAGTTGTGTGCTACAGGAAGAAAAATAACTGCTACATGAGCGAATTAGGACTTATATAGGAGCAACATGAAATTCTACAAGAAGGGGAAACCACATAAAAAGGGAGATAAGAAGACCTTCAAGAACTACAATAGCCTAATACACAACCTAACCTTGGATCCTACTAAAAATTCATTGAGTATGGGAGAATTATACCCACCAAATTTGAAATACCACTCCTCATTGAGTTGGAAAGGGAAAGAGGCAGAACTCATATATGGATGCCAATTAGAAAATCCAAGAAGGTAGAACATGTGGGCCTCATGGAGGAAAAAGTGTAACAAATGGTAAGGAATTAGCTGACTTGAGGCTAAAGGAATTAATATTGAAGGATAAACTATAGTTAAAAAAAAGAGGATGGGAGAGAAACTACAAGAAAATGAGGCACAACTTGCCACCATGAAAAGTTCTTCCATGAAGGCCATCCAATGCAGGAAACCATCCAAATCAAATGTCATTTTCCCCAAATAACAATGAGCTAAGGAAGAGAATTGCATGAAGAAAAACATGGCAAGAAGATGGATAAGCACTACAAGGAAATGACCCTATAGCGGAGGTTATAAAGGATGTTTTAAGTGTTATAAGATTGGCCAAAATTTTCAAAAAAACATTTGTTACAACATCTATTTTCGGTAACGGAGGTTTTGGCGGAGCTTCAAATGGAATTTCAACACAATTAAAAAAAATGGGTGGCGAGAGGTTGTTACAGATGTTTTTCTCATCGGTGCGTGCATTAGGTGTCAACGCATCGGTATGTTGTACTGTGATCGCACCGCCTACCAAGCACCGGGATGGAAAAAAAATTCGGATGCCCGGGGTGTTTAGCAATGGCCCGATGCATGTCAGCCAACAAGTCACACCGGGCGGTTAAGGTGTAAAACCACACCAGGCTGCTAAGTTATAAAAACACACCAACGCGTTAAAGGCAAACCACACCGATGCATGCAACGCCTATTGGACCACCCTGGTGGTAGTCATTGATAAAACACACCAGTCATTATAATTGGTATTGGTATTTGTGCGGTGCCCATAGGTCGTAGAAACAAACCGGTGCACATTATCATACAAACATACCATTGCACAATAACTAACCCGTACTGGTGTTCATTTTGTATTTTTTAGAAACATCGACCTATGACAGTGCAATTATTGTGATTTTTAAAAATTCATTATTAATAAAAATTCGACACATATCTTATAACGTTATACATATCAATTAATTTTTATTAGTGCATTTAAATGTGATGTTTTGATTAATTTGTTATATCATATCATCATATTTCACATCTTTTCATTATAATATTTAATCATCTATATATTTAATCAGTGGTGTAACATTTCGCATCGACAATGGAGAATGTGATAGAGTAACTTAATATATATATATATATATATATATATATATATATATATATATATATATATATATATATATATATATATATAAGACACTCTTTTTGATAAAAAATGTGACAGTTATTGGTATCTCTATGTCTTTCAATTGGGACACTATGTCCATTACATTGAATGAAATGTTTGATTTCACAGACAAATATTTCAAAAAATACAATGCCTTGCTTTGATATCAAAACATATTGATCATCATTCTTCACTAGAACTGTTGTCACTTCTCGAGCTACTTCCATGACTTGGGTTATTTTGAGGAATGTTTTGTTCAGTATGTTGATTGTTTTTTTCTTCTTCAAGTTCCATCTACAAACATAAAAATAAACTGTAATGAGTGTATATACATTGGTGACAATAATGAAAATTGCAATATTAAATAATATACATCGATGTAAACCGAAAAGAAATGTACCATAGAAAGAATTGAATCATGAAATATACACATTATTTCAAAACCAAATTTCATACCATCTTTGAACAATTCATTTGTTGGCACAGTTCCATACTTTGTTTCCTGCAAGTTTTATACCCCATACAAATCATATATATATACAGATATATTTTCTATTAACTATAGACGAAGTTAAGTAAAACAAGATAGATGCTTATTAATTCCACAATTAATTTATGATATGCCAACATATATTGACAACCCACATTTAACCCAATGTCAATCAATTCTTCTAATGGTTCTTCTTTGTATGTTAGCACCTGTTTGAATACATTCAATGATGATTGTTGTAAAACAACTTAAAATATACAAAAATGAAATCTAGTTAAGTTGTTATAAGGGAATAACAATTACTCACAAACATAGATATTAACCCCTTTCTTCCTTGTGGTCCTATTTTATGTGCTGAATGGGTTCCATTTTATTTTATTTTCTACAATAAAATACTTGAAAATTAATATTTAATGCTAAATTGTTTATTTATTGTACCTAATCGAAAAATTCAATGATTACATATTACATTTGAAGCACGTTGTTGTTGATGTGGATCCTCGTGCGATGCAATTATGTCCATTTCTTTGGCCATATTTTTGTATACCTTTTTGGACATTCCTACTGGCGTATTTATGATATCAACTCATTCATCCTTTGAGATTTTCATAATATTCCTGAAAATGTAACATGAAAATAAACTATTTAACTTCTATATTGATATATGAAAATTAAATATAACAAAAGTGATATTTATAAATTATTTCTTTCCAATAATATATACATATAATTATAGAAAAACATTTAAAGGAATATTACTTTTTCATTCCTTTCGTTTTATTGTTGTATGTTTTTGCTATTAAAAGTTTGACATGTCTCATTGACCAATTCTCTGGAAACTCATCCTGTAGTTTAAATAAAATTTGGTTCTTGGAACCATTGAATTGATTTTTGTATTGTAAGTGGAAAGAATGTCTATACATTCGTTCCACTTGATCCCTCAAAGTTTTTAAAAAGTTTTCCCCCTTTCGCTAACCTCCAGCACCACTCCAAATGAGCTAAGAAGCAATTCATTTTCATTTGCATGCTCTATTTTTTTTCTTTTCTTAGAACAACATTCCTTTTATTCGCTGTTGGTCCCTGTAGAACATTAAACATGTGTAATTAATATATTTTTTGAAACATGTTATCTAATATTTTTAAGTATATTATTAATGAAAATTCAAAAAAGAAACTCATATTGGATCGATAGTATTTTTTCATTCACCTTATTCATCCTTCTACAATTTTTCCATCAAGATTTTATGCTCTTTTAGTCTTAGATCATAAATAATGTTATCGAGCTTCGTCATTTTGTGGCTTTGCATGATACATAGTAAACAATACATTTTAGTTAAACTTACATATAGTTCAAAAATAATAATTTTTTAAAGATATTTCAAAGAACTTGACTTTTTTTATTTTCTCAATGCGCTATCAGTATTTTTGTTACTTGATCTCTTGTCAGCCATTTCTTTATCAATATGAAACCTGTACCATACAATTCATTAATATATTTTATGAATAAAACACATACTTTTCAGGTAAAAAAAACTAAAAAAATTCAAGAAAACGACATGCCTTTCAAACAGTACGCACTGAAAGCGGTGTGGTAGGTTCTTATAAACGCATCGCCAAAACAATAGAAACACCGCACGGTGCTATTTGTCAACAAGGAGACCCGGTGCATTATATTAACTGGTGCACCAATTAATACAGATATAAATTAATAACAACTTTTTTTTATCAAACAGTATGTGCTCAATGCGCTATACTACAATAGCGCACCGGTGCGCTATTTTAAAAAGGGTGCACCGATTAAAAAAATATGTCCTTTAAAAAATGATGCAAGGGCCAACATGGATTGAGATCCAACTCTACAATTCTTCCTGTGGTTTAGATGTCATATATATATATATATATATAGCAATACAAATCCTATAAATCTAAAATGAAAAGCCCTAATTGTGAAGTCACGGAAATAAGAATAAGCAAGGGTTTAACATAATAATGGATTATTTATTTATTTATTTTCTTCTAAAAATGCACGGTAAATTCAATTTTTTTACTATGCATGTATTAAATCCAACAGAAATTGTAAAAAAATAATTATTACACTACATGGTTTTTATGCGAATCACCAGATGTTTCAAATTCTCATTCTCTAAATAGTGCTGTTGTTCGAAAGTATTTTGCTGCTCCACAGTGCTCTAGTGCTCTCTTGCTCCAGGTATGTCTCTCGTGCAAATCCCTCCCTGAAATTTTTGCAAAAATAATTAAATAATGAATATTTTACTATTTAAAGAATTTTTTTATGAAATTAGATTTCCGTAAATAATTTGCTGCCTATTTTTCAATTTACCATTTTTTTTTCACTTTAAAAAAATAAAGTTTTTTTTTTTTTTTTTTTTTTTTTTTTTTTTTTTAATTTCTGAATATTCGATGCGTTTGTTAACAAACCGCATCGGTCCGTTAGTTAATATCACCACATTGGTGCATAGTAACTAAAACAACCTAGTGCGGTTCACTGTACATTAGCACCGATAACAATAAGTCCATTTGAAGGCACCAAAATTACTTTTAGGTATGTACACCAAAATTTATTGTTGATTTTTCTCAAACGCAGGGAGAAAATCTCATAATTATATCAAATAGACAATTATTCAAAATCCAGCTCGTTCCATAATATTTCTCTAATTCCATCGTGGAGTTCTCCTTATCTATCTCCGGACGTAATATTTACTTCATATTTTATTTATATTGTAATTATCTAATTGAATTTATTTGTTTTATCTATGTAAATCAGCTGAATAAAATTAATGTATACAAATTTGTAGGTTCATGCAAATTAAAAATTGAGTTTAGATGCACAAAATATACAAATAATTTCAAAACGTTGGAAGCTCTTATCAGAGGGAACATACCGCAAGGTGCATTTGGTAGATGAAAATGGACAGCCGCTTCACCCTTCCAATTGCAACATTGCATGCTCTAGCCACAATCCTAGGATAATGATGGTAACAATAATTGTTTGGTATATTAATGTAATTATTTCAACGCCAAACCAATAAACATGTATTGTTGACGACGTGCTTACTAATTGATATCATTAATTTTGTACTAATCATGTTCAAATATATTTTTTGAAATTATTAGGATTTTAGTGATGATGAGCGACCTACCTACCATTTTCCGTTGCACCCAGGACAATGTCAAATTGAGAGAAGGATGAATTAAGAGAAAAAATCAAAGAGGAACGATACCAAGAATGGTTGAATCAACCACCTATTCAATTCCCACTACGTCCAGATTCACTAATTAGGAATGATTACAATAATAGTAGTTCTTCAGATGCTGGCAATGGAGGCAATCAAATAGACATTGGTATGGATGATTACTTAAGGGATATGACTTCCATGGAGACAATATTGTTAGATGCATTACAAAATGATGATTAGTTAGGGGATGATGCTCATATCGTTGATACCTTTTTCGAAAGCCTTCAATTTTCTTCCACCACCCCTCTCATTGGACCTGGTGGTCAATTGAAGTCTACCTAGTTGGGGAAAATGATGTTACTATAAAAATTGAAAGAAAAGTTTGGTTTGTTGAATGCATGTTTCTCAGAAATTTTGAGGTAATTGACCATCAAGTCCTCCCTTATATTTTGAGAAATATAATCACACAATGAACATTACAAATGGATAATTTTATGCACGTTAATAATTATATCTACATTAATGTACATTTAATATTTTCCATGACCAAATACAGGTTATTCAAATATAAGGTTCTTCCAAGTGATAATGACTTGCGCGATAGCTGTAAAGAGGGAAAGAAATTGTTGAAAAAGTTAGGTGTTGAGTACATATCATATCATGCGTGTGCAAATTATTTTATTCTATATAGAGGAGAACATGCAGACAAAGATATATGTTTGAAATGTGGGCATGACATGTATAATAAATAAAAAAATAAGGGTAAATCACGTGGTCCTCCTTTAAAGATATTGAGGCACATGCCTGTAATCCCAAGGATTCAAAGGCTCTTTCGTTGCAAACAGTTATCTATGTATCAGGGATGGCATGCCTCACACAGAAGTGAGTTGGGAGTTATGCGAATCCCAATAGATTCAATAACCATGAAGCATGTAGAGGATACATGGCCCAAAAAATTCAACGATGAAGTACGAAGTCTACGACTCAGCATAGCCATGGATGGCATCAATACATATTCCCTCCAGAACACTAGTTATTTTGTTTGGCCTGTAGTAGTGATCGATAAAAATATCCCCCCATGGTTGTCTATGAAGAATGAACATCTTATGTTGGCTCTCATAGTCCCTGGTAGAAGCCAAGTGAAGAATATAGATGTCTACTTACAACCATTGGTAGATGAATTGAAGGAATTATGGGATCGGATAAATGTATACGATGTATCAAGACCCATCGTAGGTCTTGTAACAAAAGGGTATTTTGGATGTAAATGTTGTGGGCCTTCTTCGAAAGCTAGATGGTCCAACGACCTATGAACGCTAGTGTATGAATGATCCAGGGTATTCCTCCCAGAAGAACACCCTTACAGAAGAGAAGCATCCGCTTTCACTGGTAAATGAGAGAGAACCCAAAGGCCTCCAATAACGACATCAGCCGAATGGCTTAGAGAATATGAGAGAGAGAAGGAGAAGGAATTCATACAAATGTTAGATTCAAATGGGGAGCCTATGTTCGATGATCCAGAATTATTTGACATCTATGTTGAGAAATTACCCGTTGGGATAAAATAGAAATCTATCTTGCATAACCTCCCATATTGGGAGTATCTTGAGTTTATCCACTTATTAGATCCCATGCATATTTTTAAAAATGTTTCATCTTCTTTATGGGGGCACATATCATCGAAACAAAGTGACACATTGGCTATTAGGAAAGATATTATTACTTCAAAAACAAAAAAGAAACAATGGCCAAGACGATTAGAAAGTACAAGATCAGAGGCACTGGTCCCTCTATTTGGTATTTCAAAGAAGGTGATGTCCCATGGATTTAAAAAAATATGATCCTTCTTTGGAAAATGAAGTTATAATGGGTGTGAGGGTGCCATATTCATATGGGTCTTCACTACGACGTTGCTTCTCCGTGGATGACCATTTGTCGAGGTTGAAATCACATGACCATTTGAACCTTCTAAGAGTACGTATAATCTCAAAAGCATGATTTTATTATTTTTTATATTAATAAATTTTATCCCATGCAGGGATCATAAAACATAACTAATTTTGTATATGATTGCATGTGTTTATAAATTTTCAGCGTCATTATCCTTTTTTCATGCGGGGGTGTGTGAAACATGACTTCCGCAAAGACCTAGGACTTGCCATATCTAAATTATCTCCATTTGTGTGTTGGATCACGTCAAAGGAGATTCATGTGGCTAGCATTCGACTATGGCGTCAAGAGATAGTTGAGATTGTTTGTATGTTTGAGAGGGAACTGCTGATGAGTTTCATGGAGTTGCAGGTTCATCTTCTAATCCACCTAGTATATGAGGTTGAATTAGTTGGGGTGGTTTCTTGTCGTTTAATATTCTTCTTAGAGAGGTACATGAAAAAATTGAAATTTTTTGTTTGACAAAGGGCAAAACCCGAGGGGTCTATAGTAGAGGGGTAAATATCGTATAAGTATTTCTATTATGCCAGTGAGTACATCAAGCAGATCGTCAACATACCAGGTGCGTTGATTTGGGACGATGAAAGGGATGAAGACAAAAGAGAAGGGGAGCTGCTCCAAACGAATGGAAAAAGGCGCTTGATAAAGAGAAGCAACTTATAATTTTTTAAATTTACAAAAAGTAAATATTCATGTTGAAATTCAATATAATGTATATTTTGTTCTCATATGTACTATATGTCTGTTTGATTTCATCAGCGAATGCATAAATTGAAGCAATCAATAAATTCATTTGTTACAATTCCGAAGTGACACAACCGTGGGTTGCATTGTACGAACAAAAGAGGATTAAATGGGATAGTGACAGGAAATAATTCAAATGGTTGAATGGTATAAGTGTGCCTTATTGCGATCATTTAAAATAAAATATGCCAATTATATGCCCCAATAGTTGGGTTGTTGACCAAGTCAGAGAGAAATACAATGCAATCTATGCTTACTTGCGTGCTGAAGAGGATGATCTAAACATAGGGATTGGGTGCACCCACTCGGTAATAATATATTTATGTACATTTTAAACTTAATAATGCACCTTTGAAATGTAACATCTATATTTCATATTTTAACAGTTGGGTTATTATAAGAAGCATGACTCGATGATTTTTTAATTTTTTTATAGGTGAATTTGTTCCCATCTATGTGGGCATATGGACACCATTTTCGCACAAAAAATGCCGATGATAGACACATGTGACAAGACTGTGGATTGGAAGTTGAGTTCGATCAATCTAGTCGAGCTAGCCACCGTGATCAAAACCTAGAACACGGGGCATGAGGTTACCTCAGAAAGATACAAGTTATCATTGAAGTGGATTTCTCTTCTTTCCAATATGTTACTTTTAGGTGCAAGTGGTGGGATACCTTTGATTGGAATAATGTAAAGGAAGATCGTGATAGTAGGCTGATATGTATCAACTCTAGAAAGATGTGGGATGAAGCCAAGGAGCCCTATGTTTTCCCCAGACACTACAACCAGCTATTTTTTTACCCATATGTGTTGGATAGGGATTGGTGGTTCATATTAAGACATGACTCTAGATCAAAACATAGTTTTGAGAACAATAGCCTTATCATGCCATGTGAGATGGAAGATAATGAGGGTGATCATGAGAACCGAGAGTGATATGGTACATGTGTTATTTCATCATTTATACTTTTTAAGATGGGTTTTTATAAAGAAGAGGACTTAACCTTATAACTAAGACTCTTTTTTTCAAAACATTATAATATGTATTTTGAATTAATTGGTTTGCGTTGTGTTAATGTTAAAATCATTTCACTTGAAAAATTTCAATTATGTTGATCTCGAAAACAATGGAGCACTGTATAAAGTTCTTTTTTTTTATAATGTCAATTCCTAAAATACTACAACTAATTGATTGCTTTAACTGCGTGTGAATGATATATTCAAAATGTATATTGTTATTTTTGGTATGTAATATCATAATAAAATAATGATAATTCTAAACATGAATTTATTTGCATTATTTTCTAAACTTTATTATGTTACAAAAATTCATATTATTCTAGATTTATTATTTTACAATTATTTATATTCATACAAATTTACAATTTTACAATTTTACAGTTATTTTAATTTAACGATATTTATGGTATACATTTTACTTACGGTAGTTATGATTCAAAATTGACAATTAATTTACAATTTTACAAATTTACAAATTTAAATTTTTTAATAAAATTGAATGATGACAATACATACAATTACAATTACAATTTTAAAATTTCACAATACAATTACAATTAAAAATTTTCAAATATTTTACATACAATTACAATTAAAATTAAAATTAAAATAACAATTACAATTACAATTAGAATTTTACAATTTTACATACAATTACAATTACAATTTTACAATTTGACATAGAATTACAATTAAAGTCATTTCACAATACAATTACTATTACAATTACAATTTTACAAATATTTTACATACAATTAGAATTAGAATTACAATTACAATTTTACAATTGCACATACAATTACAATTATAATTACAATTACAATTTTACATACAATTACAATTAATCATGCATTGTCGATGATGTGCTTACTAATTGATATCATCGATTTTGTACTAATCATGCTCAAATATATTTTTTGAAATTATTAGGATTCTAGTGATGATGAGCGACCTATCTACCATCTTCTGTTGTACCCACGACAATGTAAAATCGAGAGAAGGCTGAATTAAGAGAAAAACTAGAAGAGGAACGATACCAAGAATGGTTGGATCAACCACCTATTCAATTCCCACTACGTCCATATTCACCAATTAGGAATGATTACAAAGATAGTATTTCTTCACATGCTGGCAATGGAGGCAATCAAATAGAGGTTGGTATGGATGATTACTTAAGGGATACGACTGCCATGGAGAGAATGTTGTTAGATGCATTCCAAAATGATGATTAGTTAGGGGATGATGCTCATATCGTTGATACCTTTTTCGAAAGCCTTAAATTTTCTTCCACCACCCCTCTCGTTGGACCTGGTGGTCATTCAAATTCTACCTAGTTGGGGACAACGATGTTACTATAAAAATTGAAAGCAAATTATGGTTTTTTGAATGCATGTTTCTTGGAAAATTTGAGGTAATTGACCATCAAGTCCTCCCTTATATTTTGAGAAATATAATCACACAATGAAAATTACAAATGGATAATTTTATGAACGTTAATAATTATATGTACATTAATGTACATTTATTATTTTCCATGACCAACTACAGGTTATTCAAATATAAGGTTCTTCTGAGTGATAATGTCTTACCCAATAGCTTCAAAGAGGCAAAGAAATTGTTGAAAAAGTTAGGTGTTGAGTACATATCATATCATGCATGTGAAAATGATTTTATTCTATTTAGAGGAGAATATGTAGACAAAGATATATGTCCAAAATGTGGGCATGACATGTATGATAAATAAAAAAATAAGGGTAAATCACGTGGTCCTCCTTTTAAGATATTGAGGAACATGCCTATAATCCCAAGGATTCAAAGGCTCTTTCATTGCAAACATTTAGCTATGTTTCATGGATGGCATGCCTCACACAGAAGTGAGTTGGGAGTTATGCAAGTCCCAACAGATTCAATAGCCATGAAGCATATAGAGGATACACGGCCCGAAAAATTCAAGGATGAAGTACGAAGTCTATGACTCAGCATAGTCATGGATGGCATTAATACATATTCGCTCCAGAACACCAAATATTTTGTTTAGCCTATAGTAGTGATCAATAACAATATCCCCCCATGTTTGTTTGTGAAGAATGAACATCTTATGTTGGCTCTCATAGTCCCTGGTAGAAGATAAGTGAATAATATGGATGTCTTCTTACAACCACTGGTAGATGAATTGAATGAATTATGGGATGGGATAAATGTATACGATGTATCAATACCCATCGCAGGTCTTGTAACAAAAGGCTATTTTGGATGTAAATGTTGTGGACCTTCTCTGAAAGCTAGATGGTCCAACGACCTACGAACGCTAGTGTATGAATGCTCCAAGGTATTCCTCCCAGAAGAACACCCTTACAGATGAGTAACATCCGCTTTCAATGGTAAATGAGAGAGAACCCAAAGGCCTCCAATAATGACATCAGCTGAATGGTTTAGAGAATACGAGAGAGAGAAGGAGAAGGAGTTCAGACAAATGTTTGATTCAAAATGGGAGCCTATGTTTGATGATTCAAAATTATTCGACACCTATGTTGAGAAATTACTCATTGGGATAAAAAGGAAATCTATCTTTCATAACCTCCCATATTGGGAGCATCTTAATATTATCCACTTATTAGATCCCATGCATACATTTAAAAATGTTTCATCTTCTTTATGGGGGCACATATCATCGAAAAAAAGTGACACATTGGCTGTTAGGAAAGATACTATTTCTTCAAAAGAAAAAATGAAACATTGGCCAATGCGATTAGAAAGTACACGATTAGAGGTAGGAATTGGTCCCTCTATTTGGTATTTCAAAGAAGGTGATGTCCCATGTATTTAAAAAAATATGATATTTCTTTGGAAAAGGAAGTTATAATGGGTGTGAGGGTGCCATATTCATATGGGTCTTCAATACAACACTGCTTCTTCATGGATGACCATTTTTCGAGGTTGAAATCACATGACCATTTGAATCTTCTAAGAGTACGTATAATCTCAAAACCATGATTTTATTATTTTTTATATTAAATTTTTTTATCCCATGAAGGGATCATAAAACATAACTAATTTTGTATATTATTTCATGTGTTTATAAATTTTCAGTGTCAGTATCCTTTGTTCATGCGAAGGTATGCGAAACATGACTTCCCCCAAGGCCTAAGACTTTCCATATCTAAATTATCTGCATTTTTACGTTGGATCACGTCAAAGGAGATTCATGTGGCTAGCATTCGACTGTGGCATCAAGAGATAGTTGAGATTGTTTGTATGTTTGATAGAGAACTGTTGATGAGTTTCATGGACCTGCATTTTCATCTTCTAATCCACCTAGTAGATGAGGTTGAATTAGTTGGGGTGGTTTCTTGTCGTTGAATGTTCTTCTTAGAGAGGTACATGAAGAAATTGAAAGTTTTTGTTCGACAAAGGGAAAAACCCGAGAGGTCTATGGTAGAGGGGTACATATCGTATGAATATTTCTATTATGCCAGTGAGTACATCAAGCAGAGTGACAATAGACTAGGTGCAGTGATTTGGGACCATGAAAGGGATGAAGACAAAAGAGAAGGGGAGTTGCTCCAAATGAATGGAAAAAGGCGCTTGATAAAGAGTAAGCGACTTATAATTTTTTAAATTTACACAAAGTAAATATTCATTTTGAAATTTAATATATTGTATATTTTGATCTCATATGTACTATATGTCGGTTTGATTTGATCAACGAATGCAGAAATTCAAGCACTCAATAAATTACTTCTTTACAATTCCGAAGTGACACAACCATGGGTCGCATTGCACGAAAAAAAGAGGATGAAATGGGATAGTGATAGGAAATAATTCAAATGGTTGAATTGAAGAAGTGTTCCTTATCCCGATTATTTAAAAGAAAATATGCCAATTATATGCCCCAATAGTTGGGTTGCTGACCAAGTTAGAGAGAAATACGGTGCAATCTGTGCTTACCCATGTGCTGAAGAGGATATGATAAACGTAGGGATTGGGTGCACCCACTCGGTAATAATCTATTTATTTACATTTTAAACTTAATAATGTACCTTTGAAATGTAACATCTATATTTCATATTTTAACAGTTGGGTTATTATAAGACGCATGACACTATGATTTTTTAAACTTTTTTATAGGTGAATTTGTTCCCATCTATGTGGGCATATGGACACCATTTTCTGAAAGAAAATGTCGATGATAGACACATGAGACAAGACTGTGGAGTGGAAGTCGAGTTCAATCAATCTAGTCGAGGTACCACCGTGATCAAAACCTAGTACGAGGGATGTTAGGTTACGGCAGAAAGATACAAGATATCATTGAAGTGGATTTCTCTTCTTTCCAATGTGTTATTTTTAGGTGCAAGTGGTGGGACACCTTTGATTGGAATAATGTAAAGGAATATCACGATAGGAGGCTGATATGTATCAACCCTAGAAAGATGCGGGATGAAGCTAAGGAGCCCTATGTTTTCCCAAATACTCCAACCAACTGTTTTTTTACCCAGATTTGTTGGATAGGGATTGGTGGTTCGTATTGAGACATGAATCTAGATCAAAACATATTTTTGAGAAAAATAGTGTTATCATGCCAAGAGAGATGGAAGATAATAAGGGTGATCATGAGAATCGAGAGTGATATGGTACATGTGTTATTTCATCATTTATACTTTTTAAGCTGATATTTTATAAAGAAAAGGACTTAACCTTATAACTAAGACTCTTATTTTCGAAACATTACAATATGTATTTTGAATTAATTGGTTTGTGTTGTGTTAATATTAAAATCATTTCACTTGATAATTTGCAATTATGTTGATCTCGAAAACAATGGAGCACTGTATAAAGTTATTTTTTTTATAATGTCAATTCCTAAAATAGTACAAATACTTGATTTCTTTAAATGTGTGTGAATGATATCTTCAAAATGTATATTGTTATTTTTGGTATGTAATATCATAATAAAATAATGATAATTCTAAACATGAATTTATTTGCATTATTTTCTAAACTTTATTATGTTACAAAAATTCATATTATTCTAGATTTATTATTTTAAAATTATTTATATTCATACAATTTATAAATTTACAATTTTACAATTATGGTAATTTAACAATATTTACAGTATACATTTTACTTACGGTAGTTATGATTCAAAATTGACAATTAATTTACAAATTTACAAATTTAAATTTTTTAATAAAATTGAATGATGACAATACATACAATTACAATTACAATTTTACAATTTCACAATACAATTAAAATTACAATTTGTCAAATATTTTACATACAATTACAATTAAAATTAAAATTACAATTACAATTACAATTTTACAATTTTACATACAATTACAATTACAATTTTACAATTTGACAAACAATTACAATTACAATTTTACAATTTGGCATACAATTACAATTAAAATTAAAATTAAAATAATTTCACAATACAATTACAACTACAATTAAAATTACAATTGCAATTGCAATTGCAATTACAATTACAATTACAATTACAATTTTACAATTGCACATACACTTACAATTAAAATTAAAATTAAAATTACAATTACAATTACAATTACAATTTTACAATTTTACATACAATTACAATTAATCATGCATTGTTGACGACGTGCTTACTAATTGATATCATCAATTTTGTACTAATCATGTTCAAATATATTTTTTGAAATTATTAGGATTCTAGTGATGATGAGCGACCTACCTACCATCTTCAGTTGCACCCATGACAATGTGAAATCGAGAGAAGGCTGAATTAAGAGAAAAACTCATAGAGGAACGATACCAAGAATGGTTGAATCAACCACCTATTCACTTCCCACTACGTCCAGATTCACCAATTAGGAATGAATACAACAATAGTAGTTCTTCACATGCTGGCAATGGAGGCAATGAAATAGAGGTTGGTATGGATGATTACTTAAGGATACGACTGCCATGGAGACAATGTTGTTAGATGCATTCCCAAATGATGATTAGCTAGGGAACGATGCTCATATCGTTGAGACCTTTTTCGAAAGACTCAAATTTTATTCCACCACCCCTCTCTTTGGACTTGGTGGTTAGTCAAATTCTACCTAGTTTGGGACAACGATGTTACTATAAAAATTGAAAGAAAAGTTTGGTTTGTTGAATGCATGTTTCTCGAAAATTTTGAGGTAATTGACCAACAAGTCCTCCCTTATATTTTGAGAAATATAATCACACAATGAACATTACAAATGGATAATTTTATGAACACTAATAATTATATCTACATTAATGTACATTTAATATTGTCCATGAAAAATTACAGGTTATTCAAATATAAGGTTATTTCGAGTGATAATGTCTTGCTCGATAGCTACGAAGAGGAAAAGAAATTGTTGAAAAAGTTAGGTGTTGAGTACATATCATATCATGCATGTGAAAATGATTTTATTCTATATAGAAGAGAATATGTAGACAAAGATATATATCCAAAATGTGGGCATGACATGTATGATAAATAAAAAAATAAGGGTAAATTACGTGGTCCTCCTTTTAAGATATTGAGGCACATGCCTATAATCCCAAGGATTCAAAGGCTCTTTAATTGCAAACAATTAGCTATGTTTCAGGGATGGCATGCCACACACAGAAGTGAGTTGGGAGTTATGCGAATCCCAACAGATTCAATAACCATGAAGCATATAGAGGATACATTGCCCGAAAAATTCAAGGATGAAGTACGAAGTATACGACTCAACATAGGCATGTATGGCGTCAACACATATTCCCTCCAGAACACCAACTATTTTGTTTGGCTTGTAGTAGCGATAAATAATAATATCCCCCCATGGTTTTCTATGAAGAATGAACATATTATGTTGGCTCTCATAGTCCCTGGTAGAAGACAAGTGAAGAATATGGATGTCTACTTACAACCACTGGTAGATGAATTGAAGGAATTATGGCATGGGATAAATGTATATGATGTATCAAGACCCATCGCAGGTCTTGTAACAAAAGGGTATTTTGGATGTAAATGTTGTGGACCTTCTCTGAAATCTATATGGTCCAACGACCTGCGAATGCCAGTGAATGAATGCTCCAGGGTATTCTTCCTAGAAGAACACACTTACAGGAGAGCAACATCCGTTTTCAATGGTAAATGAGAGAGAGCCCAAAGGCCTCCAATGACAACATCAACTGAATGTCTTAGAGCTTATGAGAGAGAGAAGGAGAAGGAGTTCATACAAATGTTCGATTCAAATGGGGAGCCTATGTTCGATTCTTCAAAATTATTCGACACCTATGTTGATAAATTACCCATTGGGATAAAAAGGAAATCTATCTTTCATAACCTCCCATATTGGGAGCATCTTAAGATTATCCACTTATTAGATCCCATGCATATATTTAAAAATGTTTCATGTTGTTTATGGGGGCACATATTATCGAAACAAAGTGACACATTGGCTGTTAGGAAAGATATTATTACTTAAAAAACAAAAAAGAAACATTGGCGAAGATGATTAGAAAATGCACGATCAAAGGCAGGCACTGGTCCCTCTATTTGGCATTTCAAAGAAGGTGATGTCCCATGGATTTAAAAGAATATGATATTTCTTTGGAAAAAGAAGTTATAATGGGTGTGAGGGTGTCATCTTCATATGGGTTTTCACTATGATGCCGCTTCTCTGTGGATGAAAATTTGTCGAGCTTGAAATCACATGACCATTTGAATCTTCTAAGAGTACGTATAATCTCAAAAGTATGATTTTATTATTTTTTATATTAATAAATTTTATCCCATGCATGGATAATAAAAAATAACTAATTTTGTATATTATTGCACGTGTTCATAAATTTTCAGTGTCATTATCTTTTGTTCATGCGGGGGTGTGTGAAACATGACTTCCCCCAAGACCTAGTACTTGCCATATCTAAATTATCTACATTTGTACATTGGATCACGTCAAAGGAGATTCATGTGGCTAGCATTTGACTGTGGCATCAAGAGATAGTTGAGATTGTTTGTATGTTTAAGAGGGAACTGTTGATGGGTTTCATAGACTTGCAGGTTCATCTTCTAATCCACCTAGTAGGTGAGGTTGAATTAGCCGGGGTGGTTTATTGTCGTTGAATGTTCTTCTTAGAGAGGTACATGAAAAAATTGAAAGTTTTTGTTCGACAAAGGGAAAAAACCGAGGGGTCTATGGTAGAGGGGTACATATTGTATGAGTATTTATATTATGCCAGTGAGTACATCAAGCAGAACGAAAACAGACCAAGTGCGGTGATTTCAGACGATGAAATGGATGAAGACAAAAGAGGAGGGGAGCTACTCCAAATGAATGGAAAAATGCACTTGATAAAGAGTAAGCGACTTAAATTTTTTTAAATTTACACAAAGTAAACATTCATGTTGAACTTAAATATAATGCATATTTTGATCTCATATGTACTATATGTCAGTTTGATTTCATCGGCGAATGCAGAAATTGACGCAATTAATAAATTGATTCTTTACAATTCCGATGTGACACAACCATGGGTCGCATTGTACGAACAAAAGAGGATGAAATCGGATAGTGACAGGAAAGAATTCAAACAGTTGAATGGTAGAAGTGTGCCTTATCCCGGTCATTTAAAAGAAAATATGCCAATTATATGCCCCAACAGTTGGGTTGCTGACCAAGTCAGAGAGAAATACGGTGCAATCGGTGCTTACCTGCGTGCTGAAAAGGATGAGCTAAACGTAGGGATTGGGTGCACCCACTCAGTAATAATATATTTATGTACATTTTAAACTTAATAATGCACCTTTGAAATGTAACATCTATATTTCATATTTTAACAGTCACGTCATTATAAGACACATGACACTATGATTTTTTAACTTTTTTATTGGTGAAATTTTTCCCATCTATGTGGGCATATGGACACCATTTTTACACAGAAAATGCTGATGATGGACACATGAGACAAGACTGTGGAGTGGAAGTTGAGTTCGATCAATTTAGTCGAGCTAGCCACCGTGATCAAAACCTAGTACGAGGGACTTTAGGTTACGTCAGATAGATACAATATATCATTGAAGTGGATTTCTCTTCTTTCCAATGTGTTATTTTTAGGTGCAAGTGGTGGGACACCTTTGATTGGAATAATGTAAAGGAAGATCACGATAGTAGGCTGATATGTAGGACCTCTAGAAAGATGTGGAATGAAGCTAAGGAGCCCTATGTTTTCCCCAAATACTGCAACTAGGTGTTTTTTTTACCCAGATGTGTTGAATAGGGATTGGTGGTTCGCATTGAGACATGACTCTAGATAAAAACATATTTTTGAGAAAAATAGTGTTATCATGCCAAGCGAGATGGAATATAATGAGGCTGATCATGAGAACCGAGAGTGTTTTGGTACATGTGTTATTTCATCATTTATACCTTTTAAGATGGGTTTTTATAGAGAAGAGGACTTAACCTTATAACTAAGACTCTTTTTTTCGAAACATTATAATATGTATTTTGAATTAATTGGTTTGCTTTGTGTTAATGTTAAAATAATTTCACTTGATAATTTGCAATTATGTTGATCTCGAAAACAATGGAGCACTGTATAAAGTTATTTTTTTTATAATGTCAATTCCTAAAATAGTACAACTACTTGATTGCTTTGTGAATGATATCTTCAAAATGTATATTGTTATTTTTGGTATGTAATATCATAATAAAATAATGATAACTATAAACATGAATTTATTTGCATTATTTTCTAAACTTTATTATGTTACAAAAATTCATATTATTCTAGATTTATTATTTTACAGTTATTTATATTCATACAAATTTACAAATTTACAATTATGGTAATTTAACAATATTTACGGTATACATTTTACTTACGGTAGTTATGATTCAAAATTGACTATTAATTTACAATTTTACAAATTTACAAATTTAAAATTTTTAATAAAATTGAATGATGACAATACATACATTTACAATTACAATTACAATTTTACATAAAATTACAATTACAATTTTACAATTTGACATACAATTACAATTACAATTTTACAATTTGACATACAATTTCAATTAAAATTACAATTACAATCCTTTCACAATACAATTACAATTACAACTAAAATTTTACAAATATTTTACATACAATTACAATTAAAATTACAATTAGAATTAGAATTAGAATTAGAATTACAATTTTACAATTGCACATACAATTACAATTACATTACAATTTTACAATTTTACATACAATTACATTTAAAATTACAATTACAATCACGATGGATACAATTACAATTACATTTTTAGAATTTTAGAATTTTAAAAATTTACAAATTTACAAATTTTAATAAAATTGAATCATGACATGAATACATACAATTACAATTACAATTTTACAATTTCACAATACAATTACGTACAATTACAATTACAATTACAATTTTACAATTTTACATACAATTAAAATTAAAATTTCAATTACAATCATGACATAATATTTAATAAATATCATGATTTAATGTTAAAAATAAACATCACGATCATGATAACCATTGAAAAAATATCATATTCGGCTAAAATACACAATGTTCAAATTTGGTAACATCATCTAATCATCGTGATCATAATCATCTAACAAAACACAAGCATTGTATAACCTAATCACTACACAAACATCAAATATACATCTCATGTCAAATAACTGTTATCACATACACATCTATCTGCAAGCATATTAAATGAACATATCTAACATGACCTAAAAATATACACATCATGATGACCACCAACATGTAAATTAAGTACATCAACATGAACATAAAATACATGGACCATATATATAATGTCAAAAATATATAATTGTAATATAACTGCATATAAATGTGAAATATCTAGTGGTACATCAATACTAGTACTAGTTGAGGCCTACTCAGTCGATGGTGTAGCCTCGTGCTCAGATAGATGGCGTGCCTACTGATCAGTCAATGGTGTAGTGTTCTTAGGAACTGCTTTCTGATGACTCATCGATGGAGCAGCCTGCTCAATGGATGGTGCAACCTACTCAGATGGACCTGCTTGCTCAAGATCAAATGCCTGCTCAGGACTAGGTGTCTACTGAGATGGTGCAGAATTCTCAGACGATGCCTACTGATCAGGACTGGACGCTGGCTACTCATCATGATCTCCACCATGAGGAGAAGGAGGAGGAGGTGGAGTACTAGAATGATGATCACTCCCCTCATGATCATGATGATTAGATGAGGCGTTTCTCTGTCGTGTATCTCCACGACGCCTACCCATCCTAACCCGTGCCAGTTCTATGGAAGCTCCAATGATATGATGCAAGAGGGTCAACATATCACGGGGCATGACTCTCTAGAGCTGTGTGAGCCTACTATTAGCCTGGATCTCTTTGATCATAGATGGGTGGTCTCCCTCATCAACTAGGAGTCAATAGAGTTGGTCACCTAAATCCATCCTGAATTGGGTGTTCGAACTACGCCTTACCCCTGCAGATATCTGTACTCTATTAGGATCAGGTTTTTCACCTTGATCCTCTACCTATGTCATCTCCTTGTGAACATATACACCTAGATCATTCAGTGGTGGTGGAATCATATTCCCAATGAATTTCCCAATATCTAAAAAATATATAGCACACAACAATAATTAGACATTTTCATTAAACAATTTAATAAAACAAGTTAAAGAACGTGTTAGAATAAATTTGGTAATTCTAATGAATTAATTAAGACAATAAAATGAAACTATATTAATTTAAGGAAAACACTAATATTACCTCTCTCATCCGGCGGCTAATCTTGTGTGAAGAGGATGTTGGTACACCCTCACCAATCCAAACCAACGTACTGACATGGCAACGGAAAGAAGGAGTGATCATCAACACTGGATAACAACTCCAGTGCATCAGGAGATATCTTGGCGGGAAAGTCAGAATTGCCCCTATTGGGCATCATCTGGCCCTACATTTGCATCCGTACATGCAGCATCGACCTATGAGGCTGCTGAACAAAAATAGGCCTCGTCTCTGGAAACCTCTCAAAAAATAAACAAAATAACTCTGAAGAAAAATGGAAGGTCAACCTCCCATGTGCCTGAGAATGACATCTGTTTAATGATGTACAAAACTTCTGCAAAAAAATCGCAGACCATCTCACAAGTCGTGGCACCTGGAAGAAAAGAATAAACATAAAATAAAAGCGAGAAACTAATGTGTTTCCTGTCACTGGTATATTTTTCAATGATCATCAGCAGTAGCGAGAGGCACATCACCTCCTCTGGACCGAACAAAGCAATACGTAACTAACCACCGGACACCGGAAAATATGTAAGAGAAACTATCTCGACCCTAATGTATCCCTGTGAGTACGCCGACTGACTCCCTGCTACATAGTCGACAGGGAAATTTGGGAACTGGGGAAAATCCCGCCCTCTCCTAGATAGGCTAGTAATAAAATATATGTCCTCCTTAGTGGGTGCGAACCACAGGCCAGGACCGACTCGAAAAGCCTGTCGGTGGGCATCCCATGTGAAGATCAGCTGTCCCAATAACCCACTATGGCCCATAAGGGATGTATATATATATACATAATTTTTTTTGAAAAAAAAAGTAGTCGGTGTGCCCAAAAAAACAGTCACGCATCGGTATCGGTGTGTATGTTTTTATCACACACCACAGTCGGTGCACATGGAAAATATTCTGCACCACAAAAGATAAGAATACTTTTTCTACGCTGCATTGATGAAACTATCCGCCCCGGGGTAGATAGTTAGGTCAATGCACTGCTCAACAATAATACATGGTCAATGGTGTGATCCTGTAAACGACCACACCATTGACCATGTACTGCTGTTTGGCAGGCGGTGCGCTGACCTAAATATCTGCCCTGGGGTAGATAGTTTGGTCAACACACTGCCCAACAATAGTACATGGTCAATGGTGTGGTCTTGTAAACGATCGCACTGTTGACTATGTAATGCTCTCAGGCAGGCGATGCGCTGACCTAACTATCCGCCTCGGGGCAGATAGTTTGGTCAACACACCACCCTCTCAACACTAGTACATAGTTAATGGCGCGATCATTTAAAGAACTGCACCCCGACGGATATTTAGGTCAGCACACCACCCTCCCAACACTAGTACATAGTCAATGGTGTGGTCGTTTAAATGACCGCACTGCCATCTTTTTTTTAAATTAGTCACGGTGCACATTTTTTTGGTACCGCATTGGAACCCGATGTGGTTTCTGTTAAAATCGTTCGCGGTGCGACCTGTAAATTTATAGGCAGCACCACAAATGGTGCGAGCCGAACAACTCGAGCCCATCACGCATAAGTTTTTTTTTTTTTTTTAAGGTTAATTTTAAGTTTTTTCAAAATCTAATCTGCTAAAATGTTTAGTTATTGATAAACAAGTAGAATACCTGTGCATTTGTGCATCGAGGATGCATATTTGCTGAGGAATTGAAGAAACCAAATTTTCCCACCATTTTCAAAAATTCAAACTCCACAAGGTGGGTAATGGATGATAGAAATGTGTGCAATGGGAGCGCCGATCGCAGGGTGCCTCACACAAGACAAATTCAGATCGGTGCTTGAGAGGTCCGGAGCACTAAATAAGTAAAAATGACATTTTTATGACCAATATTTTTTTTTTTTTAATTTAACCATGCTTCATGTGCAGGTTTTTGAGACATGCCAGGTGGTATCATCGATGGCGCACCGCACATCATTATGGTGCGCTGGATTACGACGACGCACCGGGCTTGTTTATACGTAGAGCATTGGTGCGCTATAGTACTTAGACACACCGGGTAGGTTTGTAAGGAGAGAATGGTGTCTCGGTGTGCCAATTTTTAGTACGCACTGGTGCGGTTTATGATGAGAAATGCATTGCACAAAAAACATCCGCAAAAACCTCCACTTGCCAACCTCCTCTAGAGATCTCTGCTACAAACGGATATCTGGGCTATTTTTATAAGGGGTTCCTCAAAAACATCCACTAGAGGGTATTTTCTTTGTAGTGAGGTTGCTCGAAGGACGAGCAACAATTTCAGTAGGGAGATATGATGGGCCTCCAAATTAGACACAAATTAAGACCCATCTAACCTTTCTTAGGAAAATAAAATCTATATTAAATCTCTCCTTCTGAACGTATTAATATTTTTTCGCTTTAATATGTTCTTAGGAAGATTTAGAGATAATTGTATATTTTTGCAAAATATTATTTATTTATTTTTGAATGAGATAATAAATGGAAGTTATCCCTAATATATGATGGTTCAATATTGGATAATAAATGAACAAAATATCATTAAATTATTGACAATTTATAGAGATACACTCATTGAGAAAATATAGGAATGTGTTCCCTATTGTTTAATGAAGATTCTTAATGTTGGGAACCAGATATATTTTTTTAAAGATTTTTGAGGGGAGATCCACTTCCTTTGTAGGAGAATGCTTCCTCATCACTTTGTATAAGTACCATTTTACATTTTTCTCTAGAGGCAGGTATTTATTAGTCTTCGTTTGGAGAAAACTTGTTATTTAGCAACTACACTTTCATTTCTAGCAGGGATATATTTGGATTGATTCAAATAATGAAGTTTGGTGTCATTTTTAGCTTCTAAATTTTGGTTTCCTTCATAGGAATTTGAGAATCCTTGGTCCTGATCATCTCAAGATTCTGAGAGCCATCTTGTACAATTTTGTTATTTGCTTTGAATACCCTTTTCACTAGCATCTATTATTTCTGCATTTACTATTCATGCTTCTTTTATTGTAGTTCATATTCGCTAAATGATTTAAGTGAGTTTTTCCAAAGGTTATTTACAAAGTCCCAAGCATGATTCATCCTTATAAAAACTTTGAAAAATCATACTCATCATTAAGCTACTTGGATTGGTTTACTAGTTAACAAATCTAGAATTCCTAGAAGTCTCTTGTAGCAAAATAATAGTAAATTTCTGTTATTCTTTTAGAATGCGTTAATGAGTTTCATTAGAATTGATTCCACTTATGTTGATTCATAAAAAATTCAAGTTAATAACAAAATTTAGCCCATATCATTTTCACTTGATTAGGTTTAGAATTTGGTAGGTAAACTAGATCACTAATTCTTGAATTTTTGCACTAGTAGAAAATGATGAAATTAGTGACTAGCTGACTAAAAATGGTAGTCACCACAATTATTTCAAGTGAATTACTACTGAATTTTAGCATTTTTAAGTGACCAAACTAACAATGACTAACTTGAATGACTAATTTAGTATAGGAATAAAATATACAACTAGAGAATAACTGACCAAATGATCTGAAATCGTGAGAACAAAGAATTTCTCATACAGAGATTGACTGTAGAGGGCATTCACCGGATATTTCACCTTTACTAGAAAGGATGAATCCGGAGGCTACCTGGCCCTTCTACAGAATCTACCTAAAGAAATAAAATGTAATCACTAATGATCTTGATGAATGAAAGTATTTGTTTTTAAGTTCAAAGTATTCATTGATCTGTTTTTATGTGTGAATAAGCAAGAATAAATGTTCTGCAATTGAAGTGTAAAGGTTTGATGATAAAATAACAAGTTTTGTTTACTGTATAAACTTGTTTGGGAAAAGCAAGCTTATGAAAATTTACTGTTTAAACTATCAGAATCTGAAAATAAACAGCCAAAATATACAGAGTGACAGCAGATAATTGTTTAAGCGGTTCACCCCTCTCTTGGGCTACCTCCGCTGGGTCCAAAAGCCTCTAATTAGGCTCAGTCCTCCTTTGATTAAATGCTTAAAATGAGATTACATCTATATAAAAGCCTCAAATGGAAAAATAGATTGCAAAAATAGATTCAGAAGACCCAAATCAGTCTAAAATGACTACAAAATCACCTCCATTGGATGAAGGTAGTCCAATGCAGCTCTCTTTCCCTTAGGCCCTGATGGCTCCACGATCAAAAACGCTGTAAAATTCGCAGATAGAATGCCCTGGTGGCTTTGAAAACACTTCCAACAGCTCCATAATGATCTCTACACCCAAAATAAATAAATAAATCGTTTCAAATGGCCTCTCCTAGCCCAAATTATGGCACATTTACTCCCTCTGCCAGTGGAACTAAACAAACCCCAGCTAAAACTGGAGACACTGCAGATAGGTCCGACAAATTTGATGGGTGGCGCTAAATTGGAGGTTCCGCCGAATTTTCCGCCAGAGTAAGGGGCTAAGGAGTAGGGCCACGGGGTCCATAGGACTCTGACCGCCGGGCCTCATCAACGAACATGGAGTTAAAAGCGGCGGTGGTTAAGGTTTTATAAACCATATATTAAAGAAAATCCGCTCCAAGGGCTATTGACATGGGACCACGTCCCAGCACTGCGCGCCAACGATTAGACTGTGGGTTCTCGGGCTGAGGTTCCATGCGGAGGGGGCTGGCCCTTAGGGGCTGGCCCCCTTTTTGGGCCCCGCCCAAACCTTATTTAAAGTTTATAAAGAACTTTGCCGCCAATACAAATAAGAATTACCATTGGCCCGACTAAGCAACCGAGCCCATTTGCACGGCCCCGACCCGTGTTCAAACTCTCGCCGAGTCCATAACAATGTTTTTGAAACGCCATTTTCAATCCGACTGGGGGCCACTGTATGTGCCTCTCCGGCTAGCCACGTGTGAGAGAAATGTAAGCTGCGCCCGAATATTCTACAGAATACCTCATGGAATATTCCACGAAATATTCCCGGTATCATTTCGTGGAATATTCTTTTTTTAATAAAAATATTTTATAAAGTCAATTTTGGCCTTTTTTAATTGAAATTGGCGAATCTTTAAAGCTGAATATCTTCCGCATACGACGTCGGATTTGAGTGTCGTTCACAGCGTTGGGATCGTATCATCGAGCTCTTTCCAGTCAATATATTTTGGAATAATTCCAAGCAACTTCATTTTTGAGCATTTTTCTTCAAGAGACTTCATCTCCTGATCACACCTCCCAAATGAGAAGCTTTTGGACCCTCAAAATCTTTCTGATTACTAAAACTGATGATGTGGAGACTAATTCTCCACTCTTCCACCCTTGAACAATGGAAATCTACCCGATTTCATCAACTGAAGCTTTTGAGAAAACGATAACCTATCTCTGGAATCAACTGATCTACCATTGCTAAGATTGACTGAGTCATGATGCAAATGATTAAAATTTGCAAAACAATAATTGTAATCTGTAGAAGAAATACTTTCTCTACATTGATCAAACTTTCCAGAAGACTTAAAATGACTTTCACCTTGCAAACTGTTCCCATGGCGAATTGCACCATTCTGAAACCAAATTTTTCCCATGCTGAATGGTGTGTCCTTCTTGCTTGCACTGCTTATCTTTGACACTTCGTTCACTACATTGGCTGACCCAAAAGGTAATTCGTGAAACATAACATCATCTTCTTTCAAAGACAAACTGTTATCAAACTCAGACAAATTATTAGCAACATCATAAAAAGGCAAATGCTCAAAATCTGGTCGTTTCATCAATAACAAAGTTAGACTTTGACTTGCATTAACCAGTCTCTTCAATTGACTTGCATGGAGTAATGAAGATTCCAGCTTCTTCTTGTGAGCTCTCACAATGTGCTCTTTACCATCTTTGAACAAGTGATACTTGTTTTCATGGCGATGAAAGATGGCCTTCCTGTCAAATAAGTAAGGACTTCCCAAAACAATACCTGAGATATCAAGCGGCACTACATCAAGTTCAACTCTGTCATTAAAGTGTGCAGTTATGTAAAGCGCAATATGCACTTCCTTGAGACTTGCAAATTGGCATCCTTGCATATCCATCCAAGTGGATAAGGCTTCAGATGTGGAATGGTCTCAAGTTTAAGCTGCTTGACCAAGTCTTCAGATATAGAATTTTCTTGTGACCCACTGTCAAATAGTGTGTCAATTTTGGTATGTTTTGAAATTACCCTCACATGGAAAAGCTCTATCCTCCTCTTTTCATCATGAGTATCTTTGTGACAATTCATAGAGCTAGAACCGGGATTTGTGTCTTGCACCACTTCTTTCCCTTTAATGTTCTTTAAAACCATGCCTATGATTTTTGTCTCATCTCCTGAGTCAGACCCTATGTCTTGCTCAACTGTTGCAACAATTTTCTCCTTTTCTTTGGTCTTGTTTTTGTTCTTGAATTTTTTTGGTTTCAGTTCAGGATGAAGCTTCCAACAATGATTTTCATCATGACTAGTCTTAGAACAGTTCTTGCAAAATAACTTTCCTTTTCTTGAATTTGAAACTCTCTTCTTTCCTTTGTTTTTAAAATTACTATCCTCATGAAAAGCATCAAAAGCATTCTTTCCTCTAGCTTCTAAATGTGTAGCCTACACACACACTTCATCTAAGCTGGTAGGATTGAACAATAGAATAGTATGTTGCAGGTAATTGTGCAAACCTCCTATGTATTTCAACAGGGTGTCTTGACTTTGTAAGTCTACTCTAAGTAGAAGTGCTCTCCTTCTAAACTCTTGGGTATAATCTTGCACATTTTGACCTTTGCTGTTTCCAAAATTTTGCCAATTCATTATTTCCTTCTGAAGATAAGCAAGAGGATAAAATTGTTTCTTGATAGCAGTAATAAACTCAGTCCATGTTAGAGTTATCTTACCATTCTTATTAATTTCCTCCCTAGTTTTGGCTTCCCACCAAACCAATGCTGCTCCATCCATCCTTAGTGAGGCTAATTGTATTTTGGTGTCATCATCATGCAGATTTTGAATCCTTAAATAGACCTCCAGTTGTCTGATCCAATTATCTAATTTCTCTGCATTAACATCACCATTAAACATTGGCAATTCAAATTTGACATCAAGCTTTAACAAAGGATTTTTACCAGTTGTTTTTTACTTATGTGACTGATTTACTGAAGTTGAAGAGGATGATGTTGAGGAAGAGGATGATGATGGAGATGAAGGATCACCATTTCCTCCATTCCCTTTCTTAGACTCATCTTTGTCTTTCTTTCCTCCTGAAGAATCTCCTTCTTCTCTTTGGTTTCTAGACCCTTCTCTAGAAATCCTATCATTTCTCTCCTGGTATACGATCCTAACCATCTCAGTCAAGTCCAAGAAAGCTTTTCTAAAGACTCTTTCTTCTTCCTTGGGATCCATTTCCTCATGTACTTCTCCTTTTCTAGATGACTTGTTTGTGGCTGATTCAAAGGCTACTGAGGATGAAATGTAAGGTGGATGTAATGGCACTCTAGCCCTCCTTGGTTGAGGATTAACTTGTTCTCTAACCAATTTACCTTCCCATCTTTGCAATTTCAGCCTAGTGAGCATCAAATTTTGCAGAATAACACAATTTACTTGCACAAATTTCACAAACTCTTAAGCAAAACCTTGAGCTCTGATACCAACCTGATCTGATATTGTGAGAACAAAGTATTTCTCATACATAGATAGACTGTAGGGGCATTCATCGGATATTTCACCTTTCAAAGAAAGGATAAATCTAGAGGCTACCTGGCCCTTCTACAGACTCTGCCTAAAGAAATAAAATGTAATCACTAATGATCTTGATCAATGAAAGTATTTATTTTTAATTTCAAAGTATTCATTGATCTGTTTTTATGTGTGAATAAGCAAGAATAGATGTTCTGCAATTGAAGTGTAGAGGTTTGATGATAAAATAACAAGTTTTGTTTACTGTATAAAATTGTTTGGGAAAAGCATGCTTATGAAAATTTACAGTTTAAACTATCAGAATCTGAAAATAAACAGCCAAAATATACAGAGTGACAGCAGATAATTGTTTAAGCGGTTCACCCCTCTCTTGGGCTACCTCCGATGGGTCCAAAAGCCTCTAATTAGGCTCAGTCCTCCTTTGATTAAATGCTTAAAATGAGATTACATCTGTATAAAAGCCTCAAATGGAAAAATAGACTGCAAAAATAGATTCAGAAGACCCAAATCAAATTTAAAATATCACAAAATCACCTCCATTGGATGAAGGTAGTCCAATGCAGTCTTTCCCTTAGGCCCTGATGGCTCCACGATCAAAAACGCTGTAAAATTCGCAGATAGAATGCCCTGGTGGCTCTGCAAACACTTCCAACAGCTCCAGAATGATCTCTCCACCCAAAATAAAAAAAAAATTCGTCTCAAAAGGCCTCTCCTAGCCAAAGTTATGCCACATTTACTCCATATGCCAGTTAGACTAAACAAACTCCAGCTAAATCTGGAGACATTGCCAGTTAAGTCCGACAAATTAGTGAATGGCGCTATAATTGGAGGTTCCGCCGAATTTTCCGCCAGAGTAAGTGGCTAAGGTGTAGGGCCACGGGGGTCCATAGGACCGCACCCGTCGGGCCTCATTCAACGAACATGGAGTTAAAAGCGGCGGTGGTTAAGGTTTTATAAACCATATATTAAAGAAAATCCGCTCCAAGGGCTATTGACACGGGACCACGTCCCAGCATTGCGCGCCGACGATTAGACTGTGTGTTCTCGGGCTGAGGTTCCATGCAGAGGGGGCTGGCCCCCTTTTTGGGCCCTGCCCAAACCTTATTTAAAGTTTATAAAGAACTTTGCCGCCAATACAAATAAGAATTACCATTGGTCCGATGGTTAAACCGTTCCGTTTGCACGGCCCCGACCTGTGTTCAAACCTCGCCGAGTCCATAACAATGTTTTTGAAACGCAATTTTCAATCCGACTTGGGGCCACGTGGCGGCCTCCGGGCTAGCCACGTGGCGCCCTTTCATTGGCTGCGCCCGGAATATTCTACAGAATATTCTGTGGAATATTCCACGAAATATTCCCAAAATATTCTGTGGAATATTCTTTTTTTAATAAAAATATTTCATAAGTCAATTTTGCCTTTTTTAATTGAAATTGACAAATCTTTAAAGCTGAATATCTTCTGCATACGGCGTCGGATTTGAGTGCCGTTCATGGCGTTGGGATCGTATCGCCGAGCTCTTTCCAGTCGATCTGTTTTGAAGCCATTCTGAGCAACTTAATTTTTGAGCATTTTTCTTCAAGAGACTTGATCTCCTGATCACCATACTAAAAGCGACTAACGAAATGAATAATTTAGTCCATGACTAAAATAAATGACTAGATAATAAGCGACACAATTAGTAATGATTAAAGGTAAATAACAACTATAGTCCAAGAATAAAAATATCACCAAATAATAAGTACAAGAAGCATATGAATTAGTCATTTATGTTAGTAAATTTTAATTGTGTCATTTCATTAAAAAAATCATCTACCACAAATTTCCCAAGTGAAATACTACAAAAAATGAGCAATCTTAAGTGACCCAACTAAAATCAACTAACATAAATGACTAATTTAGTCACGTGTTAAAATATACGACTAGCTAATAAGTGATACAACTAAAAATGAATAATGCGAATGACTAATGTAAACTAAACTATAGCTAACTTCTAATAGGGTATTTTTGAGCTACCTACAACTACTTGAAATTTATTAATAACATTATTCCCAAAAAAACAATGGGCTACCTACAACTATTTGAGTTTATTAATAAAATCTTCATAAAATTAGGTATATTCCCCTTATGTTCAAACCTGATCTCATTTTTCCCTCTTTATATGAACATAATTACTTAGGGAGGTCTTTTATACTCTCATGTGATGTATCGTGAAGATATTTTTCAAAATAAGATACTCTCCAGCCAAAATTATCACTCTCTAAACCTTCAACAACCTTAGATATATAAACTCTATATCAAGTGAGCTCCACTTAAATGAAAAAAAAAATTAACCTTAAATAGCAACATAAAATACCACAACAACATAAAATACTATAAAAATTGACAAAATATTAAAATCTAATCTTGAATCACTCTAAAATCTAAAATCAACCCATTAAAATTTAACTTCCTACTAACAATTGAATAAAAAAAAATTAACCTTAAATAGCAACATAAAATACTATAACAATGGAAAAATGTTAAAATTTAGTCTTGAATTACTCTAAAATCAACCCATTAAAATTTAACTTCCCGCTAACAAATGACAAATTGTTAAAATCTAATGTTTAGTTATATTTAAAAATCTAAAATAGGACCATTAAAAATAATTTCCTGGGAAATCTAAAATTATTATGTTCACTAAATATCAATCGAATGTTTAGTTATATTTTAAAAATCTAAAATCGGCCCATTAAAATTAATTTCCCAGGAAATCTAAAATTACTTTGTTAACTAAATATTATGAGAGGAAAAATCGCTCCCTCAAAACACCAATCTTTAGAGTGAGAGCCTCAACGTTGCACAATCCCTTTATTTTTTTAGCAAGCAAGATCCTTTACATTTTTAGCAATCAAGATCCCCTCTGGAGGGCTTTGGTCCTGGATTTTCTTAATGATAGATTTTTCTTCACAGCAATCAAGATCCCCTATGGAGGGCTTTGGTCCTCGATCAACTTAACGTCACATTTTCCTTCAAAGGTTTCTGGAAATCCACATACATTGTGGCAGATTGGCCCATGCATGTCATCCCTCAAGTGCCATTGAAGATCAGCTATTTCTATTCAGATTACCTATTTCAAAGTTGGTTGTGTGCTAGTTTAGATAGTTTAGAGATGAAACTCGAATGGATTGAGGTATAGTGTGGATCACATAAACAATTTGTCCCTCGGGGTTTATAAGTTTTTATTTGGAACCCATCAAGCTAGTTCTTCTGAGCAATGATGCATTGGTAAATTGGCGTGCAATGAAGAAGTGGGATAGAGGCTACTCATGTGAAGTTGCTGGAGATGTGGAATTTGTTGTAGGTCTTGTTGAAATGAAGCTCAAAGACTACTTTGTCTATGTTGATTCTATCAAAAAAGAGTGCCCCCTTTATCTATTCGACCCTAAATTTGGAGACAAAGTGCCAGTCCTGGCATTGGATTTTGAAGTCCCTGTTTATTTTAGAGAAGATCTGTTTTCATTACTCGAGAAGGAGAGACTATATTACATGTGGATGATTGTAGGTCCAACTATATCAAGTTCTCCCTTTCATATAAACCCAAATAGAACTTCTGCATAGAATGTATTCATAAAGGGCTCCAAGAAATGGATACTATTTCCTCCAGATGTAATCCCTCGAGGCATTTATCCCAACATAGATGGTGCTGAGACTGCGTCTTCGATGTCGATAATCGAGTGGTTCATGAATTTCTATGGACAGAATAAGCAGTGGGAGAAGAGCCAAATTGAATGCCTTTACAGGGCTGGGGAGGTGATTTTCGTGCCTAATTGGCAGTGGCATTTAGTTATCAATCAGGAGGATTCCATCGCCATAACACAAAATTATGTTAGCATGAGAAATTTGTTGAATGTTATGGATTTCCTTAGCAGGCCCAATTCAAAGGAACTAGTGTCTGAGATAACAGATCGAGTCAATTTGTTTGAAAATTTTACAAAAGCATATGAGAATCTTAATTTGGGTTCCATTGAAGAGCTAAAACACAAAGAGGAAGAGAAGAAAAAAATAAATAAATCCGCATCCTTTTGGGGGTGTGCTACTGATCCAAAAGTGGGAGGGTTTAAATTTGGATTTTGAATTGAGACTTACAAAATCAACATTTTTCTAGCAAGTTGCAATGTATGTTGGAAAACTTTTTGTAGTTTTCTATGTTGTCTATGAGGGAGGGAGTTTTCTTGATTGGACTTCAAGTTGCATCCCCAAACGAGAACTCATAATAAAAAAATTGGAGAGTTTTTTGATGATATGTGGTATATTGACTATTCTGTCCTATGGCTTTTACTGCAAGTCAATCAGCCTTGTGAAATGAGTGTTACAATGGGAAATAAGCCTAATGTCAATTTGCACATAACAATATGTTAATTTTAACTCTAGCAGAAGTCAAAGCTCACACTAATTTAATGCTTATGCTCTTACTTTAAGAGCACACTACTTATTGAGTCATGAATAATGTCCAAAATTGGTGGAGGTGGGGGGGTTGGTAGAGGGCGAGGTCTCATGAGCAAGATGACCACCTTTTCCAGCAAACTGTCTTTATTTACTTGTTTGTATGAGAATTATTAAGGGTTTCATTTTCGTGATATTCTTTTTCTCTTCTTTTGGTTTAGGACTTCGGTGAGTTGTAGAATTGTATGAATGATGTTGGATGGCATTTTTTACCACTGATAATGGGAAAACCAAGCAAGAAATTTAAATTCAGTAATGGAAGTCAATGAGTTTTATGCACAAAATAATATAAAATAAAAAATGCAATAGGTTGTGAATTTAGTGGCATTTTAGATTCAATAGAATCTACTGGCACTGTATAGGAAGGAGAGTTTTCTTTATTTTAGTCTATACTTGGTCCGTTCACATTATCTCATCCTTACTTTAGATCCCACTCCCTAACCAGTATTTATTAATGGATTTCCTTATCCAGCCACAATGACTTCTTGTTCTTAAGCCGCAAGCTTAACACGGTAAATCCCTTTTCAGTGGGAGCACTCCGAGCATATCATACGCATCCAGATAATTTCTTTGAGAAACCCCCTAATGGGTACGCTCAATCCAATAAAATGAAGAATTTGGTTGTCAACATTACACCCTGTGTAATTAGGGCTATTAATTTAGTCCTTGTTTCAACTTACACTTCTTGTCCTAGTATGAATTCTAGTCACCATGAGGAGTCGAGTGCCTCTCTTGGAAGTCGTGTGACTAGAACCCTATTCGGTTACAGAAGAGGGCTTGTGAATTTCGCAGTGTGGGAAGATATGAGGTGCAACCCTTTGATGCTTTGAGAACTTGTGACTTTGAAAAATTCTTTGGTAAAGGAAATGGCTTCTAGATTAGTGTGACTATCTCTGGAATGCAAAAGGACAGTGAACAAAGAAAAGTTATTTCAGGAACCTAGAGGGACCATGTATTGCAATAGGTGTAAGGTCAGTTATGATATGAGGAGAAGCTGGTATGAGTCTGAACATAAGTAGATTGGATAGATAAATTCAAGATGTAGTATTCCCTTTGATGGATCTAAACTGATGTATCAATTTAGTGTTTTTCCAACCGATCAATCCAAGTGGGACCAAAGTGTGTCACGTCCCATTGAGTTGAATGGCGAGTCATGATTATGTATAGATACTATAAATAAAATTACTTGGCATAATGTACTTTTAGAGGAGGAATTGAAATCATGTTTCTATATCAAGAAACAGTGTACCCTTTTATTTGACTGAGCTTATGCCCCCTCTTATACCTTCATGTGACATACGAGTTAATATGTATAAAGGGAACACATCCGAATGGATAACGAATGTACGATGCTGAAATAATCAAGAGGGTTATGCTTCAATAATAATAGTATGGGCATTTCACTCCTTTATCATGTTTTGATTGGTTACTTAGTATATAGGGGTGATCAGTCAGGCTCTATACACTCCTATCCATTTCTTATTTCATTGCTCATGATAGATGGATAACTGTCATCTCCCTTATTTCGCACTAATCTCATGATTATATCATTATTTATGTAATAAATAAATCAACGTAACTCTATTCCTTCATGATAGATAGATAACTTGCCTCTCTCTCTTCTTTCACACTAATCTCCTGAATTTGTAATGATGTGCGTAATAATGAAATAAACATACATCTCATTTGTGCATACTTTTATCCTTGTCTGCCAACCATTGATAATTATCTATCCATCGGATGATCTGCCTCCCTACACCCATCAATAGGTCGAGTGCTACAATGATCTCTAGGATATCCCCCGAGAAGAGAGAATTACTCGACTTTATAGTAGGGATAGGTTTATTGCTCAAGTCAAGGCCCTTACTTTCCTCTTTAATTAATAGTAAGAACATAATGGGAAGAATAATGAATTTGATATTGGGAATGACTCCTTCCCACTTATTTTCTCGGTAATCCATCTCCAAATATAATCTCACAAGAGATGATAATTGCTTGATAAATAGAGGAGGTGAATGCTTATCATATTGAATGATCGCCTCAAAGTAAGATGACATAAATTCTAGCACAACTTTGAATCCCTAACTTAAATTTGAAAGTGAAATTATCTTCTTGAAGAATGGCATTCAAACACTGCTAGGGGGGATAAGCTAATATTATGCAATTACTTCTTGTTGTCTTTTCATTACGACAACATTACTTGCTTCGTTTGTTACTGGCTTGCTACTTTTTGCTAGGATTTTAATTACTCATTACCTGCCAAATATTTTTATTCAGTGTGACCATGATTATGGAAACTGCTCCTTCTCTTTCAAGGACGTAGAAGAGGGCTATACCTACCCTCTTGAATATTAAGCTAAATCATTTCCCATAAACTTCCTGAAAGGAATCCAAAATCACTTTCATTTCATATGTGTAATCCAGAAGACAGAAGGGACAATCAATCCTATTCTAATGTATTATAGAGATATCGATGACTAAAATCCTTGTGCATCATTTATTGTTGTGGTGTCACTTTACAATAACTATTTTTTCTATTTTTATGGACCAGCTCATACCATTACTTGTGGCTCCTCTTAGAAAATTTATTTTGGTACACTTATTATGTTGGGCTAAAATTTTCTTAACCTCTTTGATGGACCCAATGATCCCATTAAAAACACCTGTAGCATGTCAGCCATGAGGAAGTACAAAAAATAGTCGAGTCTTTCACCTAGTCAATTATACAAATGGAAACCAATATGTCCTCCCTCACATTTCACATATCCCCCATTTTCAAAAAATGGCCTTTTTTCAGAAGTGTTTCCATACAATGGTAGTTGATTATTTCTCTAATAGTTGCTTTGGAACCTTTGAGCATGTAGGAATTTCCATTCTCTTGAAAACTCATGTAGAATTCCAAGAAATCCATGGTGATTGGTCCTAGTGTTCTTACACATTCATCACCCAAATAAATATCACAACCACCCATTTCAATGTCAAACATGTGGCTTCCTTGTGAGGGAAGGCATATCGGTTTCCATTTTTCTAATTTAGGGAACAATTCCTTGTAAGCAAGGAGGAAGAGGTGAGAAAAATACTAGGTGACAATTGGCAAGTGGGAATGTATCATGGTGTATTTATAAACATATAATTGCAACTCCCGTGTTTAGGAGAAAAACAACTACCAATGACCCCATTGATTTCTCCAACAATTGACTTCATTATATTTTGGATTTTATGTACTACAATATATCTGCATCTGTGGCATTCCTCTTTTGTAGTATTCCTTTTATTTTTTAAATGTAACTTATATTACTTAGACTTATGCAATTATTTACACTTTTTATCATCATCTTATTTTCGTAATTCTTCTCATATTTGTTTGTAAGAGCATATAATATATTGGGAAAATTCTTTCCATCTTTTAGTAACAATTTGATTTATTTTCAACTGATTAGCACAAGCTAATGTGCATCTTTGACCCATCCAAGGTAATGTGAGTTGGGATGAGTTGAGTTTGGTAACTTAAGTTCCTTTTCAAATTGAAGCAAGAAAAGGTTATTCTGGTTGCCATTATCAATGATCATATTTGCTAGTTTGTGCTTTATTTGAGAGTTCTATGTACAAAGAAATTCCTTGTTGCTGGCAAGGCTATCGTTGGGCATTATTATCAAGAGTGGGTCAATTTAGTTGGGATTGTTGACATCAACCTCTATGTCTCCAACCTCTCAATAATTATTATAAAGGAAGTACTTTTCCTTTTGGAGTTCTTTTGGCCCAAATGTTTGACATTCCTCGTTGGAATGGGCAAGCTTCCTATGATAGGTGCCATATTTCTTCTTCCCGTAGTGGGTAGAGGATATGGAATTAATTTCTCCTTTTTTATACCCAATATTGTTCGGTTGAGTAATTACTGGAAAGAAAATGAGGATGAAATTCCCTTAATATAAAATAATTGAATGGTCTTATGTAACTTGGCTTCAATCTTGGAATGAATTTGCATAAAATTCCCCGAGAAGGAAATGGAAGAAACTCTAACTTATTTATGATACTAGGGAACAACCCACAAAATAATTTGGTGTAAAGGGTATATTTTTGGCTCTTTGAGACTCTACCTTGAGTTGGGTGAGAGATCCATATTTGGCTCTCCATTATTATAAATATATGGTCTCCTTGGGTCATTATGGTCGAAGGAAATATTGAGACTTTAGTTCCAACGTTTCTGGATCAAACAAAGGAACATTTTTATGCTAGCCATGAACATCAGTGTTGCTGACAGAGGGCTATTTTGTATGGGAAATTAAAGCTACCCGAATATAATTTATAGTTAGGTGAACAACCTCCTTTGAAGATCAATTATCATACCTATGAAACAATAAGATAAAAACGTAGAAATAATTATTCTCACTGTGTAAATCAATTATGGGTTTGCAGATGTCATCTTGTATGCCTAGATATCGGTTAGTTCTTCCAATATGACAAGACTATTCATCTTCAATAAGGATTCCTTCAAAAAATGGAATTGACCTTTCTGCCTTTGTCTCATATGGTTCACAAAAATACTTGATGATATGATCGACATTCTTTTCTTCCTCATTAGAATCTAGGTCATATGTAGGATCTTGCACTGTTCTATTCAAATTTAATAGGTAATTTTGATTGGATATGCACATCATTATGGGTGCCAAAGTTTCTAACATATTTAAAATCACATATAGGAGTGTTGGTCTCTTGAACCTTAGGGGATCTTCAAGATTTCAATTCATTAATGAGATTATTATTACTCTCATTCTCAGAGAAACTAGAACTATAGTCTAGTCCATTATCTCCATCTGTGCTCAATATTTTGTCATATGTTGGTTGAATTTAAATTTTCTAGTGTATAAAAAAGGCATGGAATGATACCCTTGTCATCATGTGCTAAGTCTTCTCGGGTGATTGCAATATTGGTAGAAAAATGTTTCCTACCCTCCTGCTGATATTCCTCCTTTGCATTCAAGACCTTTTATCACACTATCCATCATTTGGAAATCTAGATTGTTTTCAAGGGAGAATCAAATGAAGATAAATGTCCAAGTGTATAAAGGCAACTTAGTAGGCTGAAAAAATTGTAGGAAACTATCCTTTGTCTTCTTCAACAAGGTGGTCATTAACACTGCCTGAAAATGAGTACTTGCTAGACTGAAGCATCCCACTGTTTTCACTTCACAATTTGTCTTTGGTATAGACCTCTCTTTATCTCTACCACACTCATCATCGACATCAAATTGCAGCGTAGGTTTTATATTTTGTTTTGATCAAACTCGGAATGCAATTTTGAGCTTCCAAATGTGTTTCCAGGAATGCCCATAGATTTATTGCCCTCACTTAGCCTTCTACATTATCTATTTATATATATGTTTATAAGGATGTTCTATTATTGTATTCTTCTTTGCTTCATTTTACCCTAGATTTAGCTTTGGCATTTTATAGGATTTGTGTTTGAATTCCTACATTGTACTTGTACTAGTTGTATCTTTTAGTCCCGTTGACCTATTTATTGTCATTAGTTGGATATATAAAATTATCTTATCATATCTTATCTCACATTTTGCTGATCAAAATATACTTCTCTAACCTGAGAAGTGTGTTCAAGTTTCAAAGCATATCCAAATAGATTATGATTGGATATGTTTAGGAATTCATCATATCTGCTGCATGATTGTTTTTCTAGTCAAAAGCGAGCAAAATGTTTCACATCCCTATCATCATAGTCCGAGTAGTATAGGTGGTATATACATTGGTGAAAAAATGGAAAGAAGGGCTTTCATCATCAAAGGATTATAAATATATGCAATGGTCTTTATAGAAATCATTTTTTACTTGAATTTTATCTGAAATATGAAATAGATGCCTCGTCATTGAAAAATATCCATATTTTTGTAGTGCTAGATTTCTCACTATCTACAGTAATGCTCGGGTTAGAAGATAATAGTTGATCTCCTTGTGAATCTGGGATGTCTTCTTTTGGATAATCCCATTCCTTTGCTATGTCTAGTTCCAAAAATCCTTTTGACATAATGATGTTGAAAGGGTCTTGGTGAGGTTTCTGTTAGTCATCCATAATTTTCACTATCTAAAGATGACTAAGTATCAGTTCTAGATTTCTAGAAACAAAGTTCATGAACATTGTGAGTTCTAGAAATCTCACTACCTTCATTATCCTTAAGATAATTTTTTCACTATTTCATCATCCCATCATGGCAATGCTTAGTTCACCCATCCCAGAAGACCCATCATGGGCTCATGTCACTCATTTTGTATTTTTTGTGTCACCTTTGGCCTCAACCCTCTATTTTGTTTTGCCTAACTCCTCCATTGTCCATCTAGGGCTTTTAAGGGCATTTTTTCTTGGTTTCATGACCTCCATGGTTAAACATCAACAAGGCTTGTATATTGATGCTCTTACACCTCCTCCTATCCTTAATATACCTTCATAAACAATTCCCATCACTCATATCCCTCAAATTCATCATTTTTCTACAAAACCTAGTCTATTGACACAATTTGACACTTTTTAAGATTAGGCCTGTGTTTTGCCCTTTTTGACCCCTTCCCCTCACTAAATCCTTAAAATTACACTTTCCCCTACTCCCTAACATCTATCCCTATCCCCAAAAATTTCCACAATAACTTAGACAACCCTTAACCCCTTCATTCCCCTCCCTCTACAAGGCAGTCCTAAATCCCCTACACCAAACCCTAATTTTCTCTTCCAACTAAGCTAGGGTTTGCTATGGAAAGGAGGCATAAGAGTAGAATATCCATATGGTAGGTCATATCAGCAATCATGAAGCCATACCAAATCATAAACATCATGCCTCCATCATTTTCCAAGAATTCATTGCAAGGGCCTAGTCAGTTGCCACAATTAGGGCCAATTTTTCTTACAAATATGTTTCTGACCAAACAGAGATGAATTTGGAAAAATTAAGAGCGGTTTTTGTCCATCATAGGGCCAATAAGAAACACCTTATTCAGTTTTTACACAGGTACGATGGCTTGGGAGAAATATCAAAAACACAGGTGTCCTAGGAGAATTTCTGCACTGCTGGCTTGACCTTGGGAAAATAAGGTTTTCTCACATCTGGAGTGTCCAAATGAATTTTTTGATGGGTCATAGGAAAACTAGACTTAAATATCTTTCCCATGAGCTATCATGAGCTCAATTGGGAGTTAAGGAAGGCCTCCAAAAGTTGTCTGCACCAATACTGTGCATTTCTGCACCATCATTCAACCCTTTTTGACCAGTCTTGGGAAAATCCACTATTGACAGGGATAATCAACTCCAATCATGGAAAAAATGGTATATTTGGAAATCATATAGTTTAATATTTCCAACGAGATATCACGGGCCCAAATCTGACTTCGGGAAGGTCCTCAAAACTTGTCTGCAAGTTGACACTTTTTGGCGCTACGCACAGGAGAAGTTTGGCTAGAATTGCCAAAAATTGGTCAAAATCAATATTTTTTGGGAAGAATGAAAAAAAATTCAAATAATGATGATAGGGCCTCCTTCATAACAGAAGACGGCATTTCAGGGGGTATTCAAGCTTCCCTCTAGGGTTTGAAAAAGAAGCACCGATTCCACCTCACCAAAAGGACAAAATGGCAAAGAGTATCAGTACAAGGGCCTAAGATTTCCAAGTACAGTCAAAGGCCTCCAAAATAATCAAAAGAAAATAAAGCATGAGGTTGAGTATCAAAAGGAGAAATTCATGCTAAGCACAGGTTCACTGTTGAAGAAATGAGATATCAAACTCCAAAAGAGGCTAAGACCAAAGGAAAATGTTTTTTTGGCACCTGCACAAGATCAGAAGTGGCCAAGTGCAAAACATGGTAAACCTGATGCACACATATCTATAAAAATACATATCATTATCAAATCTGCAAAAGGGAAAAAGACATGTTTCAGGTCACCTAGAATAAAAAATTCCCAAGGAGGTAAAAACAGGGTTTTTAGTTTGATGAATATATGCCAAAGAACAGTTTGAAAAAGTGCCTGGGCTTTCAAAAGCAAAGGGGATAAAAATTACATCTACTTCCCCTCAACTAGCCATCATCACAAAATAAGAAAAGATGCCTTGAAAGAATGTTCAAAACCCTGCAAAAGACAAAAGGTTGTAAGTCAAATGGAAAAAAGATTGAAAATCATAGTAAAGTGGGTTTAGAACTTTGATTTATTTCTCTCAACGGGTATAAAGGTGCCTTTGTTCCACTTCAAATTCATTTAGCCCCTGGAAAAGAGAAAAAAAAAGCTTAAGGAAGAAAAACATATTTTTTCTGGTCATTTTGGCAAAAATTCCGGGTGCTGCCCACAGGCAGTGGCGTTGCGCACAGACAGACTGGCGTTGCGCACAGAGGAGAAAAGCCAGTGTTAAATAACATTGTGCTGTGCACAGATGGACCGGTGCTGCGTACAGAGAAAATTTGGCCAAAATTGCCAAAAATTTATCAAAATCACTCTTTTTCCTCCTCAAATTTTCCCCAGGCTCCTGCACGAGTTAGACAAGATGATGACAGTGGTAATGATGAACAAGAGGATGGTGAGGAATATGCAGAGCTGGATAGTCAAGATAACATGAGCATTGATAATGAAAAGGTAGAAATAGAGAATGATGAAGAGGGCAACCAGGATAAAGGTCAAAACAGTAAGGAAAATGTAGATGGCTAAGGGCAACAATGACACCCAAGAAGCAAGCCTCAGTGATGCAGAGCAGAACAGTGAAAAAGAGTTAGAAGATATGAACACAAATGAAGATGATGATAGTGCCAAAGACAAAGAGGAGAGTGATCTTCATGATGAGCAACATGATAGTGATGAAAGTGCAGAGGGTGCGAGTGAAAATGATGAACCCAACAATGAAAATACAAGTAACTCAAATGAAGAAAAAAATGACAATGAAAAAATCAGTGAAGAGGATGAGAGTGCTGATGATGTTATAGGCAATGATGGGGCAAAAAATATGATGACTGATGATGCCATTAATGAAAATGAATAAGTTGAGGACCACAACAAGGATCATAGCCATGATCAAGGCAACTACAAAGCCACCATCACACCTCTTCATTGAAATTTAAGCACTCAAAGAAGGTAAAGACCAAGAAAAACTTAGATACGTGGCTCAAGATTTTCTACATGCTTCTCAAACCCCTTGAAGAAGTTGTCCACCAAATTTGAGGGAATTCTGAGCAAATTTTGTTTTTTTGAAATTTTGAGGCCTCTGTGCGCAGCACCCTTGGCACTACGCACAAATTTGGTGCATCCGCAACTCCAAAAATTTACATTTTTGGATTCCTCTCATCATCAGCAGATGGCTCACAAAATTTCAGACCATTTGGACCAGTTTTGACCCCCCAAAATGTCAAACAACACCTAAATTTTGACCATTCTGCCTCATTTTCAGGCAAGGTGCTACGCACAGAGAAGTGTTGGGATATTGGATTTTTTCACAGGAAAATGGCACTCATTTAGAAAATAAAAGGTACATATTGAAATCCAACTTGAAAATCTTTCCAACAAGCCATCACAAAGCAAAATATGACATCAGGAAGTGGTCCAAAACTTGGCTACAAAAGAACCTATTTTCTGTTGGAAGTGGTGCTACGCATAGAGCAGTGTTGGGAGAATGGAGTTTTGGACAGGAAAATGGAACTCATTCAGGAAAACTCAAGAATTTATGTAAATAAACTCACCAGGCTTTCCAACGAGCTATCACGGAGCCAAATCCAGCATCGGGAAGGGGTCCAAAACTTAGTCACAAAAGACCCTATTTTCTGCTGAAGTGGCGCTGCGCACAGAGACTGTGTAAGTGTGTTTTGGACCAAAAGTCAACAAAACACACTCATTTATTGAAAATTTATATTTTTTAGTTTTTGAGGCAAAAAACTCTAGAATTAGGTGCAAATAGCTATTTTGGCATTTATTTCTTAGGATATTATGTGCCTTGGGCCTTGCATGGTCTCTTGGCCATAAATGACATTTATGGTTGAATTTGACATTTTCCTACCATATTTAGGGTTTTAGTCCTCCTTTGCTCCATAAATAGAGCATGAGGCCCTCATGTATTTCATTGGATTTTGATGAAATTGGAGAGAAATACATGGTTTCTATGAGCTTGGAGAATAAATTGGTTTTATGAAGTTGATGAATGACTTGTTTGGCTTGATGATGGAGAAGCTTGTTTGCAGGATTCCTTAGCTTGGTGAATGGTGATGTCTTCTTAACTTGTTTATGTTTTCTTGTTCTCATTATGTTTCATCCTTCTTGGTTGCTATAAATCAGAAAAGTATAGGTTGAGACATGCTCTTTGAGGCACCTCAGTCCTCCTGTTTGTTATAGCTTTGATGTTTTCCTCTGTTTGGTCATCTTAAGGAATTCTTGATTGCTCCTTAGGTCCACCAATTTTTTTTTTGTTTCATATATGGATTAGTATGCTAGTTTAAAAGTATGATTCACGGTATGCCCTGCTTACTTGAAGCTATTCAAACTCTTTCTTGAAACCTCTCTTTGGAATATTGTTTGCTAGGTTAAGTCAAATAGGTCTCGTTCGATGTTGCCCTTTGTCCATCTCTACCAATTTATTTCAGAGTTATTTATAGCCTGATTTATGATGTTTAGGAGTTCCCTCTTCATAAATTGAGTTATTGTGCTATCTTATATGTTTTCCCAAATTCTGAAGGTGAATTTACTAAAGTTAGAAGCTCTTATGATTTCTATGTTTCACTTGAATGTTTATCTTGGATATTTATCAATTTAAGTATTGTTCATTGAGTTCAATGGTTTGCCCTACCTCATGAGTTGTAGCTTTTAACTATCTATATTTAAGACCTCCTTGTTTTTTCCAAACTTGATGTCACTCCACCTCACACATTACCTTAAGGATCCATTAACCTTGCTAGATTGGCCCTGCAACACACTCTGATTCATCATTGAGACACTCATGACTTTCATTCACTCCATAGCCCAACGATTCAAAAACCTCTCACTCCACCTATTCCACTTGACCATCTTACCCAACCAAAACAATCAACAAACCCTACACTTAACAACTAGCCTAAAATCAACTACCTAAAGAAAAAATAACACATCCTTTGCACCCAATAGAGAGATCCCTCTCTGAGTCCAGGAAGGCTAGGTCCTAAGACTGCAAAGACTGGTTCCATGTTACCCTGTCATTTGGTCTACCAATATGCTAAATCACAAGACACTAACATTTTGACGATCATGGTGGGACATTCTGAGTTAGTGACAAACTAAGTATTCCTTAGATCTCAGGAAACTCACAAACATCCTTAGATTGGTATTTAGTTGTTGATGGTGGAAAACAATAACATCCTTAAAACAGTAAACATCATCCACCTGGCAACTCCACTGGTCTTCAATAGCCCTATTGACCCCACTAGTTCTTATAAACTCCCCTGGGAATGCATTAAGAAATCCCAATCATGCTGATGGTGGACAATGAAGTTGAAATCATCCACCTAGCGACTCCACAACTTTCCATAGACCTAAAGACTCCACTGGTCGATAACTCTAGATTGGTTGAAAAGATTCAGTGACCCTTTTTTATTTACAAACATGGATCTAGGGATACAAAGGAGATATGCTCCAATGAGTAGAGATCATATCCCTGGATTCCCACACAAAATGCCTGAAATAATTTGGACAAAAAACCTACCTATATTTCAAGATGAAAAAGTTGATGACCCCTTGTTACATCTCATAAAATTTCATATACACATATGGAGGTTAAGGGTTGATCGACACGAGGACTGCCTCATGAAAATGTTTATGGCAACATTAGAAGGTAAGGCAAGAAATTGGTATGGATGGATAAAATCTGGTAGCTTGTTTTCCTTGAAAGATTTCCACAAGGTGTTTTATGAATGTTATAAAGAATATTGTCCATCTTTATCATTAGCTCAAAATTTTTGTGACCAATCTGAAGATTTGATACAACACCTTGTAAACATTGATGAGGATTTAGGGAATTGACATCTTGAAGATTTATTAGAAGAACTCCATGCATTTCATTCTCAAGATATCTATCATGACAACCTAGAGGATTTAGAACCCAATCAAGAAATAGAAGGAAACCCATAGAATATCTTTGAAGGCACAAGTAATGATTCACCATATCTTCTAGGTGAGGCTCAAGAAAACATTCAACCTCAAAATCAGCCTTCACAAGAGAAAGAGAATTGTTGTACTTCTATCCAAAGAAAGAGAAAAACTCCTCCTCTTTTTACTGAAGAAGAAATAAATCAGATGCTAAACATTTAGCTAGCCTCTAATCCTTCATATGAACAAAACATTCATGTTCCTCCTCCTACTAATACCATCTGCCATAAATCAGAAAGTGAACTTGTAGATTAGTTCAAAGAAGAACAGACTGGTAACCCAATATGTTTGATTGGCAAAATTATTTAAAAACACCCATATCATGTCAACCATGAGGAAGTAAAAAAAATAGTCGAGTCTTTCACCTAGTCAATTAGAAAAATGGAAACCAATATGTCCTCCCTCACATTTCACATATCCCCCATTTTCAAACAATAGCCATTTTTCAGAAGCTTTTCCATACAATGGTAGTTGATTATTTCTCTAATGGTTGATTTGGAACCTTTGGGCATGTATGAATTTCCATTCTCTTGAAAAATCATGTATAATTCCAATAAATCCATGGTGATGGGTACTAGTGTTATTCCCCATTCATCACCCAAAAAATATCATAGCCACATTTCAAAGGAAAACATGTGGCTTCCTTGTGAGGGAAGACATACTGGTTTCCATTTTGCTAATTTAGGGAACAATTCCTTTTAAGAAAGGAGGAAGAGGTGAGAATAATACTAAGTGCCAAGTGGCAAGTGGGAATGTATCATGGTTTATTTGTAAAAATATAATTGTAACTCTCGTGCTTAGGATACAAACAACCACCAATGACTCCATTTATTTCTTTGTCAATTGGCTTCATTATATTTTTTATTTTATGTTCTACAATATATCTGCATTTGTGGCATTCCTCTTTTGTAGTCTTCCTTTTATTTTTTAAATTCCACTTATGTTACTTAAACTTATGCAATTAATTAAACTTGTTATCATCATATTATTTTCATAAGTCTTCTCATCTTTGTTTTTAAGAACATATAAGATATTGGGAAAAATCTTTCCATCTTTTAGTAACAGGTTGATCTATTTTCAACTGCTTAGCACAAGCTAATGTGCATATTTGACCCATCCAAGGTAATGTGAGTTGGGATGAGTTGAGGTTGGTAACCTAAGTTTATTTTCCAATTGAAGCAAGAAAATGTTAGTTTGGTTGCCATTGTCAATGACCATATATGCTAGTTTAAGCTTGATTTGACATTTCTATGTATAATGAGCTTCCTTGTTGCTAACAAGGATATCTTTGTGCATTAGCATCAAGTGTGGGTCAATGTATCTGGGATTGTTGACATCACCCTCTAAGTCTCCAACCTCTCAATAATTCTTATAAGGGAAGTATTTTTCCTTTTGGATCTATTTTTGCCTAGATGTTTGACATTCCTCATTGAAATGGGCAAGCTTCCTATGATAGGTGCCATATTTCTTCTTCCCACAGTGGTTAGAGGATATGAAATTGGTTTATTCTTTGTTATACAGTCTACCCAATATTTTTGGGTTGAGTAATTAGTAGAAATAAAATGAGAACGAAATTCCCTTCATCCACAACTTCTTGAACCACCATTTATTTGTTGTTGTTTGTAGGTTTTGCATTGCAAGATAATACCCCAACTTAGTTAAATAATGTTTGCTTGTGGTGTTATAGGACCAAGAAATTTCATCATTGGAATCACTTAAACTAATGTGGGCCTTTCTTTGCTTCATGTCCCAAATCATGTGCTTGGACCCATCCCTATCTCCAAATTTTCATTCAATTGACATCAAAATTTCTATTATGTGTGCATTGACATGCCTCTGGAATTTGAAAAATAAGTGTCTTTGGTAGGAAGAAATTGTCCCCACAAAAAAACTATTGCATCTATGCCAATTTTGACTCGTGGGCTTGAACCCAACTTTCATGCTACATATTGTCGAACTATGAGAAAGCCTAGAGTTAAATCCTCCCATTGGTTTGATACATTATGGTATTTGTATGGTGATTACAGATCCAATTCGAGATTGAGAATTTTTAGGATTAGGCTTTAATAGAGGGGTGCATTTTTATGTTATTTTGTTTTTGGTTTTTATGCATTTTGGTGCTTTATGTGTTGCCTAGTTTAAAATGGATTGGTTTGGACCATATGTGGGTAGGTATTTTCCAAATAAGTTGGTGGTTTTACCACCCAAAATAGTGGTCTTGTCAAGGTCTTCATGAGAGGGAATCTAGAAATGAAATATGACTTCAGAAAAATGTAAATCAGAAAGCATAAAGACACTCAAAATACTAGCCATAACTCTTAGAATAGCACCAAGTTGAGTGATAGGAGCCCTTACAAATTGGGAGGTGAATAAAAATGCTATATATTTTAGTAAATGGTTGTAGAAAATAAATTAACTTTCTGTTATGCACCTCTAGATATGAGAAATGCAGGAAGATGTGGAAAATAATAAGCTAAACCGCCCCTTGGGGGCCACACACAAGTGTAGAGGCACTTTTAAGTGTTGTATCTATGGGTAGAGAAGCTAGGGAAATGAATAGATAATAAAAAAAAACATCCCATAATTGAGAGTATATGAGTAAAGCTAATGATAATAAAATTATATCTCTACAATTGGGGTCAAATCCCCATAGGGTCAAAACCTAATTTTATTTTTATGTAGATTTTTTTTTTTTTTTTAAATTTCCATCAAGTTGAAAATTGTTTATCACTTCAAATGATGATAAAATATAATGCGGAAGTGAAGAAAATAAAAAGGATCATGAATACATACATTTTTTATTAAACCCTTGAATGAGGGTTTCACTTACATAGTAATTAGTACAACAAATTTTTTTGTTAAATATATATAAATAGGGGACATGCAATTAAAAAACAATATTTTAGGGGAAAATGGCACAAATATTTCATTAAGAATTATAGTTGTTACTACTAGGAGCCGAAAAGTAGTCAAATAAGAGTTTCTTTCCTACAAAAGAAATAACAGTTAACACTCCTTGACCCCAACTTAAAGACTGCCCACATGTTAATTAAAAATGGCAATGTTGGACAAAAATTACATAGTCAAACTTGATCTAAATAGTAAATACAAAAATTTCTTCCAAATTGAACAAAGTGTTCATCTCATGAAACATTTCCCAACTATGTCACTTCTATAAGTAGGAAGGTATTGTTAGATAGATAACATACCCCGGTTCTACATGCTTCTCGAACCATCCATTTTCCCCCAAATAGTGCATTATTCCAATGAACACAAGAAACAAAAAAATTAAAGATTAAAATAGAGATTAATATTAATTTCTTTGAAATATAGATTCAAAGTTGCAACATGCCATGCAATAACCACTTGTTAGACAAATGAAATTACATTGATTCTTTATCACCAAATGTTGTGCAACCAGCCCCAAAAATAGAAGAAAAGAGATATCAACGCCTTAGAAATAAACCACTTCGAGGGGGAAACCTCCAATACATTACATAAATGAACAATTCTTGGATGTTACAATTTACAAAACCTCCTGTTAGCCACCCTTAAATTTCTGTCATATCAGATGGTGGCTAAATAATGTTGGATAGCCTTCAAGAAACAATTCCATGATTAAAATTGTTGATACTTGAAGACTTTTCGATAATGTCCTATCCTTGGTTAATATTCACTACTGTTTCCATTTAGAACTCAGAAATCCTGCTGATTTCTAAAGCCAAAGTACTGCTGCAAAGGACCCCCTTTCCCATCCCTTCTCCAAATCTAATCTCAGTTCCTTTTTTCCATCTCCATTGAAAACCCCTCAACTTCATGATTCCTCCTTTTCCTTCATTTAAATTCATTTCCTAAAAGTCTAAGACTCACTCTTGGCCTTACCGGAACCCTCATTTCCCTTTAAAACCCATAGAAAATGCACATTTTCTATACGCTGGACTTAAGCCCCTCAGGCTAAGCCCCTACCCCTTTTTCCTCCATGCGCCCAAGTGCCGGAACCAAACGCTGTGATCATTGGGCGCTTACTCATTTTTCTCCGCCCGAAACATCAAAAACCTTTGAAAATTGGGTTTTATTTAAATTCCAAAGTTTTCCGCCCATGAAATGTATGGGATGATCTCAACTGTCGATCTGCTCCGCAGATCGGACGGCGCGGCACGCGACTTATCGTGTGGACCCCCCAGCCATGCGCCACTTCTCAAAATCCACTTGGTTTTTCCGCACCGCCTTTGTGCGGAAGGTGGTTTTAACCCAACGGCCAGCGATTCCATACGCTGGCTTCCACGCGTCCTCTGTACCATCCAAAAACCACCACATAAAGTCAATCCCCTGCACATTATCCGTCAGACCATAGCCGCCCAGCGGAATAAATAACAGCCATCCGATCTGGTCCCGCACATCTAACGGTGATCGCCTATCCAAGCTGCCCGCCCTTTAATCAAGCTGCATGCATTTTAGCTAGACCCTGGCGCAACTGAAAATCCATCTCCGTCATCGATCTCTATAGATCGACGACCCGCATTCAATTTCCTGATTCCATTATGCGGTCAACCATTTTCCTCCGCGGACTTTCCAAATCGCTCCCGACCGTTGATCACAGCGCGATCAACGGCTCCGATCGCCCCACTCCCCCGCACACCTTCCGATGCAGATTTCCATATAAACGCATGATTTTATAATTTTTTTTGTATTTTGCAGGTTTTAAAATTCTTTCGCCATGTCTGAAGAAGATTTGAAGGACGAGGGTGACGACTCCCGTTCTTTCAATTTAACAAAGGAAATTGACCACAGGGTATAGAAATGTGTTGTCAACAAGGTTTCATGAGCCGTTGACGCAGCATGCCCCTGTCAAACCTGGAAAAAATCGAACAAACCCAAAAAAAGAGTATCAGAAAGTAGAAATGGATCAGAGCGGGAGTGTAATGGACAAATTGGAAGGGATTACGGCTAAGACGGCCATCAGAAGCCTAATCTCCCAGCCTAAAACACAGCTTAAAAGGAAAACCTAAAAGTGTTTATCAGACATAATGCCTCCACCGCCATATCTGAGGAAAATTGATTCTTCAACCACCACAGCGCCACCTGTGCCTCAAAGGATTCAATCAGGAGTTGGATTTATTGATCAGGATCAGATTTTTGCCTCGACACAATAAAGTCATAACAGAACTTATTGATACAAAGGAATATACAAGAAGTTACTTAGACTACTGTACCTCAAAAGGTCAACAAATAATCCTCTTGTTCAAATCATAGGTATAAATCAATTAATCAGGTGAACACCTCTTACATTTCTTGTTAAGCATCGGGTCCCGATCATTTAAATCTTTAATATTAATTATAGTTAAGAGATATTTTTAAAGATCTCACACTCCTCATCTTTTCTATATACCACAGAGATGAGTGAAGTGTTGGTTGATTTATTTAATTTGCTGAGCAGTCCACAAGTTGTAATATTGAAACTCTATGAAATAAATATACAAGTCTGTTGAAGTTGAAAATAATTTGGAGTCTTGGATGTCTTGATGATGCCGTTGCATGTCTGTTCCTGAGAAGGCTCTATCATTGGATCCATGAGCTTGGCTGTTGGTGAAGTGCTCTGAACTGTTAAATGTTTTTTCCTTGTTTTCATTATGTTTCATAATTTCTTACTACAGTAGGCTGAAAGTTTTAGGCTAAGAAATGACTCCTGGAAGCACCTTAGACCTGTTCACCCTTCACTGTTTTATGTTTTCTTCTGCTGAAGTATTTTAGAGGCTTTAAACCTTCTCTTTAGTCTTCATGCTTGTTTGTTTCCTTAAATAGCTCAAATAGTTGGTTTCAGCATGATTTATGGTTCTCCCTGCTTGTCTGCTATCACTTGAAAGATGTTATTGAAGTCTCCCTTTGAAGTACCATTGTCTTAAGTTAATCAAAGAGGTCAGTTTTGATCTTGCCCTTTGCCATTGCTTGAGTGTGTTGTTTCAAAAGTCTTTAATTACAAGCATAGATATTATTTCCAGAGTGTTCCCTCTTCATAGAATCGACTATGGGTAGATATTTTATGTTTTCTAAGTCCTTTAAAATAAATCAGGAAGAAATGAGTTCCAGAATCTAATGTTTCATTTTGCATTTGTCTTAAGTCCTTCTTTTGTAAAGAATGTTTGCAAATTTATAGTTAGCCTTTAGCCTCAAATATCTCTTTATTGTTAAGTTATGTTCTTCAAGTTCCCTTTGTTGAGAATTAAACTTCTCTTTCCAAATTATTAATGTTCACTTCATTCCAAAAACAAAAGGATCCTGCGGCCAAGTTAGATTTTCCCTTTGATATCCCATATCCCTTGAAGAGTTTGTCATAACCTTATTTTGACTCCATTGCCCAATGAACCCGATATTTCCTCTTTTTGTCTATCTTTCCTAAACCTTTCATATTCTGCTGTATCAACTCAACCCCAACCAAACAAACATCTGCACTTAAATAACTAGTCTAAAATCCATAATCAAAGCAAACAAGATAAACCTTTGCAAACAAATATTTGAGAGATCCCTCTATGAGAACAGGAGGACTAGATCCTGGAACTCTAAAGATTGAATTACAGTCATCATGTATCTTGGTTGTAAAGCTATCCATGAGACCAACATAGCAGCGATGCAGTGGGACCTACTGGAAATTAGGTAACAATCCAAATACCCCTTAGGACTTCAGAAATCCCTTATTTTCAAGAATATCCAGTGATTATTAGCCACCTCATCGCCACCAACATAATGGCGATCACGGTGGGACCTACTGAGAATTGGAGGTTTGAAAACCCTCCCTCAAACTCTTAGGTCCAGTATAACATGAGTAACTTTCTTCAAGCACTGCCTAATAAATGGTAATCATGATAGGACTTAATTGAATCAGTGACAAACTAAGAAACCCTTAGGATTCTTGTAAAGCCTTACCAAACCTTGAAGGAACCAGTTACCAAGCCATAAGAGCAACTCTGTTTGTTTGAACACCTTAGCTAAGTGCAAAATCAGACTTAGAACACTCTTCTAACCTATAAAACCAAAATAAACTCAGAGAAACCCAAAAATATTTCAGTTTGGCTTCATAATAAACATGGTGGTGGAACCATAAAACATTCTATCTTCACAAAAGCTAAAAAAAATTCCACCTGGTGACTCCGCTGGCCTCCAATAGGCATATTACCCTTCCAGTCCTTGTAGACTCCCTTGGGAATGCATTGAGCAAACCCAATCATGCTGTGGGTGGACAGAAAATTTCAAAATCTTCCACTTGGCGACTCTACAATCCCAAAATACCTAATAACTCTACTGACAGAAAACTCTGAACTGGTTAGAAAGATACAGTGACCTTAAACACAAAACTCAACCATTACAAGACCTAGATAATGAGCAAGATTATAGAGAAAATAATAAAGAAAAATTACTAATCATGATGGAGAAAATGGTGTACATACTTGGGAAAATATTTGAAAGGTATGAGGCCAATTTGAATATTGATGATCTAGAGCAGCCCATGCTCCTTTCAAATCAAGAACAAATCCAAAAACTACAAGATATGTATGATGAACAAGAGTACAATGAGAGCAATGAAGAAAGTTCTCAGGAAACTCTTGATTGCCTACCTATTTCTTGTATTATGCTATTAAGAGAAATCCATAACCAGATTGTAAAAACTCATAGTGAGCAGTGCCTTGAGGAAAACATAAGCCATTTTGAACCTACAAAATCTGAAATAGGAGAAGAGACAACACAAACAAAGTCTCTTCCTTTATGTTATGACTCATTTCATATTATTAAAAAAGGATGGCATCCTGAAAATATACTTGAAACAACTCGTGAACTTTACAGTCAAAGTAACTGCCATGAAAATCATGAGGTGTTGTTTGAAATTGAGATAGATCAGGAAAAGGAAGAGAATCCTCAAAATTCCCCTACAAACACAAGTAATCATTCCCTAGAAGAGGCTCGAGAATACATCCATCCTCAAAACCAGTTAACACAAGAGGGAGAGGACTGTTGTTCTTCTGTCCAAAGCAAAGAGAAAATTCCTTCTCTTTTTACAGAGGAAGAAATTGATCAGATATTAAATAAACAGTCATCCCTCAATTCTTTATTAGAAAAAAACACTTATGCTCATTTTCCTACTAAATTTTGTTGTCTTGAAATAGAAAATAAATTTGTAGGTCAGCTAAAAGAACAAAAGGATAACCCAATATGTTTGGTTGGTGAAATTGTGTATACTAATGATTTTTCAACTTCTGGTCAATCTAATGACGATGATGAGATCCAAACAGAAACTAATCATGCAGGGAAACCAACAGTGGATTGGTGTCATGAAATTCATTATCATCAGCTTGAAAGCAGCAATCAGCCAGTCCAATTCATCAGGAAAAAATTTCACATAATTGGGAATCAGCTATCTATTAGTTGTAATGTTGGGGTTGAGAAGAAGGATGAATTTCTTGAACAGGATGCATATGAGGAGCCTCCTCCTGAAAGGGTTGAGGTAATAAAAGATACCCCTACTCAAGAACATGATGATCTCTTCCACGGGCAGTCCCACTTTTGAATCGAGCCTCTGAGAGACTACAAGAGGACCTTAACATATATACAGTGGATATCTAGTTAGGATAATGATGAAGATGAGGGAAGCTTTTCCTCTCATAAAATCTTTTTAATCCGATGAAAGAAGAAGATGATCTTGGTTGAGGTTATATCTTCTAAACACTAGTAAACAGACCTTTATTTAAGATCCCTATGCTCATTTCTTTGAAAATATTTGAAAAGGGATAAAGAGTTATTAGGAAGCGTTATATTTACAAAACGAGAGGATTATTTATATCTTGCTAAAAAACAAAAGATGGGGGTGACACTGTTTTAACTTTGCTGAGGGATGAAGAAGGATCAATCATGGAATCATTTGCTGGATTGGTTGCTCTGGAAAAGAGAGTTCATCAGCTAAAACATGTAAAAGTTCCAAGTTAGATTAGGTTAGATAGGAAAGCAATAAAGCTCAGCTTTGAGCATTTAGTTAGTTCTTGATTTTTGTCTTGTAAGAAAAAGAAAAATCTAAAAGCAGATTTTAAAACCAGAAAGGTACAGCCCCATACCAAAAAAAAAAAAAGAAAAAAAAAGAAGAAAAAAAAGAAAAAAAAAGAGAGAAATAAATTCTGAAAGTGTGCAAGCTTAAATGCCACTCCTGCAAAACACACTTCTAGTTAGTCAAACAGCCTAATATTGACTAATTAGTTTTCAATTTACTGCTGATAGGATAGTGAATTTGATTTGCCAAACTATTTAATCTTGGCTTATCAGTAGATAGTTTAGGTTAGAAATTGAAGGTTCAAACAAACTGAAAATCTGAACCAAAGTTTCCAAAAGGAGATGACTCAAAACTATGTCAAATTCTGAGTCAAAGAAATGTAAAGATCTGGTTCTAAATCAGCTCAAAACCTAAACCAGAAGAAAGGAAGAGACAGCTCAAACAAAAGAAAAAATAGAACTGTGAAGGAAAAAGAAGGCCATGATGAGACACTTTCATATCTTAAGCCTTCCATTTTGATTTTAATTTTCTGCAAATAATAATCTATGTGCAGCTTGTTTTTATGCCATAGATCACAGCAAGTTAAAAAAATCAATCTTGACTTGACTGTTTTTGAATTTATGTTATAAAATTTAGAGAATGGACGTCTGTTGGACAGCTTAATCCCAACAGACAATAGATTAGGTAGAGAATCATATGGATCCAACTGTTTAATCTGGATCCATGAAGAAATAAGGAGTAGAGTTAGATTAGTTTTTTTTTTTTTTTTTCAAAAAGAATAAAATGTTGTAAGAGAGTTTGCCAATCCAAGTGCCTCTGATGAAGATAAAATGTTAGATCAGTAGGATTGGGTAGGTAGAAAGTGTTGATAGAGTTCCATTGTTTCTCAAATATTGACTATTGGTTTCCAGAGCAAAGAAAGATCATTCAAGCAGGGGAAACAGCCCAATAGATGAGGCAACTGATCAGCCCCCCAGAGAATACAAGTCTGCAGTTCTTGATGCCTCCAAAAAAGACACCATCCCCAAGTGGAGCCACTGTTAGCCACCCTCAAATTTCTGTCATATCAGATGGCGGCTAAATAATGTTGGATAGCCTTCAAGAAACAATTCCATGATTAAAATTGTTGATACTTGAAGACTTTTCGATAATGTCCTATCCTTGGTTAATATTCACTACTGTTTCCATTCAGAACTCAGAAATCCTGCTAATTTCTAAAGCCAAAGTACTGCTGCAAAGGACCCCTTTTCCCCTCCCTTCTCCAAATCTAATCTCAGTTCCTTTTTTCCATCTCCCTTGAAAACCCCTCAACTTCATGATTCCTCCTTTTCCTTCATTTAAATTCATTTCCTAAAAGTCTAAGACTCACTCTTGGCCTTACCGGAACCCTCATTTCCCTTTAAAAACCATAGAAAACGCACATTTTTTATGCGCTGGACTTAAGCCCCTCAGGCTAAGCCCCTACCCCTTTTTCCTCGATGCGCCCAAGCACCGGAACCAAACGCTGTGATCATTGGGCGCTTACTCATTTTTCTCCGCCCGAAACATCAAAAACCTTTGAAAATCGAGTTTTATTTAAATTCCAAAGTTTTCCGCCCATGAACTGTATGGGATGATCTCAACCGTCAATCTGCTCCGTAGATCAGACGGTGCGGCACACGACTTATCGTGTGGACCCCCCACCCATATGCCACTTCTCAAAATCAACTTGGTTTTTCCGCACCGCCTTTGTGCGGAAGGTGGTTTTAACCTGACGGCCACCGATTCCATACGCTAGCTGCCACGCGTCCTCTGTACCATCCAAAAACCATCGCATAAATTCAATCCCCCGTGCATTATCTGTCAGACCATAGCCGCCCAGCGGAATAAATAATAGCCGTCCGATCTGGTCCCACACATCTAACGGTGATCGCCTATCCGAGCTGCCCGCCCTTTAATCAAGCTGAATGCGTTTTAGCTGGACCCTGGCGCAACTGAAAATCCATCTTCGTCGTCGATCTCTGCAGATCGACGGCCCGCATTCAATTTCCTGATTCCATTACGCGGTCAACCTTTTTCCTCCGCGGACTTTCCAAATCGCTCCCGGCCGTTGATCACAGCGCGATCAACGGCTCCGATTGCCCCATTCCCCCGCACACCTTCCGATGCAGATTTCCATATAAACGCAGGATTTTATAATTTTGTTTGTATTTTGCAGGTTTTAAAATTCTTTCGCCATGTCTGAAGAAGATTCGAAGGACGAGGGTGACGACTCCCGTTCTTTCGATTTAACAAAGGAAATTGACCACAGGGTATAGAACTGTGTTGTCAACAAGGTTTCATGAGCCGTTGACACAGCATGCCCCTGTCAAACCTGGAAAACATCGAACAAACCCAGAAAAAGAGTATCAGAAAGCAGAAATGGACCAGAGCAGGAGTTTAATGGACAGATTGGAAGGGATTGCGGCTAAGACAGCCATCAGAAGCCTAATCCCCAGCCTAAAACACAACTTAAAAGGAAAACCTAAAAGTGTTTATCAGACATAATGCCTCCACCACCATATATGAGGAATATTGATTCTTCAACCACCACAGTGCCACCTGTGCCTCAAAGGATTCAATCAAGAGCTGGATTTATTGATCAGGATCAGATTTTTGCCTCGACACAGCCAAAGAAGTCACTTTCGCCAGGGCCTTCAATGCAAAGAATATCCGCAGAGTTACTTCGGACTACCTGTGCCTCAAAGGTCAACAAATACTCCTACCCAGCTTAAAATCATGAGTGTAAATCAATTAATACAGTGAACACCTCTTCTGTTTCTTCATTAAGCATCCCAAGGGCCAATGGGCCATTTAAATCCTGTATTAATTGTAATTGAGATCTTTTTTAGATCTCACCTCCTCATCTTTCTATATATACCACAGTAGAGATGAGTGAAGTGTTGGTTGGTTGTTGCTTGTTGCTTGATCACAAGTTGGAATATTGAAACTCTCTGAAATAAATATACAAGTCTGTTGAAGTTGAAAACAAATTGAAGTCTCGGATATCTTGATGATGATGTTGCATGCCCGTTCCTGAGAAGGCTCTATCATTGGATTCATGAGCTTGGTTGTCGGTGAAGTATTCTGACTATTTAAATTTTCCTCCTGTTTTCATTATGTTTCATAATTTCTTGCTACAGTAGGCTGAAAGTTTTAGGCTAAGAAATGACTCCTGGAAGCACCTTAGACCTGTTCACCCTTCATTGTTTTATGTTTTCTTCTGCTGAAGTATTTTAGAGGCTTTAAACCTTCTCTTTAGTCTTCATGCTTGTTTATTTCCTTGATAGCTCAAATAGTTGGTTTCAACATGATTTATGGTTCTCCCTGCTTGTCTGCCATCACTTGAAAGCTGTTATTGAAGTCTTCCTTTGAAGTACCATTGTCTTAAGTTAATCAAAGAGGTCGGTTTTGATCTTACCCTTTGCCCCTGCTTGAACAGTTGTTTTGAAGGTATTTATAGTTGCAAGCATAGATGTTATTTAGGTGTTCCCTCTTCTATGAATGCAGCTATCAGTGAATCTTTTATGTTTTCTAAGTCCTTTAAAATAAAATCTTTGAGGAAATAGGGTGTTCCCCTAATCTTAGATTTCATTTTAAAAGTTGTCTCGAAGTCATTATTTGCTTAAAGAATGTTTGTAGAATTTATGGTTAGCCCTGTCTATCAAATATCTCTTTATTGTTAAGTTATGTTCTTCAAGTTCCCTTTGTTGAGAATTAAACTTCTCTTTCCAAATTATTAATGTTCACTTCATTCCAAAAACAAAAGGATCCTGCGGCCAAATTAGATTTTCCATTTGATATCCCATATCCCTTGAAGAGTTTGTAATGAACTTATTTTGACTCCATTTCCCAATGAACCAGATATTTCCTCTTTCTGTCTATCTTTCCTAGACCTTTCATATTCTGCTGTATCAACTCAACCCCAACCAAACACACATTTGCACTTAAATAACTAGTCTAAAATCCATAATCAAAGAAAACAAGATAAACCTTTACAAACAAATATTTGAGAGATCCCTCTCTGAGAACAGGAGGACTAGATCCTGGAACTCTAAAGATTGGTTTCGATGTTGCCTTGTCTTTTGATTTGCCAAACTGTCAAAACACGGGGGACCAACACCTCCTTTCTATATATAGGAGTCCATGTGGCCATAATTTAATCCTAGTGGGCCACAATGTAATCCTAGCCGACCTAACAATAATAATTTAAGGGCACAATAATAACAAAATGGGGGTTACAAGGGTACGATAATAACAATAAGGGGATTACACTAATAACAATAAGGGACTATACTAGTAATGTAGGGACCTAACATGCCCCTCTCTTTCAAAAAAGTGTTGTCCTCAACGCTTGAGTATCTATGGGTGCTTCTGTATAAAATTCTCATCCTCCCATGTAGAATCTTCAATCGGTAAGTTCTTCCACTTGATGAGATACTCTGAAATTGATCGATTCCGTAGCTGTCGAGTTCTTGTTTCCGTGACCGCTTCAGGTTTCAATATGAGTTTTCCTTCCTCATCAAGTTCTGGCAATATTGTTTGAACTGGAAGATTTTCACCTATAACCTTATTTAAGCATGAAACATGGAAAACTGGATGCACTCGCGAAGAAGCAGGAAGCTCCAATTTGTATGCCATAGTACCAATATTTTGCAACACCTTTTAAGGACCATAGTACTTTGGCGATAATTTATTATCCTTCTTAGCTTGCTTGAGGGACATTTGTTTGTATGGTTGTAGCCGTAAAAATACCCAATCTCCTACATCAAAACTTCTCTGGCTGCGATGTTGATCTGCCTGTTGTTTCATTCGATTTTGTGCCAAATTCAGGTTATCCTTTAAGAGTTGGAGAACTTCTTGCTGATGCTCGATGTGATCTTCCACTGCTTGAAACTTTGAATTTTCCCTTAAAGATGATGTGATGGATGGTGGATGATATCCATAAAATGCCATAAATGGGGTCATTTTTGCTGCAGTATGGAAGGAAGTGTTATACCACCATTCAGCGAGAGGTAACCACTTGACCCATTGTGTTTGTTTATCAGATACAAAACAACGAAGATATCCTTCCAAACATTTATTTACTATCTCAGTTTGACCATCAGATTGAGGATGATAAGATGAGCTATGAGTTAATTGAGTACCCAAACAAGAAAATAACTCCGTCCAAAAATTTCCAGTAAAAATGGGATCTATGTCGCTCACAATAACCCTTGGGCTTCCATGTAGCTTTTGAATTTTGTCCATAAATGTAGTAGCAACTATACTTGCTTTAAATGGATGAGATAATGCACAAAAGTGTGCATACTTGGTAAGTCTATCAACCACCACCATGATGACACTCTTTCCTTAGGACTTAGGTAAACCTGTGATAAAATCCATTGAAATCTCCTCCCAACGTTGACTTGGAATGGATAAAGGTTGTAGAAGTCCCGGGGTCTTAATTGTCTCAACTTTATTCTGCTGGAAAACCAAACATTCCACCACAAACTTTTGAATATCAGATTTAAGGCCATCCAAAAAAAAATCTTTCTTCACCCTGTGGTAAGTTTTTAAAAATCCTGAGTGTCCTCCTAAAGGAGAAGTGTGCAATTCTAGAAGAATATTTTGTTTTATTTTGTTGGGTATGTGTTATATGTGTTATATTCTTTCCACGACTAGGTTTTTTTTTGGTGTGTGGTGCCACTCACAGGCGGACCCACCCATGTTTTGTGCATGAGTTTTCACATGGTTTTTGGGGTACGATGGTATTCGACCCCTGGTATTTTGTAGATCCGGTCAAGGGAACTACAGTTATGTTCTAATCCAGGGTTAATGGATTGGGGTTTATGTATGCTTCAACATGTATATATATGTGTTGTAACACTAAAAGGAATATAATGAAAAATCAAGCTGGTCGTCCCAATTTGGGATCCAAGGGAAAATCTCTGTGTTTATCTGTTTTATGTTTTATGCTCTCGCTATTGTTTATTTTTTGTTATAAGATTCGTGTGTAGATAGTTTTTGTTCAGGGTTAAAACCTACATTTGGTATCGGAGCTGTTTCGGCTTCAAGGGGACGCCTTTGCTACTGAGGGTTTTTTGTTCGGGCCTGAGGTAGACCCTGTTCAGTGGGAGATCTACGGGATCGATTCTTGCTGTGAAAGAAGATGGCGAGCGGCGAAAAGATAGAGATCAAGAAATTTAATGGTCAGAGTTTTGAGTTGTGGAAGCTCAAGATGGAGGATCTGCCGGTGGATAAAGATCATTGGATCGCGGTAGATCCAGGTACTAAACCAACGATAATGTCAGATGAAGACTGGAAGAAACTGGATCAGAAGGCTAAGAGCACAAAGTGACGGTGTCTCGCATTCAATTATTGTTGAATGTATCTCGGGGAAGTTATGGTAAGAATTTGGGAAAACTTGGGACTTTGTACCAATCTAAGTCTCTCGGTGAATAAGTTGTTCTCGCGGATAAAAATTTGTATAACTCCGAGGATGAAGGATGAGACTCAGTGACACAGCATCCAAATGCCTTCAACATCGTGGATAGTCACCGTCATCTGGTTGGAGGATATTAAAATCTCGCATGAAGATAAGTGCATCGCCTTATTGTTCTCTACCAGACTCGTGGGACAGTCTAGTTATTGCAAAAGGTAGCAATACAACTACCTTGAATTTTGATGACATTGTCTCAGCCTTGCTGTCGGAGGAAATGAGACGGAGAAATATGGAGGGTCAGAATGGAGATGCCTTATCTGTACGAGGAAGGTCCCAGAACAGAAACAAGAATAAGGTTTCGAGTGGGAGATCTAAATCTAGAGGGAGATCTAAATCTCCCGGAAAGTTTGTAAAGGTGTGCTGGAAATGCGGAAAGGAAGGACACTACAAAAAGGAATGCAGATCTAAAGCTCCTGAGAAAGGAAAGGGATCTGATGAAGCTCCTTCTGCAGAGGCAAAAACCACCTCAGATGAAGGTGGGGATGTGTATTTGGCTTCTTCTTCAAACACACATGTAGATCATGAGTCATGGTTGATTGACTCAGGTGCATCCTTTCACTTCACTCCCCATAGGGAGTGGTTCTACGAGTACCAAAGAGGGTGAAATATGTTGTTAAACATGAAATCATACCAAAGGAACTCCGAGAAGATAGAGTTTGAGCTAAAGGAGGATGAATTCCAGACTCTGCCACCGTAAGAAGATTCGTAAGAGGAAGAGCCACAACCTGGCCTTTGAGAAGATCGCCTTGTGAAAGAAGGAAACCAGAAAGGTATAGTCCATCTGCTTTCTGTTCAGGTTTTTCCTTAACTATAACTGATGACGATCCCAGAACTGTCAGGGAGGCAGTAGATTCAGAGGATGGAAAAATATGGAAGGAGGCCATGGTTGATGAAATGGCATCCTTGCATAAAAATGAGGCATGGGATTTGGTGGAGTTGCCAGCTGGAAAGAAGCCCATCGGGAGAAAATGGGTGTTTAAGAAGAAGAAGAATGTAGAAGGCAAGGTGGAGAAATACAAAGCTTGGTTGGTAGCAAAAGGATACTCCCAGGTGCCGAGAATTGATTTTGGTGATATTTTTTCTCCTGTTGCAAAAGTTACTTCTATTAGATTACTTTTATCTGTTGCTGCTGCATTTGATTTTGAGATAGAATAGATGGATTTGAAGGCAACATTTATTCACGGGGATCTAGAAGACGAGATCTACATGAAGCAACCTGAAGGCTTTATGGTGAAGGGTAAGAAAGAACTTGTGTGCAGGTTGAAGAAGTCTTTGTATGGGTTAAAACAGTCACCAAGGATGTGGTATCAGAAATTTGATACCTATATACGGGGACTTGGCTTCACCAGAAGCAAGGAGGATCACTGTGTTTATTTTAAATTAATTGGTGACCGTGTTATTTATTTGGTCTTGTATGTGGATGATATGTTGTTGAGTGGAAATGACAAAGAAATTATCCAAGATTTGAAGACCCAACTGTTCTCCAAATTCGACATGAAGGATCTTGGTGCTGCAAACTATATTTTGGGCATGGAAATTAAGAGAGATCGGGCAAAGAGGAAGCTCTGGTTAAACCAGAGGAAGTATGTCGAGACTATATTGCAGAGGTTCAATATGCATGATAGTAAACCGGTGAAGGTTCCTATTCCTGTAGGTGTAAAGCTATCTGCTGAACAGTGTCCCAAGACACAAGAAGAAGAGGAGTATATGTCCCGTGTTCCATATGCAAGTGCAGTGGGTAGCTTGATGTATGCAATGGTCTGTACTAGACCAGACATTACACATGCAGTGGGAGTATTGAGCAGGTTTATGTCAAACCCATGGAAGGAGCATTGGACAGCAGTGAAGCGGGTTTTCAGATATTTACGTGGCACTAGTGATTATGGCTTGTGCTACCAGGGAAGACCAGGATTGGAAAGAATGTTGGACATTCGTGGTTTTGTTGATGCAGACTGGGCTGGAGATCCGGACCAAAGAAGATCTACAAGTGGGTATGTGTTTAGCCTATTTGGAGGTGCAGTCAGTTGGATGAGTAAAAGACAGTCTGTAGTGGCGCTTTCAACTACAGAGGCAGAATACATAGCAGCCACTCATGCAAGCAAGGAAGCAGTTTGGTTGCAGAGATTGTGTTCAAGTATGGGGTTGGTACAACAAGCTATAAGGAAAGACTGTGATAGCCAAAGTGCAATTTTCTTGGCTAAGAACCCTGCTTATCATTCAAAGACAAAGCACATTGATGTTCAATATCACTTTGTTAGAGATATGGTTGAGGCTAAAAGGGTGTTTCTGGTAAAGGTGGACACTTTGAAGAATGTTGCAGATGCATTGACGAAGTCTGTGAGCACTCAGAAGTTCTCTTGGTGTAGAGAAACAATGGGTGTTGAAGAATTGGCCCAATGACTAAGCTCTCCTGTGGCCCCCTATGGAAAGAAAACACCAAGTGGGAGAATGTTGGGTATGTGTTATATTCTTTCCACGACTAGCTTCATGCGTTGTACGTTGCACCGGGCGCAGCAGGGGGGTCAAAAGGGGGGTGATAATACCGACAAATTTTTTTGGTGTGGGCCCCACCTCCATGTGCGGGACTCAGACTCCATGTTTTGTGCATGATTTTGCACATGGTTTTGGGGTACGATGGTTTTCGGCCCCTGGTATTTTGTAGATCCGGTCAAGGGAACTACGTTTATGTTCTAATCCAGGGTTAATGGATTGGGGTTTATGTATGCTTCGGCATGTATATATATGTGTTGTAACACTAAAAGGAATATAATGAAAAATCAAGCTGGTCGTCTCGATTTTCGATCCAGGGGAAAATATCTGTGTTTATCTGTTTTATGTTTTATGCTCTCGCTATTGTTTATTTTCTATTATAAGATTCGTGTGTAGATAATTTTTGTTCAGGGTTAAAACCTACATAGTTGGGAATTCTTACAAAGATATAAGTGATATTTGTACCATAAGGAATCATTTTTCCAACTAAATGTATCAGATGTACTAAGATCTTGCTGCAACTTTTGAATGAGTGTCCATACATATTTGTCCTTCTTCCATTCATCTCTTGCTTAGGTTATCCAATCTGGTTGGATAATAGAAATCGCACAAAGCAATGCTTCCACCTCTTTGTTCTTTCTTGAGAGTGCATCTGCAACAACATTAAGCTTTCATTTTTTGTAGATTATTTCAAAGTCATAATCCAACATCTTTGTGACCCATTTTTGCTGCTCTTCTGAAGATAGTCTTTGTTCCAAAAAGTGTTTAAGACTATCATGATCAGTTTTTACCTTGAAGTGTCTTCCCATTAGGTAAGTTCTCCATTTCTTTAGTGCATGCAACATTGCTAACATTTCCTTCTCATAAATAGGTTTCTGTAAATACTTTCCTTTGATTGGACGACTTTCAAAAGAAATGGGTCTTCCTTCCCGCATTAAAACTGCACCAATTCCATTTCCTGAGGCATCACATTCCACAATAAAGGTTTTTGTGAAGTCTGGTGTAGCTAAGACCGGTGCTAGGCACATTGCCTCTTTAAGATATTCAAAGGCCTTAGTTGCTTCAGGAGTCCATGAAAATGCATCTTTCTTCAATAATGTTGTTAGAGGTGCTGCTATTCTCCCATAATTCTTAACAAACTTGCGATAATACCCTGTTAACCCGAGAAATCCTCGCAGCTTCTTTATGGTTGTGGGGACTTTCCATTCCTTAATGGCTTTAATTTTGTTTGGGTCTACTTTAACACCCTCGTGAGATACAATGTGACCCAAATATTCCACCTCTTGTACTCCAAAGAAACATTTGGATTTTTTTGCATATAATTGTTTCTCCTGCAATAGTTTGAGCACCCTGTCAACATGTTCAACATGATCCTTCCAAGACCTGCTGTAGATTAGTATATCATCAAAAAATACTAGCACAAATTTTCTAAGGAAGGGTTTGAAAATGGAATTCATCGACCCTTGAAATGTAGAAGGTGCATTGGTAAGGCCAAAAGGCATGACCAAAAATTCATAATGACCCTCATGAGTTCGAAATGTTGTTTTTGGAATATCTTCCGTCTTCATTCTAATTTGATGATATCCTGAACGAAGATCCAACTTGGTAAAATAAATTTCTCCATGTAATTCATCCAATAATTCATCAACCACAGGAATGGGAAATTTATCTTTAATGGTGAGCTTATTGAGCTCCCTATAATCTTGAAACATTCACCATGATCCATCCTTCTTGTGTACCAATACTACAGGAGCAAAGAAAGAACATTGACTAGGTTGAATTATACCCGCCTCTAACATTTCTGCAATCATACGTTCAATTTCGCTCTTTTGGACGTAAGGATATCTATAAGGCCTGATGTTTGGAGGAACACTTTTTGGAATCAAATGAATAGCATGATCATGATCACGAATAGGTGGGAGTCCTTTGGGAATTTCAAACACCTTGGAATGATTGTCCAAGACTTGTTGGAGATCTACATAAATAGATGATTTTGATGTTGGAACTTCTAGTGAGCATAATTGTGAAATTACACCTCGTTGTTCTTTCTTTAGAAGCTTTGTCATGACATTAGAGCTTATTATCTTTCCCGGCTTCCCTACAATACCCCGTAATTCGACTTCCTTTCCTTCTGAAAAAAATTTCAAGAAAATTTCTTGAAAATTAAAAGCTATCGTCCCCAAAGATTGTAACCATTGTACTCCTAGTACAACATCAGCACCTCCCATAGGAATGAAAAGCATTGGACTAGTCAATACATATTCCCCCATGGTTAGCTTGATATTATGGCATTTTCCAGAGAAATTTATAGTTCCTCCATTTGCAACCATCACTTGACATTCTTGTGTTGGGTATAGGAAACAATTTAATTCCTTGGCTACCTTACAATGAATAAAATTATGGGTGCTACCTGAATCAATCAACACTATTACCTTTTTCTTCTTGATTTTTCCTTCTATCTCGAGAGTTTGAGGAGTGGTAATTCCTGCCAGTGCATTACACGATATGGTCGGATTCATTTCTTCCTCTTCTAGGGCTGGTTCCTGGTGTATATCCTCTTCTTGTTCATTTTCTTCTTCCTCTTCACAATCTATGTAAAATAATTTCTTCTCAGCACACTTATGACCTTTAGTTTATTTGCTATCACAACTATAGCAAAGCCCTTTTGCTCTTTTTTCTTCCAATTGTTGTGGTGTCAACCTTGTAGGTTGTGGAAATCTAGGCGTAGAAACACTTCCTTCTTTATAGAAGTGATGGTAGGCTTCCTTGTCGCCATAATTTTACATTCAATTTTTCTTGCCAACCTGAATGCCTTCTCCAGTGAATTAGGTTCCAAAATGCGAACTTAATGTTAGATGTTATCCTTTAAAGTGCCTATGAAGAGATCAATCCTGTGTTCCTCTGGAATATCAGTTACCCTTATATTCAATTTTTGGAAGTCCTCAATGTGCTCCCCCACTAAACCTTTTTGTTTGAGATTTATCAATTGGCTAAAGAAGGTGTTGCTCTTTGTATCCTCATAATGTGCTATCATTTCCTTCGTAAAAATTGACCAAGTGACAATTTTTTTACGGGAGCAAAGCCACCGATACCATACAAATGTATTTTGTTCTAAATGTAAAGTTACAATGCGTACCTTTTGTGTGTTTTGCACATTATGGAGATCAAAATATTGCTCCATCTGTAGTATCCATGTTACATGATCCTTTCCATCAAACTTCCTCATATCCATTTTTGGAATATGGTGGTTCTTCCCGCCAAAATTAGAGTTTATGAAATCACGATTAACATTTATTTTGTTCTCATCATGATTTTCTTCTACTATCTTTTCACCATTAGGAAACATTTTTTGTATCAACTTTGTCAAACCTTCTATGTCTGCTTTTAGATCATTCTTCATGTTTTCCATTTTAGCTTCCATTTCATCCATCTTAGATTCCATGCCAGCTTCCATGCCATCTATCTTAGATTCCACGCCTTTCTTCAAACCATCCATATTATTCTTCACACCATCCATCTTTGCTTCCATGCTTTTCTTCAAAACTACCATTTCATTTTTTTGCTGCTCTTTGCGAGAGCGAGATTTGGTGCACTTATTTTTGCAATTCTTCATCTTCATGAGTCATAGTAGAGCCTTCTGAAGGCTTAATGGGTGTTGAATTATTTTTACAGGGAATTTTTTTAGAACCCAATAATGATATCTATTCTACAATATGCCCTTGGCATCAATTCAGATTGATTTTTAAAACAAGACTTATGCAATTCGGAAAAAAAATACACAACTTTTTCTTGCTTTTGAGGAGCTCGATATTGAAATTGGATTATCTCTATGATTGCGGCTCTTCAATATCTTTAATTCAGCACTAAATTAGCCCTTTGAATTCTCTTTTGAATGCCACAGGTCTGACCTGATTTGGATTCTCCAAGACAAATTTATGTCCAATCTCCCACAATGACCTAATTATGGACTGGTTCAGTAGAGCGAACTTGTACGGATTGCCACGTGTCACTGTTTCGTCCTTCACCTCTGAAATTGATAGCCAAGAAACTGCAGTCCGTGTACTTGCGACCACTTTTGACTGAAATCCAATCCGATGCTCAGAGAGAGAGTTATTGAACTTTTCCCACGATTACCTTTTTGAGATGAAATTAGGGAGCCTGAAAAATCACTACCTTCCACAGATCATATCTCCAAAAATGTTGTGAACCAAGCTCTGAAATTTTGCGACAAGTTTCCTCAGGATTTCAGCTTCGCACCCTAAAAATTTCAGATTTTGAACCTTCGTAGAAAAGTTTTTATAGTGAAAATGGCACGATGACCTGTTTAGGATCCTGAAAAAAGACCTAACTTCCACAGATCATATCTCCAAAAATATTGCAAACCAAGCTCTGAAATTTTTAGACAATCTTCCTAAGGATTTCGGCTTGGCACCCTAACAATTTCAGCTTCTGATACTTTGTATAAAAAAACGTTATAGTGAAAATTCCACGATGACCTGTTTGGAGCAGCAAAACCCTAGAATCCAAAGCTCTAATACCAAATGTTGTGTAACCAGCTCCAAAAATAGAAGAAAAGAGATATCAACGCCTTAGAAATAAGCCAGTTCGAGGGGGAAACCTCCAATACATTACATAAATGAACAATTCTTGAATGTTACAATTTACAAAACCTCCTTTCTATATATAGGAGTCCATGTGGCCATAATGTAATCCTAGTGGGCTACAATGTAATCCTAGCCGACCTAACAATAATAATTTAAGGGCACAATAATAACAAAATGGGGGTTACAAGGGTACAATAATAACAATAAGGGGGTTACACTAATAACAATAAGGGACTATACTAGTAATGTAGGGACCTAACACCAAAATATTGTGAAGAACCAACAATATAAGTACTTCAATTTTAAAATACGAATGGGATTTCGAATATCTTGACACTTATAGGGCTACCTTGATTCATTGTCTCAAACATTCCACTCCCTGCTGAGATGAGTTTCCACTGAATGAGTTGTTGGATCTTGTCATAGAATTCCTTGATTAAATAGTGCCCATAAATGGTACCTCATGATATCATTTCCAATCCTTTCAAATGGAGTCAAGAATATCCAGATTATTTACTTAGCTTGAACAAACATTATTTAGGAATCATCAATATATAGCGATAGAATCAATCAATTTCTTGAAGCATTTTAGAATTACAAGAGCTTTCCATGACAGCCACTTGCTTGTTTTCTTGTCCTACAAATAGTCATACATATTAAAAGGCTCTCTTTCATAATGGTTTCCTCATAAAGAAAGGAAATTACCAAAGTTATCCTTAATATGCTGAGAAAGACCAAATTAATTAGATAAACAAGTTCCATACTTGTTGATAATCCATATGGTGTCGTTGCAACTACAAGGATACTAACTAACAGTTTCCCCATATCTGCTTGAGAATGCATGAACAAAGATCTTAAAGGCTTCAAACACACCTGAATATATGGAAAAGATAATAAGGGCCATGCTTGCCACTTATGTATACAACATTTAGAGCATGGTGTGATGAAAGTATCTACTAATGATTAATTTTTCATTGCAACACATGACTAATGATTAATTTTACAACAATGTCAATTCTATATGTACACATATTGATGAGGCCAAGCCTTACCACTTCTCTAAGTACAAATATGTCAAGGAAATAGAGGTTAGAACCTTTTCCTACCAGGCTTTAAAATGTTCCATATTGACTAATTGCCCAAGGGAGGATGAAGTAGCCTATCCAACCCAATAGGCTATAGTCATTGATAAAGGGGGAAACCCATTATCCAATTTTTTGGGGCAACATTGGGTAAATTTGGTGTATTTGGAGAAAAAAGGAAGAATTGGGGGCTACACTTGTAAACCCTCACATTAAATTAGGAAGAGAGCCCCCCATGAGGAATCTATAAATAAAGAGATAGATTCATTTTCTCGTCATCGATATGGAATGGAATATCTCTGTTTTTTTTTAGCTGGAGCTATGAGAGTTTTAAGACCCCTTTCTTCTCTTGATTATTTTTGGTGGAGGTGATCCCAACCTAGCTAATACCCCTCTCTCCTTTACACCTCTTACAACATAATATTTTTGGAGCATCTCTGATTTTTTTTGGCAAGCAGGGAAACACATTCTCAGTGGTTATTCTTGGTCAATAAGTCTTGTTCAAGACAGTGGAGGTATTTCTGTGGGATTCCTGACCACCGTTAATTTTTTTGGGCAGCCAGATCTTCTCTCTGTGATCTAACTATGGTGCATCCAAGCTCAGAACCATTGGTTAAGGAAATTTAAGGATGCGAGGGGTCCTCTCTGAGGAACTGAAGTAAAAAAGGAGGTAGCGAGGTTTTTCTCAACCAAACAGGAGACCAATAGGTTACTAGGTGGTTTTTAGGGCCTAGTCTGAAGCATTTAGGGAATCACCTATATGCAGCCTTCCTCTTGAGTGTATTTAGGGCCACTAAAAATATCTCTTTCAGGGGTCTGTGATCACATGAAGCTTTGAAACCACTCCCCAACAATTACAAGCAAGGTCTTGGATAATGAAATATCCCAAGTAGGCTTCCAGAACATGTAGTTTTTTGACGTGATGCAGCAACAAGATCAACTCTCCAACCATAGGTGAATTTTGGATCAAAAGGGGACTGTCATAAGATCTAACCAGTGATTTGACCAGTTTAAGAGATTACTCCAACTGCAGGTGGAAACTCCACTAAGAAAGGGTTGTCACAAGCTCTTCCTAATAGCAAACAAGTTTGGAGGCATCACGGTTAGACAAGAGTTGTTAATTAGTATATTACCAACTAAACTTGGATAGTGCTAGTGTGGGTTATAGTTGGAATATTGATCTATTGAATATTGACATTATAGTCAAAATTATATTGGTGGATTATTGGTTGTATAGGTATATTGTTAATTAGGCAGTTAAACCTAACTTGTGGTGGCTTGCTAAAGAAACATATGACTTTTAAATATCTCTTATATCATTAGTGAATTATATAGAAGGGCACTTACCGTTATATGAGTTGATAAATGTGCATTGATGTTATGATTATTTTCATGATTGTTTGAAAACCCTAGATAAGGATTGAACCCCTAGGCCAAAAATTACCTAGGGAAATTACATACTTCCATTAGAGAAACAGTAAAAAATGCATTTAAATCTACTTGGATCATAAGCTATAACCTAAGACATTGTATTGTCAAATCCATGAGAGGTTGGGGTAGGATAATGGCCTGCAAAAGGAAAAAAGGAGTTGCATCAAGGTAGACTTCAGTAGGTGTGTGTTTCTATTGAATTGGATCTCCATAATTTGTCCCTTTATGGCGAGGATGCATGGTAGGACATATTGGTTCAGAGAGAGGTGAAGCAGAGGGTAATATATTGCCAAGGGTGCCTGAGTTTGTTTCAGGCTGCAGTATATTCATAAGGGAGATGAGGGCTCAAAATTATATTTTGAATTTTTTAAAATAAAAGTGGCAATGAACATGATCTTGGATTTCTCCATGCAAACGGTTCTATTGTCAACACTCCAATTGACATTAGAGGTATGTTCAAATTACAATTTCAAAATATTTTTCGCCTTATACCATGATGGATCATGTAGTAGCTGCAAGAAATGCTTATTTTAGGGTTAATCTGTTGGAATATATTATATTCCTTGGAAGGTAATAATTTCTTTGTATTATGTTGGAAGTTGAATACAATATTATGTAAAAGGGTAACACATTATATCCCATATTCATTATGGTATAGTATACTCTTGTACTCATTTATTATATAAAGAGGTGTTATTTTGGAGAATTATATTATCCCACATTCAATATATGAGAGTAATTCCTCAACATCTCTGGGTATATAATATGGTCAAGGGAGTCTTTTTTAATATCATCACATCTTATCTTGTGCTCATACTGTTATTTGTATTGGGTTATTTGTAGTTTCTCTCTTTGTAAGATTGCATGAGATTTTTGGAGATAATAGAAGACAACCTTCTCGTGGACATAGTCCAATTGGGTGAACCACATATATATGTTGTATTATTTTTCCTTGTTCTCTTTATGTTCTTATTTATATGTTAATATGTTGTTGGTTTCTTAGATAGCTAGTTTAGTAGATCTAATTTTCTCACATGGTATCAGAGCCATGGTTACTATGATCTAAAATATTCTTTGAATTTAACCATCAACATGTATCTTCTTTTTTATTCTCTGGGAGCTCATTTTTTTGTAGATTTTCTTTCTATATGGTAGTCATTAGGCTTCTCTTTAGATCTGGGCATGATTCTACATATTTGAGAATTTTTTTTCTCATAACCCTAACTTTGTTGTGTAGTTTTTTCGCAAATTTTTTTCAAGGGGCTCCTCCTTGTTTCTCTATAAGATTTATATTTTTTTTGTCTTTTCAAGGGGTTCTTGATTGTTTTTTTGTAAGATTTATATATTTTTTGAATCCTCCTCAAAGAGATCTATCTTCAAGTTATAATATTTAGTCACGACTATTTTTTTACAGGGCAGAATATTAGCGGAATGAGGGTTCATATAAGATTTTGGGCCACATCAGTGGATGTAGAGTGGCTGTGCCATTTCTGAAAACTGGTTATAATAAGAATTTGGAGCATTATTGAGTGTTTTTTGTTTTTCCACCTGACGTTTTTTTCATATCTCTTAGCTTTTGCGCAGAATTTCCCAGAAACAACTAGATATCTGGGTTCCTCTCACCGCGCTACCCAATTTAAAAAAAAAAAAATCAGCTCAAATGGAGTCCTAAAAGAAAAGTTATCATTGATTTACGATTGGTAGTTTTTTCAGGTTTTTTTTTTACGACAAATGAATTGCAGAAATTTACAGTTTTCTATCCACTTTTTCTCTTGTAATTTCTTGCATTTGGGTTTATATTTATTGTCGAAATTTCTATCATTATGAATTCAGAAGTAGCTTTTGTTCCTAAACTTATCGGCTCTAACTATCTTGCATGGAAAAGGAAAATGATTGATGTTCTCAGGGGTAAGAATCTATGGAGGTTGTTTAATGGTGAACACAAGAAACCTACATATGCTCAAGCCTTGATTAAATGGGAAGAAAATTTTGATCAAGCAAGAGGGATCATTGGTCAAACGGTTTCATATAGTCTTCAGGTAAGTATTGAGGCAAAAGACATCCTGGGGTAGGTATGGGAAATTCTTGCTTCTTTATTTGATAAATCTGATGTTGTTTCTGCTTATTACCTTGAAAGAATATTCATGAGCTAGATCATACTAATTTTTATAGAGTAGAATTATATCTTCTTGAATTGAAAACCTTAAATTAAAAGTTAAATAATTGTGGTAAATATTACAAGAAGACATGCACTGCTCTTATCATTCTTGTAGAACAAAAATTTCCATCTTGTTTTGACATATTCATCCAAACTAGGAATAGGGCTCTTGAATTCTCTCAAAGTACCACAAAACCTATTTTGATGATTTTTGTAAAGGTTTGATAAATGATCAAGAAAGGTTGATTTCTTCAAGACAAGTCTCACCTAATAAAGCTCTTATGGCACATAATAAAAATCCGAAGAAAAGTTTTAATAATGCCAAAGGTTGTTACTCACACACTTCTAATCATATTAATAATAATTTTCATGCTTCTCATGCACATCATTGAACTAGCAAGAAGAAAAAAGTGTATGATCCATGTAATCATTTTGGTAAAACTAACCATCCTGAAAATAATTTCTTTAAAGCGAAACTTTTAATGACTAAAGCAAACAAGAAAAATTCTAATGAATCTCAAGTAGCTTTATGTGCATCTATTATTTCATCTAATAATTCTTCTTCTAATGTGGAATGGATAATGTATTTTGGTGCTTCTAAACATATGACTGGTAGCACTTCTTTATTTACATCTTATGACACTAATAATCACTCATCTTAGAAAGTTTCTAAACAACTTTCCATATTTGGTTCTGGTAATATTAATGTTGCTAAAGGTCAATTGGAAGATGTTTTTCATGTTCAAAAAATGCCCATCAACTTACTTTATATTTATCGTGCATGTCAGAAAGGTTTTAAATTTGAAGCTTGGCTCAATAAATATGTTCTTCAAGATATCAACCAAAATTACAAAGTATTTTCTTCTGGCCTTGTTGATCATACAACTGGTTTATATAAATTTGCAGGTTTTAATTCAACTAAGAGACAACCCTTTTATTCCTATGTTTCTCATGCTGATGAACTAAGTAAATTATAGCATGAAATATTGGGTCACTTGAATTATGGTAAAATGCAAATACTAACTAAAATGGTTAATGGTTTTCCTAATATTTCTTCTACGACTGGTGTTTGTGAATGATGTGTTCTTGGTAAACATCATAGAGAAATGTTTGACCAAGGTAAATCTTGGCGTGCTAAAGAACCTTTGCAATTAATTCATAGTGATATTTGTGGTCCTCTTGAAGTTACTTCAATATCCCATGCATTTTATTTTCTTACCTTTACTGATGACTTTAGTAGAAAATCATGGGTTTAGTTTTTGAAAAATAAAAGTGAAACATTTTTAAAATTTCAAGAATTTAAATCCATGGTTGAAAATGCATCTTGTAAGAATATTAAAACTTTGTGATCTTATAATGGGGGGGGGGGGGAGTTGTTAGGAAAAAAATTGATTCATATTTATCTAAACATGGTACTCAACATAAAAATATTGTTCCTTACACACCTCAACAAAATGGTATTGCTGAAAGGAAAAACAAAACTTTAGTTGAAATGGCTAGATGTATTCTTTATTCTAAAGGACTGCATAAGAAATTTTTGGCTGAAGCCATCTGTTGTGCTAATTTTATTTTAAAGAGAGTTCCTACTAAAGATGTTAAGCAGTTAACACTGAGGAAAAATGGAATAGACACAAGCCAGATATTAGTTATTTTAAGGTGTTTGGTTGTATATGTTGGGCTTATATTCCTAATGAAAAACATAGAAAGTTAGAACCCAAATCTCACAAGTGTATCTTCATTGGTTATGATGATAATTCCAAGGCTTACAAGTTGTTTGATCCTTGTCATAATTAGAAGGGATGTTCAATTTCATGAAGTATCTTCCCCGCCTCAGTCTATTGAAACTCATGTTACCCTGAATTTACCAATACGAACCGTTACTCCTTCTTCCAGTTCTGTGCCTCTTATTGATCTTGATTCTTCCTCTCCCCAAAATATTTCACCTAAAACTCATGAATCTCCTGAAGTGACTCATGTTCCTTATACTCTTCCTGTTTGGGCTCGGAAAACCCTTGAATCTGTAGGTAGTGAAATCATACATCCTTTTGACACTAGTCGAACTAGATCTAACTTTACTCTTATGACCAAAGTTTTGGCCAAAGATGATCCTGCTACTTATGCTCAAGCTAAGGGTAATCCTCATTGTGAACAAGCTATGTCTTCTGAATATGAATCTATTTTGAGAAACAAGACTTGGTCTCTTGTTCCTCTTCCTTTAGGAAATAATTTAGTTGGTTGTAAATGGGTTTATAAAACTAAGTTCACTGCAGAAGGACATATCGAAAAGTATAACACTAGATTAGTTTCCAAAGGCTTTAATCAAGTTGAAGGTGTTTATTATAATGAAAATTTTGATCCTGTTGCTAAAATGAACACAATAAGAACCATTTTATCACTTGCTACATATTTTAAGTGGGAAATACATCAAATGAATGTTAAAAGTGCATTTTTAAATGGTGATATTTTTGAAGAAATTTATATGCAATAAGCTCCTAATTTTATTTCTGTTGAATCGTCAAGTTTAGTATGCAAATTACACAAATCCTTATATGGTATCAAATAAGCCTCTAGGGCTTGGTGTGATAAAATTGATGTGTATTTCTTGAATAATGGTTTTAAGCGTTGTATATATGATCCAAATATGTATGTTAAGAACTTTGGTGATAAATTCCTCATTATTGTTTTATATGTGGATGATATAATTATCACTGGTAGCCAACTTGTATTAATTCAATATGTGAAGATTTCTCTTTAGAAGAAGTTTGAGATGACATATCTCGGTACATTGCACTATTTCTTGGGTCTTCAGATATAGCATATGGCCGATGGTATTTTTCTCTCTCAGCCTAAGTATGCAACAAATCTATTGGCTCGTTTCAATATGACTAATTGTAAACCTGCTCCTACACCATTTCAATCTCGTGTAAAGTTAACTATTGAGTGTACCACTCCACTGGTTGATGCTACTCTTTATCGCCAGCTCGTTGGAAGTTTATTATATTTAACTCACAGTAGACCAGATCTCTCTTTTTCCCTTAGTATTATTTCTCGATTCATGCAGCAACCTCGTGAAAGTCATTGGCAGGTAGCCAAGAGAATTATACGATATTTACATGGGACATTGCATTATGGTGTATTTTATTTGAGAAATGCTACAATTTTACTCTCTGGTTATAAAGATTCTAATTGGGCAGGTGATCGTTCTGATCGACGGTCAACTGCTGGTTACATATTTCAACTTGGTTTAGGTTCGATATCTTGGTCTAGCAAGAATTTGAAGACTCTTTCTTTATCTTCATGTGAAGAAAAGTATAGAGCAGCTAAAGAAGTTGTTTGGCCATGGAATTTTCTTACCGAGCTTGGTCTCGTTCTAAAATTGTCCACCATGTTGAAGTGTGATAATCAGGTTGAAATTGAGATTTCTTACAATCTGGTATATCACTCCAAAACGAAGCATCTTGACCTTGATGCTCATTATTTTTGAGGTCTTGTCGTCGATGGTATTATTTGTCTAGAGTATTGTCCTATCGAGCAGTAGGCAGCCGATATCTTCTCCAAATCCTTGACAGAAGCGAAGTATGTGTATCTTCATTCTTTTCTTGGGATGAGGGAAATTATCATCAAGGGGGAGTAGTAATGACTCCTTCCTTCCATAGTGTTAGGATGGGCCCTTCTCCCAACCATTATTAAGGGGAAGTGTTGGAAAATATTATATTCCTTGGAAGGTAATAATGTCTTTGTATTAGGTCGGAAGTTGAATACAATATTATGTAAAGGAGTAACACATTATATCCCATATTCATTATGGCATAGTATACTCTTGTACCCATTTATTATATAAAGAGGTGTTATTTTGGAGAATTATATTATCCCACATTCAATATGTGAGAGTAATTCCTCCACATCTCTGGGTATATAATAGGTTCAAGGGAGCCTTTTTGAATATCATCACATCTTATCTTGTTTTCATACTGTTATTTGTATCAGGTTATTTGTAGTTTCTCTCTTTGTAAGATTGCAGGAGATTTCTGGAGATAATAGAAGACAAGCTTCCCATGGATGTAGCCCAACTAGGTGAACCACGAATATCTGTTGTATTATTTTTCCTTGTTCTCTTTCTGTTCTTATTCATATGTTGATATGTTGTTCGTTTCTTAGATAGATAGCTAGTTTAGTAGATCTAATATTCTCACACAATCCTCATAAGGTTTTTATTGGTGACTACAACATGTTGAAGAACGATGACTTCTCAAAAGACGAGGTTTTTGAAGCACTTAGCTACATGAAGAATGGAAAGTCTCTGGGTATAGAATCTAGGTGGAATTCTGCGTGAATTTTACAAGGTCATGAGCGATGATTAGTGACAATTTTTGTCATTTGGCAAACACATTCCCAAAAAAGCAGCTACAAACACAATTGGTGATTGACATCCAATTACATTTCTTATTTTGGCTCACAATATCATGGCTAAAACAAAGACTCTAAGTATTTAGGCAATGCCATATAAGTTTACCTAACGATAACACAAGTTTTATGTACAAACAAGTAATCTCAGTACCATGTTTTCAACATGTAAAGCCTTCAAATGTGCACAAAAACTAGCCAACAACCCATTTTCTTTGAAACTGAATTTGACAAAGAGTTTGACTGAGTGGATTGGACTTTCTTTATTGAGATTTTGACTCTTGTGGAGTTTGGACCTAGATGTGTGACTATGGAGAACACATTCACTAATACATCAGCTTTGATATACCAAATAGTGCTTAGATAAGTTTAGTTGATGATGCTCATGCTTGTTTAGACATAATCAACCTAGCATCAAGTGATGTGTTTAGTGACTAAAAAACTATTTTTTTCCTAGTGGGGTTGGACTCTCTTCATAAATAGAATCCCTCAGCTTGGACATTTACCCCACCTTGGATGGTTGTTAGATGTTTACGTATTCCATTTAGTCTATATCTTTTTCCAATATCCATGTAGAATTGGTGACTTTAGAAACTACAAAGGAAACTTCCTGTTTAGTATCATCAAAACTTCCCTTTACAAGGAAGTTAACCATGGTTTCACAATCCTACTAGACTTGCAAATATATTTTGTGTCTTTTTGGATGCGTAGCAAGGCCCGATATCTATAGTCGAGCAGATTTTAAGATTGTAACCATGGTCTTAATAAAACAAAAGGGTCTTTCATTCACCCCTTGGGATGTGTTACTATCCCCAAGGATGTCAGGGGGCTTGGTTTTCTCAAGCTTTCCACTCAAGTGTCTATTTTGGCTACCATATGAGTGTCAAGGGGTCTAGAGGGTGACGCTCCATGGGAGGTTCTGTTTTGACTAGTATGATGCCAACAAGTGGGGAAAGTGCACAAGTATTTTGCTTTGTGTGATATCATCTCCTCCATCCTCCCCATGTATATGATATTAGCACCAGGAAGGTACTTCGGAACAGATTTGAGTGTCTAGACATGTGATTGGATGAAAATGGATTTTCATCCAAGTGTATATCGTCTGAAATCTAGAGTAGAGTGATTTCTGCAGCAAGGATCATTCCCAATAAGGTTGTACAACAGAAGTCTGTAGATCATCCAACAATAGTGGCACAATGAGTCCATAGTCATATTGTTTGCGAAAAACGAAGTCTTTGGGCAAGACCTAGGTTCAGGGTTGAGGCCAAAAAGGTTTCTGTAGTAGCCTAGCACAACGTCGACATTTTCACCCTGCTCCACAAAGTAGGGCGTCTCACACGAGGCGTGTCGCGACCTTAGTAAGATTAAAAGATAGATCAGGTAGAAAAAAAATGCAACCTTATGGAACTGCTATGGGAATTGGGAAGGAACACATATATCTCAACTCTCTGTATAAGTTATCGCTCAGTAAAACATGTTCAGAAGGTCGAATTAAAATTTAAATTGAGTACACAATCATCATAAGAAAATAACTATCAATCAACACATGAAATTGCACACAGAAACAAATATATTTCATTATCAATAAAAAAATAACATACATATACTCTACAGAGTCTATTAGAGTTTGATTTAGTACAAAAAAGTTCTCACAGAGCTCTCTTAAGGCTCTGCTCTTTCCTATCGGCCTTTTGCCGCACTGACTAACTAGCTATCCAACTCTGCTCCTTCGCTGGCTGACTTCCTATTTGTTCCTCCGTTAATATGACTGTCACTCCTTCCTCTTTTTCTTCTCTGCTTCTTCCCTCTTCTTCTTTATTACTGGGAGTTCTACTGATTGTTCTCGTCTCCCATATCTTCCATTTGCACTATTCTCTGCTAATTCCACACCACCTATCTTCCAGATTTCCGCAATCGTGAAAACTCCTTGTCTACCTTGATTGCGCTCCACCACCTTGTTATTCATCCATAATTTTCACTATCTGAAGATGGCTAAGTATCGGTTCTAGATTTCTAGAAACAAAGTTCATGAACATTGTGAGTTCTAGAAATATGACTACCTTCATTATCCTTAAGATAATTTTTTCACTATTTCATCATCCCATCATGTCAAGCTTATCTCACCCATCCCAGAAGGCCCATCATGGAATCATGTCACTCAGTTTGTCTTTCTTGTGTCACTTTGGCCTCAACCCTCTATTTTGTTTTGCCTAACCCCTCCATTGTCCATCTAGGGCTTTTAAGGGCATTTTTTCTTGGTTTTGTGACCTCCATGGTTAAACATCAATAAGGCTTGTATCTTGATCCTCTTACACCTCCTCCTATCCTTAATATGCCTTCATAAACACTTCCCATCACTCCTATCCCTCTAACTCATCTTTTTTCTACAAAACCTAGCCTATTGCTAAAAATTGACACTTTTAGAGACTAGGCATGTGCTTTTCCATTTTGGACACTTTCCCCTCACTCAATTCTTGAAATTACACTTTCTCCTACTCTCTAACATCTTTCCCTATCCCCCAAAATTACCCCAAGAATTTAGACAAACCTTAATTCCTTCATTCCCCTCCCTCTACAAGGCAGTCCTAAATCCCCTACACCAAACCCTAATTTCCTCTTCCAACTAAGCTAGGGTTTGGTATGAAAAAGAGGCATAATAGAAAATTATTCATTTTATAGATCATGAAAGCAAGCATATTTCCATACCAACTAATAAACATCATGCCTCCATCATTTTCCAATAATTCATTTCAAGAGACAAGCCATGTGTCACACCTAGGGCCAGTTTTTCTTCAAACTTTGTTTCTCACCAAACAGAGATGAATTTGACAAATGTGAGAGAGGTTTTTGTCAAAAATAGTCCCAAGACAAAACAAATCCTTCTGTTTTTACACAGGTATCATGGTTTGAGAGAAATATCAAAAACACAGGTGTCCCAGGAGAATTTCTGCACTGCTGGAGTGACCTTGGGAAAATACGGTTTTATCACCATTGGAGTGTCAAAATGACTTTCTTGATGCATAAAAATAATAGTAGAATTGAGGATATTTCTAATGAGCTATCATGAGCTCAATTTTGAGTTACGGAAGGCATCCAAAAGTTGTTTGCACCAGCACTCTGCATTTCTCAACCATCACTTAGTACTTTTTGACCAGTCTTGGGAAACTCAACTTTTGACAAGGAAAATAAACTCCAATCAGGGAAAAAATGGTATATTTGGAAAGTAGACAGGTTACTCTTTCCAACTAGCTATCACAGGCCCAAATATGACTTCGGGAAGGTCCTCAAAACTTTTCTTCAAGTTGACCCTTTTTGGCACTGCGCACAAGAGAAGTTTGGCCAGAATTGCCAAAAATTGGTCAAAATCAGTCTTTTCCTCCTCAAGTTTGTCCCAGGCTCCTGAAAAAGTTAAAAAAAGCATCAAATGAAGAAAACAATGATGCCCTGGAAATTTATGGGCAAGAAAGCAACCTTGAGTCACAAAGCATGGAAGAGGACAACGAGGCATAAAGTAAAGGCAAAGAAGAGAGTCAAGAGGATCATAGTTACAATGAGGATGAAATGAGGAATCAAAAGGGCAGTGATGTTGACATGGATGCACCACAAACTGATGACCAAGATAAACAGAAAAACATAGATATGGAGGTTGATGACATATCATTACATTCTGAGGTAAACTTTCCAAGGGACCATGAGGACAAAACAGAGCTAAAAAATGGCCTTGACTGTCATGACAACAATCATGACAGTCAAGGTGATAGTGGTAAAAATCAGTGTGTTGAAGGCATAAGTGAGGCTCATAGCTCTCCCAATGAAAAAGATGATGATGCACAAAGTGACGGGAGACCTAGCAGTGAGGACGAGATGGAAGAGGGGGCTACACACAACAATTGAAAAGGTGAGAAAGAAGGCTTTCTAGCAAATGATGACATTCATGACAAGGACCCTAGAGTAAAAATAATTAGAAATTTTGATTTCTCATACCATAGGGGAAGAGCGATGTGTTTTTTTCCTCAAAAAGGAAAGGGGCCATCTCTTCTCCAGCTATCAAACCATTGGACAAAGGTAAGGAAAAAATGAATGAAGATGTTGAGGATCAACATGGTGAAGAAAGAGAATTTGAACTTATACATGTTGATAGGGAGGAAGAATCTGCCTTAGCTGAGTAAATTCCTATCAGTGAGCTACTTTAAAGAGACATAGAGTTTGATAGGGAGCCTTGGCTTGAGAGAGCCAATATGCATTTAGAAGATAAGTTGGAGAAGGCAAACAAGGCCCTTGAGCTCCAAAGGAAGATGGCCAAACACTATGCCCTCAGAAACCAATTTTCTAGGGCAAAGCTCAAGAAGGCATTGCCTGAGTCCAAAACCTAAAAGAGAAAAAAGAGCATGACAGCCTTGGATTTTTGGCTGAGGATTCTCAATAGTTTTCCAAGACTATTGAGGGACCACTCCACCAATTTTGGGCAAATTTGAACAAGATTTTGTTTTTATGAAATTTTGAGGCCTTTGTGCGCAACACCCTTGGCGTTGCGCACAAATATCATGCATGTTCAACTTTCAAAATTGAAATTATTGGATTCCTCTCATCATCAATAGTCTGCTCACAAAATTTCAGACCGGAGCTGTTTTGGCCCCCCCAAAAGGTCAAAAAACACTTAAATTTTGGCCATTCTACCTCATTTTCAGGCAAGGTGCTGCGCATAGAGCAGTGTCGGGAGAATGGAAATTTTGACAGGAAAATGGCTCTCATTTAGAAAAAAATGAATTTCTAGAAAGTAGACTCATCAGGATTTCCAACAAGCCATCACGGATCCAAATCTGACATCAGGAAGTGGTCCAAAACTTGGTTGCAAAACACCTTATTTTCTGTTGGAGGAGGTGCTGCGCACAGAGAATTGTTGGGAGAATGAATTTTTGGATAGGAAAATGGCACTCATTTAGGGAAGCTCAAGAATTTCTGGAAATTATACTCATCAGGCTTTCCAACGAGCCATCCCGGAGCCAAATTTGACATAGGGAAGGGGTCCAAAACATAGTCACAAAAGACCCTATTTTCTGCTGAAGTGGCACTGCGCACATAGACTGTCTAAGTGTGTTTTGGACCAAAAGTCAACAAAACACACTCATTTATTGAAAAATGATATTTTTGAGTTTTTTTGAGGCAAAACACTCTAGAATTAGGTGCAAATAGTTATTTTGGCATTTATTTCTTAGGATATTATGTGCCTTGGCCCTTGCATGGTCTCTTGGCCATAAATGACATTTATGGTTAAATTTGACATTTTCCTACCATATTTAGGGTTTTAGTCCTCCTTTGCTCCATAAATAGAGCATGAGTCCCTCATTTATTTTGTTGGCATTTGATGAGATTTGAGAGCAATATACATGGTTTTATGAGCTTGGAGAAGAAATTGGTGTTGTGGAGTTGATGAATGGCTTGTTTGGCTTGATGATGGAGAGGCTTGTTTGCAGGATTCCTTAGCTTGGTGAATGGTGATTTCTTTTTAATTTTTTATGTTTTCTAGTTATCATTATGTTTCACTCCTCTTAGCTGCTATAAATTAGAAAAGTATAGGTTGAGACATGCTCTTTGATTCACCTCAGTCCTCTTGTTTGTTATAGCCTTAATGTTTTCCTCAGCTGGTTGTGTTTCAAGAATTCTTAGTTGGTCTTCAAGCCTCCTTATGCTTGTTAGTTTCATTTATGGATTAATATGTTGGTTAACAAATATGATTCACGATATGCCCTGCTTATTTGAGACTGTCTAAAACTCTATCTTGGAACCTTTCTTTGAAGTATTGTTTGATAGGTTAAGTCAAAGAGGTCTCGTTAGATCTTGCCCTTTGTCCATGTCTACGATCTTATTTCAGAGTTCTTTATCACTTTATTTATGATGTTTAGGAGTTCCCTCTTCATAGATTGAGTTATTGTGCTATCTTGTATGTTTTCCCAAATTCTAAAGGTGAATTTACTAAAGTTAGAAGCTCTTATGCTTTCTATGTTTCACTAGAATGTTTATCTTGGATATTTATCAGTTTAAGTATTGTTCATTGAGCTTAATGGTTTTCCCTACCTCATGAGTTATAACTTTTAACTATCAGCATTTAAGACCTCCTAGTTTTTCCCAAATTTGATGTCCATCCCATTTCACTCTTAACCTTAAGGATCCATTAACCTTGCTAGATTGGCCTTACACTACACTCTAATTCATTATTGAGACACCCTTGACTTTCATTTGACTCCATATCCCAATGGCTTTGACAGAATCTCACTCCACCTATCCTACTTGACCATCTTACCCAACCAAAACAATAAAAAAACCCTATACTTAATAACTAGCCTAAAATCAAAACCCTAGAGCAAAAAGAACACATCCTTTGCACCCAATAGAGAGAGCCCTCTCTGAGTCCAGGAAGGCTAGGTCCTAGGAATCCAAAGACTGGTTCCATGTTACCCTGTCATTTGGTCTACCAATCTGCCAAATCACGTGACCCTGACATTCTGGCGATCATGGTGGGACCTTCTGAGTATATAGTTGCCTGAATACATTTTAAGACTCTTTAGACCCTCAATTTGACTTAGAAAATCTAGTGAATTTTCCATCTCATCACCACACTAACATTTTGGTGATCACAGTGGGACCTTCTGAGTTAGTGACAAACTAAGCATTCCTTATATCTCAGAAAGCTCACAAAAATCCTTAGATTGGTATTTAGTTTTTGATGGTGGACAACAAGAACATCATTGAAATAGTAAACATCATCCACCTGGAGACTCCACTGGTCTTCAGTAGCCCTGTTGGCCCCACTAGTCCTCATAAACTCCCCTGTGAATGCATTAAGCAATCTCAATCATGTTGATGGTGGACAAAAAAGTTGAAATCTTCCACCTGGCGACTCCACAACCCTAAATAGACCTAAAGACTCCACTGGTAGATAAATGTAGACTGGTTGAAAAGATACAGTGACCCTTTCTTATTTACAAACATGGATCCAAGGATACAAAGGAGATATGCTTCGATGAACAGAGATCATATCCCTGGATTCCCACACAAAATGCATTAGATAAATTGGATGAAAAACCTACCTATATTTCAATATGAAAAATGTGATGACCCCTTGCTACATCTCATCAAATTTCATATACATGTATGGAGGTTAAAGGTTGAATGGCATGAAGACTGCCTCATGAAAATTTTTATGGCATCATTAGAAGGTAAGGCAAGAGAATGTTATGAATGGCTGAAGCCTGGTAGTTTGTTTTCCTTAAAATATCTCCACAAGATATTTTGTGAGCATTATAAAGAAAATTATCCATCTCTATCATTAGATGAAAATTGTTGTGATCAATCCAAATACCTCATACAATACCTTGTAAACATTTATGAATATTTAGTAAATTGGCATCCTGAGGATCTATTAGAAGCCATTCATCAATTTCATTCTCAAGATAGCTATCAGGATAGCCTAGAAGAGTTGGTTGAGGAAGAAATCAATCAAGGAATAGAAGGAAACCCACAAGGTCTCTCTGAAAGCACAAGTGATGATGTACTATCTCTTCTAGGTGAGGCTCAAGAAAACATTTAGGTCCAAAATCAGCCTTCACAAAAGAAAGATAACTATTGTACTTATATAAAAAAAAAGAGAAAAATGCCTCCTCTTTTGACTAAAGAGGAAATCAATCAGATCATAAACATGCAGCCAACCTATAAACCTTGATGTGAACAAAACATTTTTGTTCTTTCTCCTACTTTTCCCATCTACCATACATTAGAAAGTGAACTTGTAAATCAACTCAAAGAAGAAAAAATTGACAATCCAATATGTTTGATTGGTGATGTTACTTATGTTGATAATTTTCCAAATTTTGATCAGTCTGATGATGATGTTGTCCAAATAGAAACTAACCTTGCAGAGCAATCAACAGTTGATTTGTGGGATGAATTTCGCTATCATCAGCTTGAAAAAAGTAAGCAGCCAATACAGGTCACCTATGACACTGATGAGGAAATCATTGAAATTTTAGAAGTAAGTGAAGAGTCTCTGACTCTTTGCTCTAATTCACTTCATTCCATCAGAAATAAATTTCACATAATTGGAAATCAGCAGTCTTTCAGCTTTGATGTTGAGTTTGAGGAGCATGAGGAACTTCTTGAGAAAGTTGTCAATGAGGAGCCTTCTCTTGAAATGGTTGAGGAAATCATTTGGAACATGGAATCCTCCTTAACTCCAGATTTGCAGCCACCAAATTCCTTTGAACTAAAAATTGTAGATGAAGGCATGGAAAGTTATGATCACAAGAGAGTTGCTGCACTTCTTTCTCAAGAATATTTATTGCCAAGGAGTGCTCCTACTCATCAAAAAGGTGGCTTTCACACAGAACTCAGCCCACTCTATCAGAATACATCAAGTTTGTTAGAGGATAACATTTCAATATATGATGAGTCTACTAGTTCACATGATCATGAGGAAGAGGAGGAGTTTCTTTCCCAAAAGAGTACCAAGTTCAGCCAAGTGGAGAAAGATGCAGTCCTGGATCAAGCTTATCTCTCGAATCTTCACATTCAGGTATTGTTTCAAGATCCCTTTGCTGATTTGTTAAAAACATTTGAAGAGGGAGTAAATCATGTCAAGAGTAGTTTTTTGCAAAGTGTAAGAAAAAATTTAGGCACTACTGTTCAAACACAAGTAAGATGGGAGTGGCCTTTTAATTTTGTCAGCAACCTTAAAGAGTTGAACAAAGATCCCTCATGAAATCATTTGCTTGATTGGTTGTATTGGAAAAGAGAGTTTACCAAATGAATGTATATCATTTATAGGTTAGATTAGGATAGATAAGAAATCAAATAAGCTCAGCACCATGAGAATATTTCTACCTTTATTTTTAGATTGTTTTGACCAAAAAGAGAGAAAAAACTCAAAAACATAGAAAGAATGAAAAAGAGGGCAGATTTTAAAAGAGGTACAACCTCATACCCAAAAAATAGTGATGTTGAAAGTGTGCAAGCCTAAATGCCACTACTGGTTCAAAAGGTCTTGTTCAGTCATCTAGCCTAATCATGGCTAAACATGTTTAAATTTATGTTGATAAGTTAGTGAAAGAGAGCTTGTAAAAACATTCAAACTTGACTTGTCAAGAAAGATAGATTAGGAATGAAAGATGATGGTTCCACATGATCAAATAGAAACCAAAGAGGAAAATAGGGATGCTTAACAAATGATATATTACTGCCCTTATGTTTCCTAATTTTTGTTTGTACAGAAATAAAATTTGTGTGCAACTTGTTCTTATGCCACAAAATCATGGTAAGTCAGATTGTTTAATCCTTATTTGAACCATGCTTTCATTTTCATGTTTATAGCTTAGAGAATGAAATCCTGTCAAATATCTTAGTCTTGATAGTTGAGTAGTCTAGGTAGAGAATAAAAAGGTTCACTAGCATAATCTGAACCTTTGGGAGTAATAAGGGTACTATTAGATAGTTTCTTTTTACTTTCAAAAAGAAAAAAAATGTCAAAGGGTTTGTCAGCTCAAGTGCACCCAAGGAAGAGAAAATGCTAGGCAAGTAAATTGGGTAGGTAAAGATGAAGTTGAGCTAATCATGTTTTTTCAAACTATTGAGATAACAGCTTCACAACAAGTATCAGCAAGTGAAAAGAGGTAAAAATATGCCCAATGGATGAGGCACTGGTCTCCATCAAGCCAGAGATCTGAAAGTTTTGGACACCTCCTAAAAGGGAGCTGCCCTCCCCAAATGGAGCCACTAATAGTTATCCATAATTTTCACTATTAGAATATGACTAAGTATCGGTTCTAGATTTCTAGAAACAAAGTTCATGAACATTGTGAGTTCTAGAAATCTCACCACCTTCATTATCCTTAAGATAGATTTTTCACTATTTCATCATCCCATCATGTCAAGCTCAACTCACCCATCCAAGAAGACCCGTCATGGGCTCATGTCACTCAGTTTGTCTTTTTTGTGTCACCTTTGGCCTTAGCCCTCTATTTTGTTTTACCTAACTCCTCCATTGTCCATCTAGGGCTTTTAAGGGCATTTTTTCTTGGTTTCATGACCTCCATGGTTAAACATCAACAAGGCTTGTATCTTGATGCTCTTACACCTCCTCATATCCTTAATATGCCTTCATAAACACTTCCCATCACTCCTATCCCTCTAACTCATCATTTTTATACAAAACCTAGCCTATTGCTACAAATTGACACTTTTCGAGACTAGGCATGTGTTTTTCCATTTTGGACCCTTTTCCCTCACTAAATTATTTAAATTCCACTTTACCCTACTCTTTAACATCTATACCTATCCCCCAAAATTTCCCCAAGAACTTAGACAACCCTTAACCCCTTCATTCCCCTCCCTCTACAAGGCAGTCCTAAATCCCCTACACCAAACCCTAATTTCCTCTTCCAACTAAGCTAGGGTTTGGTATGAAAAAGAGGCATAATAGAAAAGGATTCATTTGATAGATCATGTCAGAAACCATAAGTCCATACCAACTCATAAAAATCACGCCTCCATCATTTTCCAAGAATTCATTTCAAGAGACAAGCCATGTGTCACACCTAAGGCCAATTTTTCTTCAAACTTTGTTTTTGACAAAAAAATGATGAATTTGACAAAAGTGAGAGAGGGTTTTGTCCAATAGAGGCCCAAGAAGAAAAACCTCCTATTTTTACATAGGTATCATGGTTTGGGAGCAATATAAAAAACACAGGTGTCCCAAGAGAATTTATGCACTGCTGGAGTGACCTTGGGAAAATAAGGTTTTCTCACAACTGGAGTGTCCAAATGACTTTCTTGATGAGTCAAAAGACAAATAGACTTGAGGATATTTCCAATTAGCTATGATGAGTTAAATTTGGAGTTAAGGAAGGCCTCCAAAAGTATTCTGCACCAACACTCTGCATTTCTGCACCATCACTTAGTACTTTTTGACCAGTCTTGGGAAACTCAAATTTTGACAAAAAAAATCAACTCCAATCAGGGAAAAAATGGTATATTTCGAAATTATATAGGTTAAAATTTCCAACGAGCTATCACAGGCCCAAATATGACTTTGGGAAAGTCCTAAAAAATTGTCTGCAAGTTGACCCTTTTTGGCACTACACACAGGGGAAGTTTGGCCAGAATTGCCAAAAATTGGTCAAAATCAGTCTTTTCCTCCTCAAGTTTTCCCCAGGCTCCTACACAAGTTAACAAAAGAATCAAATGAAGAAAACAGTGATGCCCTTGACATTGATGGGAAAGAAAGGAACCTCGAGGCACAAAGCCTGGAAGAGAATAGTGAGGCAGAAAGTAAAGGCAGAGAAGACAATCAAGGGATCATAGTCACAATGAGGATGCAATGAGGAATCAAAATGGGAATGATGTTGACATGGATGCACCACAAACTGGTGACCAAGATAAACAACAAAACAGAGACATGGAGGTTGATGACACATCATTAAATGCTGAATTAAACTTGCGAAGGGACCATGAGGACAAAACATAGCTCAAAAATGACCTTGACTGTCATGACAGTGGTAAAAATTAGAGTGTTGAAGGCAGCAGTGAGGCTCACAGCTCTCCCAATGAACAAGATGATGATGCATAAAGTGATGGGAGACCTAGAAGTGAGGATGAGATGGAAGAGGGGGCTACACACAACAGTCCAAAAGGTGAGAAAGAAGGCTTTCTAGAAGATGATAACATTCATGTCAAGGACACTAGAGTAAAAATCATTAGACCTTTTGATTTATCATACCACAGGGGAAGAGGGATGTGTTTTCTACCTCAAGAAGGCAAGGGGCCATCTCTTCTCCAGCTATCAAACCATTGGAAAAAGGTAAGGAAAAAATGAATGAAGATGTTGAGGATCAACATGGTGAAGAAAGAGAATTTGAACTTATACATGTTGATAGGGAGGAAGAATCTTCCCTAGCCGAGTAAATTCCTATCAGTGAGATACTTGATAGAGACATAGAGTTTGATAGGGAGCCTTGGCTTGAGAGGGCCAATATGCATTTAGAAGATAAGTTGGATAAGGAAAACAAGGCCCTTGAGCTCCAAAGGAAGATGGCCAAACACTATGCCCTCAGAAACCAATTTGCCAGGGCAAAGCTCAAGAAGGCATTGCTTGAGTCCAAAACATAAAAGAGGAAAAATAGCATGACAGCCTTGGATTTTTGGCTGAGGCTTCTCAACAGGTGCCCAAGACCTCTTGAGGGACCACTCCACCCATTTTGGGAAAATTTGAACATGATTTTGTTTTTTTGAAATTTTGAGGCCTTTGTGCGCAGCACCCTTGGCGCTGCGCACAAATATTATGCATCCTAATCTTGAAAAACTGAAATTTTTGGATTCCTATCATCCTCAGCAGTCTACTCATAAAATTTTAGACCATTTGGAGCAGTTTCCCCCCCCCCCCCCAAAAGGTCAAAAAACACCTAAATTTTGACCATTTTGCCTCATTTTCAGGCAAGGTGCTACGCACAGAGCAGTGTTGGGAGAATGGATGTTTGGTTAGGAAAATGGCACCCATTCAGAAAAAAATTTATTTCTTGAAAGTAGACTCATTATTCTTTCGAACGAGCCATCACGGAGCCAAATTTGACATCGGGAAGTGGTCCAAAACTTGGTTGCAAATCACTTTATTTTCTGTTGGAGGCGGTGCTGCGCACAGAGCAGTGTTGGGAGAATAAATTTTTGGACAGGAATATGGTAGTAATTCAGGGAAACTCAAGTATTTCTGGAAATTATACTCATCAGGATTTCGAGCAAGCCATAACAAAGCCAAATCTGACATTAGGAAGGGTTCCAAAAATTAGTCTTAAAAGACCCTATTTTCTGTTGAAGTGGCGCTGCGCACATAGACTGTCTAAGTGTGTTTTGGACCAAAAGTCAACAAAACACATTAATTTATTGCAAAATGATATTTTTGAGTTTTTTGAGGCAAAAAAATCTAGAATTAGGTGCAAATAGTTATTTTGGCATTTATTTCTTAGGATATTAAGTGAATTAAGCCTTGCATGGTCTCTTGGCCATAAATGACATTTGTGGTTGAATTTGACATTTTCCTACCATATTTAGGGTTTTAGTCCTTCTTTGATCTATAAATAGAGCATGCGGCCCTCATGCATTTTGTTGGAATTTAATGAGCTTTGAGAGCAATATACATGGTTTTATGATCTTGGAGGAGAAATTGGTGTTGTGGAGTTGATGAATGGCTTGTTTGGCTTGATGATGGAGAGGCTTGTTTGCAGTATTCCTTAGCTTGGTGAATGGTGATGTATTATTAATTTGTTTATGTTTTCTAGTTATCATTATGTTTCACTCCTCTTAACTGCTATAAATCATTAAAGTATAGGTTGAGACATGCTCTTTGAGGCACCTCAGTCCTCCTGTTTGTTATAGCCTCAATGTTTCCTCAGCTGGTTGTGTTTGAAGAATTCTTAGTTTCTCTTCAAGCCTCCTTATGCTTTTTAGTTTCATTTATGGATTAATATGCTGGTTAAAAAATATTATTCACGATATTCCCTGCTTATTTGAGTATGTATAAAATTCTGTCTTGGAACCTTTCTTTATAGTATTGTTTGATAGGTTAAGTCAAAGAGGTCTCGTTCGATCTTGCCCTTTGTCCATGTCTACCAAATTATTTTAGAGTTCTTTATAGCTTTATTTATGATGTTTAGGAGTTCCCTCTTCATAGATTTAGTTATTGTGCTATCTTGGATGTTTTCCCAAATTCTGAAGGTGAATTTACTAAAGTTAAAAGATCTTATGCTTTCTATGTTTCACTGGAATGTTTATCTTGGATATTTATAAGTTTAAGTATTGTTCATTGAGCTTAATGGTTTGCCCTACCTCATGAGTTATAACTTTTAACTATTAGTATTTTAAACCTCCTATTTTTTCCCAAATTTGATGTCCATCCCATTTCACTCATAACCTTAAGGATCCATTAACCTTGCTAGATTGGCCTTGCACTGCACTCTGATTCATTATTGAGACACCCTTGACTTTCATTTGAATCCATAGCCCAATGGCTTTGACAAACTCTCACTCCACCTATCCTACTTGACCATCTTACCCAACCAAAAAAATCAACAAACCCTATAATTAATAACTAGCCTAAAATCAAAACCCTAGAGAAAAAAGAACACATATTTTGCACCCAATAGAGAGAGCCCTCTCCGATTCCAGGAAGGCTAGGTCCTAGGACTCCAAAGACTGGTTCCATGTTACCCTGTCATTTGGTCTACTAATCTGCCAAATCACGGGACCCTAACACACTCCACCACTTGTCCTCCAACCTTCTGCAACTCAAAACTATTTCTTTTTCAAAACAAAGGCCCCAACAGGCCCTGACCACATGCTATTGACTCGTCCTGAGTCAATATTTTCCTGCTGTTGCGGCTTCCGGCAGTCTATCGGCTTCCGAGGCTGATATTATTTTTTCTATTTCTTCACTCTATCCAAACAAAGGCCCCAACTCTGGAACCTTGCTTAATGCTGAGGACTTGAGTTCTACGAACTCAGTGATTTCCTGTTTCCACTCTTTAATTAACTATTATGCCTAGGTGGTGACTCTTTCAACCTCAGTTTCACTCACTATAGGCGACAGCTTGAAGAATACATCCTATATCTTCGGCTTGGTTTTGGCCGCCATCTGATGTATTTCCTCTTATTTTTTCTTGACCGATTGCCTTAGCTCTCCGAGGACATGTTTTTTGGAAGTTGAGTGTTCTTCTATTTTCTGGATTTTAGTTTCTAGCACCTGTTCCTGGTTGTACAAATGGGTTATACCGACCGGATCAGTGGATTCTTTGACCTCTTGGGAAATTTGTTGAATTTGTGCTGATATTGGGTGGGATTTCATTGTTAACAAGTTGGAGCATTCATGTAAATGCTTTAGTAGGCTATAAGCCTCTTTGACTGTTGTCCCCAGGGTTTCCTTCATGCCATTTACCTGCTTATGTCTCTCTGTGACATTCTCAGCATATATTGTGGCAGGGTTTGGTAATGTCAGTTTGGCTGCTAGTGCCTCCTTGAGCTCTTGGTTTTCTCTGCTAAGATTTGTGCATGCAATTTTCACTCAGATAGAACTTTAGACCATTGAGCAGGCCGATATGTCCTTTGGCATTTTGTTGTCCTGGGCAACGAGTGTTGGCCATAGGTATTTGAATATTTTTGTCACCTTCTCCAGCTACTCCTGTAGAGTATCCTTTTCACTTTTAAGCTGATTGTGCTCTTCAGTAAGTGCGATGACTTGCTGTTGTTGCTGCTTAAACCTCTGTTCAATGCCGATGTTCAGTCCTTCTACTTGGTGTGCTGTCAGCTAGATGAACTTGTATAATTGGATAGCCCCCCAGCTCTACATGTTCTCAATGCCCGACATCTCCTGGGTCGGTTGTATTTCTCTGAGGGGTTTACCAGTAGCGATTTATCTCTCTAAGTTCTCTTGTGGGGATGTTGGCTGGTTGTGTTGCGGCAGCTGAGGTTTTGGGTTGTTCATACTAGTGGTTAGTAGAATCTACTGCAATATTAGGTTGGCTTGTTGAAAAGGGTTAAGCTCTGGTGACGAGGGCATTGTGTCTGAAGTAAAAGAACCTCCTTGAACTAATAGTTCTAGGAAGGTGCCCTGTCCCACCGTGGGTTGGTCAAACTCGGGTACTCTAGCCGTACTTTGAGTTAACTTCTGCCTCGGTGTCGTAGTTTGTCTTGTTCCCTAGTTTTATTGGATCTGATATAGTCGCTGAGGTGGACGAAGTGGTATTTGGAAGTGAATGAAGTGCGTAGTGATGAGTTGTGGGTATGAGGTGGAGATGATTTTTGAATATTTAGAACCAAGGACAAATCAAACATAGGTAGTGTAGAGGTCACTTGGGTGGTAACCTCTGGCTCTTCTTGAACTGGTACACATGTATCCATAGGTTGGGTCTGATCTTCCCCGGCGAGATCAACTATTTTCTTAGGCACCATAATTCGTGCTTTCTTGGGCTTGGGTGTAGCTACCGGAGGCTTGGGTGCCTTGATCTTGCGGATTGGGGTGACTGTGGTTGCTGGAGAGGAGTTAAACATGGTGGAAGGTAGGGCATTAATGACAGGGGTTGTTGTGGATGGGGATATAGACTTCAAAGACTGAAAATAAAAAAAATAAGGAAACACAGTAGAGGCTCTTGTGAGAGTTTTTATTACCATATTGAAGTCCTTCACCCTCATGTCGAGTTGGTCTAATAAATTTTTTAGTTGCAGTTGGGACATCCTCCTCGTTGCTTCTTTTGGTGACTCCCTTGGGAGTGCTTTTGGTAGCATCACCTCAAAGGAATAATGAGGTATTCTACTTCTAACCTCCATCACATCTCCCGGCCACGAACAAACTTCAGTGTGGAAGGATTCTTCTTCTACTTGAAACTTTATTGGCTGCATTTAGATCGTGGTTTCATCCACGCAACTAGGTCGGATGTAGGTCTCTTTATGGGTTACCCCGAACCATATCTCAGAAGAGTATATGTCCAATAGGTTCCTCAGAACCCTTTTTTGGCTTGCCACCACATCGACCATCTGCTTGTAACAGAATGAGAAAGCCTCCTCATTGACCTCCTTGGTGCTGGGATCTCCTGATACTCTCTAGGGTGTAAATCTTAACTCCATTGTCTGGTCGTGAGTGATTTCTATGATTTGCCTTATCCCTGGGTGAGTCCATTTACACATTGCAAATTCCATAATGAGATAGCCATAGATGAAACCTGTGGCCCACCTATAATTATCCTCACAGGCCTCAAACAGTTCGTTTAACCGGAAGGTGCACCAATTTAGTTGTGCTCCCTGGATGCAGTGTTCTGCAACTGAAATGGTGTCGAGGGTGCATTATCATTTGGTGTAATGCCTCATTGTTTTACCCGCTATTAGATAGCAATCAAATTTCACCACTGGATTGTTGATGAGGTCGATCTTCGCTCCCTTCCCTCCTCTTTTGGTCTCATACTTCTTGTAATAATCATAGTCCCTTGAATTTTTGGCTTTTTTGGACACATTCTGGAATGCCGTTGAGACGTAATTTCCCTCTGCTGATAATCTGGTAAGTCTATTGATGTCCACTACATGGATAGGAATCTCTCTCCCCAACCACAACGATCAATTTTGAACTCTGTTGATTAGGAATTTTGTACATTGCATTGCTGCTCTCATTGTTACAAATAATGGGAGGTTCCTGAGGTTCATTATAGTCGACCTTTCAATACCTTTTAATTCTGGATTCATCCTTACTACTTCACCACCTCCCTTTGTGACATAATTCTCTATATACACTTGTCTCTTCATAACTGGGAATTGGTAGGAGTCCGTGAAATCTGTATCAATTAATGAAGCATTGTCATACTTGTCGATCAACGATTCTATCCTCTGAATTCTTTCATCGAGCTCAGGCTCGACGACTGATGTTGCTATCTTCGTCATCTTTGTTCATCTGTTGTATATTTGAATTTCTCTTACTAGTCTATTGCTGTAAACTCTTGCTATTGGTCTGCTTCTTTGAACTTCCTCTGTTGAAATATTTCTTATTGTTGTAGCTGTTTCTGTTTCTTCTAACTTGGAATTTTTTGGCATTTTGGTGCTTTTATTATTTCATGTTGTTAGTCATCAGTAATTTTTTCCTGTTTAGATGACTAAATTCTTTTTCCTGGATTTCTAGAAACAAAATTCAAGAATCATGCGAGTTCTAGAAATCTCCTCAAAAAGAAAATTTTCACTATCCCACTTCCCTACGAAGCATGGCCAATCTAGCACCCAGACAAGAACAATGCCCCTCACTCTCACTATGTTTTCCATCTCTGCCTATAACACTCTGTCTTTTTTTGTCTAAGCCCTCTACCTTCACACCTTGTTTTGCCAAGTAAACCAAACTTTTCTCCTTGCTCACAAAGTGCCTCAAGCAATGGTGTTGTCAAAAATCCCTGTCTAAAAGCTCTTTGAAGTAAAGACAAGGTCTTCTAGTTTTCTAGGATGGTAGTGCATAATAGAGTGTCAAAAATCCTGTCTCCTCATCCAAACCATGATTCAAGTTTTCAGTCAAAAACCTATTCCAAAAGCATTACAATAAGTCAAATAGGGTCACCTAGGTTATGCACTATCATGTTTCTAAATTCAATATGTCCACAGTATTCAAGGGTGAAGTCAAAAGAAACAAGGTTGGAGCTTATCATTCTCCAACGAACATCAAGCACTTCCAAGGATATCCTCTTGATCAAGCAGTAAACTTGCAAAGGAGAAATTTACCATGGACAAGCATTTTTGCAGGAATGTTTTGTAAATGATCAAACAACAGAACACATTCAAAGAAGAAGGCCTATAAAAACTTATAAAGGCATCCACAGCTGGTAGTAAGACACAAACAGGGTTAATTTTACAAGGAAGACCAGGTTCTCATGATAGATTGTTATGAAGTGCTGCCCATCAAAAGGTCTATGCAGGTCCTAAAGAACAATGGCACATAAGAAACACTGTACATAAATCAAAAAGTTCATTAAAAAGTGGTTTGGCCTCAAGTATGAATCTGGTAGAGGAACAACTGCCCTTTGCTTCATTCCTGCAAAGAACAAAAAGTGATCAGATTATCCATAAGGTAAGGTAAAAGAAAAGGATCATGATAAGAGGACTATTCATAGCAAGAGGGAAGCAATAGTTATGTGTTTAACATGAATCAAGATGTATGACTGTTTTGACCAATAAAATAGAGAAAAACTAGGGTTACAAGGGCAAAGGCCTCCTCTACTCCTTCAAGTGCACAAGGAATGACTTCAGGAGCAATTAATGAGTTTTAAGAGGTTTCTGAGAACTAAGGAGACAACACTGTCTACGTTTTCCCTAAGTAGCCACAACACCTAGGAGTTTGGAAAAATGGACAAAGATGGTCACATAATGACAAATAAAGCCTCCTTCATCACAACATAGGGCTTAAAAGGTTCTCAAAATACCTTTCTAGGGTTTGGAAAACAAGGGCATTAACTCCACTGTAACAGAGAAGGACATAGGATGTATTGTATCAACAAAAGGATGAAAATTATCAATTCAAAGGTCTGATTTCAAAACAACAGTCAAAGCAGCTTCAAATCATCAAAGAGGGCAAACACGAGTTAAAATTTCCCTAGGAAGTAATTTTGATTAGCACAAGTTCATTGTTGATAAAATAAACTGTCCAAGTTCAAAGGAGACAGTGATAAAGGGAAGAATTGGAAAAATGACAAATTTGTTGTGTATAGGTGATAAAAGTCTAAAACAAGTTCTATCTCTAAAAATGGTTGAGAGGCATAGGCTTGGTGTTTTCAAGGAGGATGTCAAATTTAAAAGACCCTTAAGAGGCGTCTGGCAGTTAGAAAGAGGAACAATGTTTTAAATATGCCACCTGCAAGACCATAAAGTAAAAAAGACAGTGAGAGAATTAGAAAGGGAAACAAACCTTATTAAAGTGGGTTTTCACTTTAATTTTTATCAAAGGGTATAAAACAAACTCAAAAAGGCATGATTTCCTTTTATCATTTGGAGTTTTGCAGACACGGTGAGGGTTTTTAGAATTTTCAAACAAAGTCCTCGGCAAAAATTTTCGAGTGTTGCGCTCCTATAGGGTCGCGTTGCATGCCTGTAGCCTCCCCCTGTGTATTTTTACATTGAGAATTGCATGCCTATAGAGCGGTGCTGCGCTCCTGGAAGAATTGCCTGCCGTGTATGAGAAGGGCACGACACTCCGTTCAGCCACCCGGCAGCGTTGCGCTCCTGCCATTGCCCGAGACGCCCACTCGGCAGTGCTGCGCTCTTGCCATTGCTCCAACCTCTGCACGAAGGCACATTCAGGAAGTTTCCCATGGCGCTGAGCTCCTGCCACTACTCCAGCCTTCTGCACGGCACTCCGTTCAGCCATCCGACAACGCTGGATTCCTGCCACTACTCCAAACTATGAACGATAGTGCGTTCAAGAACCTGACTCCCTCAGTGTTGCGCTCCTGCCACGGTGTTGCGCTCCTACCACAGTGCTGCGCTCCGGCCACGGTGCTACGCTCCTGGCACTATTTTGCAGTTTTTTCCTGAATTCAAATTCAGACTGACTCGAGATTTCCCACAAGCTTCTTGAGCCATTTTCTCTATTGTGCTATGCTTCAAGAGGTATTTTCAACCTTTTCCTCCCTATGCATGTCTTCCTAGAGATAAGGCATATCAGAAATTTTAAAGTTGGTTTAGGAAAGAGCAGTGAAATCTTAAAGAAGCCCTTGGCCTGCACACCGTTGATGCCTTGACCTAGCTAGGAAAATTCACCATCTTCTTTAGATCCTTTTCCACATCATTTTACTAGCAGAGTCATCCCTTTTAAATATTGTGAGGCAGCGGTAAAAAGAAAAATGTCTGAAGAGAAGAATGTTAACATTGATGAGTCAAGCCAAAGGCCTAAAAAGCAGCCAAAGAAGGGAGGGATGCCAAATATGTTTGAGCCTATAAACATTGAAGATATGATAACCTCCCCTACTATTTTGACCTGTTTTCAAGAGTTGGGCTACTATGAATTCTATAAAAAAGTACAAAAGCTCCAGAGTCACCCTCAGTTGACCAAGATCTTTGCCCTAAACCTTCATAAAAATCAAGTATGCCTAGTTGGGGTAAGATTTGAGTTGACTCCATATGCGATATTTAGGGCCACTGGAATGCCTTGCATAGGAGAAAGGTGGTTCAAACAAAAGTATCTAGACCTAAGTCACTATCGCCCATTCTTGAAACCAAGTTGTCAAGCTGACTGTAAAACCATGTTTCCCTTCTCTCATCTATTAGACAGATATGCTCTCCTGATGAGGATCATCATGAAGTACTTCACCTGTGAGGGTAGGTTCTCCAGAGTCTATTCATACCACATAAGGCTCCTCATGCACTTCACCAAAACCAGGCTGCTACACATGCCCTACTATCTTTGCAAAAGTATTGACAAAATGGCCTCCATGATGCAGAAAAGGCCTCCCTCCCAGCAAATGTCAAGCCTTTTTCATCATTCCCTCATCAAAGTGATTGTCTCACACCAACTATAACAACAAGGGATCCCCTAGGAGGTTTTCATCGCCCATGATGATTTCAAAACTCCACAGCCCACTCCTCTGCAAAGTCTACCATCATCATCTCAAAATCCTCCTCACAAACCTCCATCACCCTCCACTGACCTTGGTTCATCTCCTTCACATGAATCATTTCCTTAGATAGACCTTCCTCATTTACCTTCCCCTAAGAAATCAGAAAATGAAGAAGGCAGTGATGGCCATGAAGAAATCAGTAAGGAAGAGGATGATCAAAATGACGAAAACATTCAAGGAGAGGAAGATAGTCACAAAAAGGAAGATATCCAAGAAAAAAATTGTGAGGGAAAGGATAATGAGAGTAAAGGGAAAAGTGAAGAAGAAGAAGGTAGCAGTGAGGGAGATAGCCAAGAAGAAATTAATAAAGTCAATGACAAGGATGAATGTGTTGATAAAGGGGAAAACAAAGTTGAAATTAGTAAGCCCCGTAATAAGAAAAAGAGCCAAAAAAGTGGGTCTCATGATGAAGAAAATGACACTGAGAATGCATATGAAGACAATGGAGAGGAGGCATATGAAAGAAATGAGGAAAACAAAAATGATAGTGACGAGAATGGAAAATACAGTCAAGAAATAGAGTTTAAAGTTGTTTTCCATAGGAAAGAAAATGATGAAAAAGGACCAACCAATGAAGGTACCCAAGGCAGTGACCATGAAGAAAAAAAAAACAACAGTAAGGAAGACGAAGATGGTGATGATAGCATGGAAGGAGGTGAAGGGAATGAAGCATAAAATAGTGTTACAAATGAAAATCTTGAAAAATATGATGAAGGTGTTGAAAATGATGAAGGTTATAGGACAAAAACATAGTTTAAAGAAGAAGAAAAGCAAAATGATGATGAGCAAGGAGAGGCATCCTCTCAAGGGGAAAATAGTCAACAAACCAAAGACAGTCATGGAAATGAAGATGTGCCCAACAAGGATCAGAGCACCTCTAACATTGCAAAAACAAATTGGGATAGTCCTAAAGATGTTGATAGTGATGGTGGCATAAAGGATAGTGAGGGTGCTTGTCAAAGGGGCAGCCAAAAACAAGGTAAGGGAGATGCACACACAGATATCATCCATGAGGAGCAAGTAAAACTTGTTGCCCCTTTAACCTTTACCTATCAAAGAGGAGAGAGGCATGTGTTTGCTGCCTCCAAAGAGCAAGGGGCCATGCACTCTTCCTCAACTCCTATGAAAGAAAAAGGCAAACAACAAGTGGAAGAGGAATAGGACAATCATGAAGAAGAAAAATAATTTGAGCTCATTCACATAGATAGTGAGGATGAAAATGAGACAAGAATAGTAAACTCTCTTCTACAAGATTAGAACGCATAGATCAAAGACTTGGAATTTGAGTTAGAGAGGTCTAAATATCTCATTCACTTTTTGCAGATGTAGAACAATAAAATGAGTAGCCAACTGGCCATCTATGAAGCAAGGGCACTCAAGTATCAAAAAGAGGCTCAAATTTCACAAGTGCAGTTGAAGGAATACATGGGCGCCTATGAATAAAGTGAGGATGAAAAGGGTCAAACTAGAAGGAGACCTAGGACCATGGGTCTAAGAAAAGCATTGGCCAAGCAAAGAGAGGAAGAATCAGCCCAAGAACAAAAATTTCCCCTCACTGAAATCCTTGCCATGGAAATTGAGCATAACAGAGAAGCATGGCTTGAGAGAGCCAACCTATATCTAGAGGCCAAAATGGAGAAGGCAAACAAAGACTTGAGCTTGCAAAGGAGAATGAATGAGCATTATAAATGGAGAAATCACTTTGCAAGGAAAAAGCTCAAAACTGCCCAAAATGAGGCCCCGATACCAAAAGATGAAAAGGAACAATATAGGCTTGGTATTTTGGCACAATTTTCTCTGCAGGTCTCTAATTACCCATGAGGCACCTACCTACCAAATTTGAGGCAATTTGGACAACTTTTTGTTTTTTCCAAATTTCGACCCCTAGGAGCGCAGCACCCCCTGTGCTACGCTTTTTCTCAGGAAATATTGATGAGGTGAGGTTTAAATTTTTGGATTCCCCATCACTAGAGGAGTATTCTCACCAAATTTCAGCTCAATTGGAGTTTTTTTGACCCCCCAAAAGGGTCAAAAACACTCATTTTCATCTTTCTGCCCACTTTTCTGAGCATGTGTTGCGCTCCTGGAAGTCTTGGATTTTTCCACTTTTTTGGAAACTTGTAGAGGTAATATTGAAGAAGTAAAGGTCTATCTTGAAATTAGACTTCCATAGCTTTCCAACGAGCCATCACGGAGCCTTTTATGATATCAGGAAGGCCTCCAAAACACCGCTAAAAAAAGGCCTATATTGGTGCTGCGCTCCTTGCAGAATTTCCGAGTTCCACACAGTGGGCTGCGCTCCTGTAACTGAGTGGAAAAAGTGTGCGTTTGGCAAGTTTTCTAAGGCATGTTAGGCCTAAAAGTCAATTTTATTTCCTCTTATAGTTGGAAAAGACATTTTATTTAGATATTTTTGTGCCTTGGGCTTTGCAAAGCCTCATGGACAAGTTAGGATATTTCTCTTTGGCCAGTAGGCTTCTAGATGTTGTAGTAGGCTCTCTTCTCCTCATTTTTTATATAAGACATGAGGATTCATTGTAATCATTTGGGACTTGATGTGTTTAAGAGAAATACATGGTTTTATGAGCTTGGACAAGATATTGGTTTTATGAAGTGAATGAATGGCTTATGTGGCTTGATGTTGGAGAAGCTTGCTTGCAGGATTCAATAGCTTGGTGAATGGTGATGTTTTCCTAAATTGTTAATGTTTTACTGTCCTCATTTTGCTTCAGTCTGCTTGGTTACTATAGATCAGAAAATTATAGGTTGAGATATGCTTATGGAAGCACCTCAAACCTCTTGTTTGCTATAGTCTTGATGTTCTCTTCTGTTAGTCATCTTAAGGAATTCTTCATTTCTCCTCAGGCCCACTAAAACTTGTTTCTGTTTCATGATTGGTTAGTATGTTAGATTATAAATATGATTCATGGTATGCCCTGCTTATTTAAAGTTTTCAAAACCCTATTATGAAGCTTTTCTATGAAATACTGATTGATTAGGTTAAGACAAAGAGGCCTTGTTTCGATCTTTACCTTTTCCCATGCTTACCAAATTGTTTCATAGTTCCCGATAGTTTGATATATGTTGTTTAGGAATTCCCTCTCCATATACTGATTTTTTTGTTTATCTTATGTGTTTTGTCAAAAAGCTGAAGGTAAATTTCTAAAGTTAGGAATTCTAATGCTTCTATGTCTCACCGAAATGTTCATCTTACATGTTTATCAGTTTGAGTATTGTTCATAGAGATTAATGGTTTGACCTACCTCATGAGTTATTAATTTCAGACTATATATGTTTAATATCTCTTAGTTTTTCCCAAACTTAATGTTCATTACACCTCATCATCACCTAAGGATCTATTAACCTTGCTAAATCGGCCCTGCAATACACTCTGATTCATCATTTCGACACCCTCGACTTCATCTGACCCCATAGCCCTATTGATTTGACAACCTCTCATTCCACCTATCCTACTTAGTCATCTTACCCCAACCCAAAAAAAAAACAAATTACACTTAACAACTAGCCTAAAATCAATCATCCGAAGTGAACAAGTTCACATCCTTTGCACAATAGAGAGAGCCCTCTCTGAGTCCAGGAAGGCTAGGTCCTAGGACTCCAAATACTGGTTTGATGTTACCCTGTCATTTGGTTAACCAATTTGCCAAATCACGGGACCCTAACACATGCGGGTTAAGTAATGCTACCAGCATGAATGAGGTTGATATGACCTCATAACTAATTAATTTTATTTTTTCTCTCCCCAACTATAATCGTGTGATTAGTTACCGCAGTGAGGTGTATTCTGACATTGTTGATTGTGGATTTGGGATTTGGGTAGACGTGATGGGTAATAATTATGGATTGATATGGAAAATTTATTACGGTATGGAGTTTACTAATTACGACAGTTATTTCAGAAATTAGGGTGATCCTACGGACTGACAACGGTATGATGGGTCATTATGAATGAATGATATTTGACACGCGTAGCTTTCTGACACATCAGAATCTACCCCCCCCCCCCCCAAACCACAATTGGTTGCGATGTGGTATCTTCATCACAATAGTTGCATTTGCATTCTATGCCATTGTGAGGTATTTTTATTGGGATTCCTATTCTATGTCTCATCTCAGGTGCGAGAGAGTTATTGACTCTATATATTTCTATTCTACCCGACTGACTTCTCTTGGTTGTGAGTTATTTGAAAAAATGAATGGTGGAACTTACTCATGATAAGGCTTCAGGCGTGCACCATTCACCCATCCTTGTAGTATTTATCCATCTAGTTGCGCCAGTTGAACCACACCTAAGTCTTTGATTTCTATGATATGGTATGGTCCCATCTAGTACATTCTAAGTTTTCCCGAGGTATTTTGAAATTTTCTGTCATACTGTAATATTCCCAAAGGGGGAACGCAATAATACAATGTAGAAAGATAGGAAAATAATGCAGATCATATTTTGTAAAGTAGGAAGCCAATATGGAGACCTTCCATTTGTTATTACAATAGAAAAATAGATGTAAAAGATGGCGCATAAGATGCATAACAATAAAATAAAGCCTCCAATGAAAGAAATCCCTCAAAATGAGGTGTTGCAACCATATATAAAGACTGGAAAAACCTTACAATGTTATTTTATTGGCTCTGAAACATCTGCAGATTACACATCAGATCTAGAGCAAGTAAGTGCATAAAATTTAGATCTATATTAGATCCATGCACTACACAAGCTCCTTTAATGAACCCCCTTGGGGTTTTTAGCAAAAAACCAAGTACAAGATGTAGATCTGAGATCTATGAATGTAGATCTACTGAAAATTATAGATCTGAAAAGTGTGGCTGAACTGATATGAGCAATATATTAGCCTCCTCCAATAGATCTCCAAAGTGAAAGGCAGATCGCCAACACTAGGAAAATCACTCTCCAAATGGTATGATGAACCACGCTGCAACTACACCTACATAAATAACATAGATCTGGAAGTATAATGCACTGTAGGGACCAAAATATAGTTGGCATAATGCCAAGATCTAAAAATTATGCTCAAGCACTCCAATACTGTCCTCCCAATGAAGAGGAAACCTCCTCCACTGAAAAGGAGCACTGAAATGACCTAATTTTGAAAGATCTAGTCTCCACTTGTTGCAGCTTGAAAACAACCAAACCTTCATTAAGATCTGCGTTGTAGTTGAAAGAAAATGCCTGGCCCTAAGATAGATAGTGGATAATGCAATACAAACTTTCCCAAGAGCTAATGAATGGGAAGAGGTGGGATTCCCAATCAGGAACACTGAATGCTAAAAAAAATTCAATCTCTGCTAAACAACAAGAGAAAGATATATGTCTAAACAAACAATATATTCAGAAATATGATCAACATCAACAACCCTGTAATGTTGCCATCCCCTTCCTTTTATAATACAAAATATTGCGAACCCTAAACCACTTCCAATGAGATCACTTCTTTCACACAAGGCATCTTCATCTAAAACTGCGTTGTGCCTCATTAATGGCCACTCCTCCATGACAACGCTATAGATTTGGTCAAAGTTGACCCAGTTGTTGAGTCTCAAATCTGCATCTTTTCCATACACCTTTCTATACCTTTTTCACTCACCTGAACCTCCCAAGTTGTCAATATCATTGTATATTAATTGCAAAAGAGCATCTAACATGGTTTTTAATTATATTTTTGTGTCTGCTGTTTGATTTAGATTTTGCTCATCTAACTGCGGAATCTTGCCACTTTCCGCAGCTGCTGCAACTTTCCGCAGCCATTTTGTGAAACTCTATGTTACAGGTGTCTACAGGAAAAACGAGCCACATGGGCATGTCAGAAATGATGTGGACATGGATCGTGTCCTATTGGCTCGAGAAAATTCATCTAAAGAGGTTGCGGTCAAAGGTGTCCAAATGGAAGTCAACCGTAGAGTCCCACGGTGACATGACTCTGTTTCGTGTCACGTGAAGATTCATATGGCCGTTTTTGAGTTGCGGGGGACAAATCAACATCTGTACACGGCTCCATAGCTGAATTCAAACATCCACTCCTCATAGATTTACTCTTCAATACGGCCATGATCCTAGATCTGTGGACGTAATGGTCTACGTGTTCTCCATCAGCATAAACTTTAGGAGTCAATTATATTTCTTTTGTTATAAATAACGCGTTTGTATACGCATATTAGATTAGTCTCGATTAGTCTGGAGATAGCTCTGTAATGTAATTACGTTGCCACTGTGCCGTAATATCACCTTTCTGTTATGACTGCATTTTAATATAAGAAGATTGTTTCCAAACGTAATTCGTACTTGAAGATTGTTGCCAAGGCTGGTGTAGAGGGCCCCTGCACTTGCCAAGGTTCTATGCATTATTGTATAGTTCTTGTTTTATTTCTTTAAAGCTCATTGTGCCATAATCCATTCACATGTTTATACATTGCATATTTCATGGTATATATGCTTCATTTCTGTTTATAATCTTTCATGCTTTCCATTTTACTTCTGTCTTTCATGTTTTATATTATTGATAACTGATCAGTGTTCTTGTTTCAGGTTATAAATAGGCAGCCCGGGAATTTGCATAAATTTTTGACTAATGACATGGAATTAACATTGTTCTGCTGCTAATTTTTTTTTCTTAGTTTCTGTTTAATTTCAGTACTGCTTTGTTTAATTCAGTTTTGCTCATTTGCTTCAGTAGTTAAATTTAGATATATTAAACTGCTCATAACATCTTCAGTTGCCTCCGAAAGCCACAGCTGGACTGATGGTGAGGGATTGTATTATGAAATGTGTAGTTTGATATTAGTTTCCTTTATGCAAATTTAGATATATTAAACTGCTCATAACATCTTCAGTTGCCTCCGAAAGCCACAGCTGGACTGATGGTGAGGGATTGAATTATGGATGTGTAGTTTGATATTAGTTTCCTTTCTACGAGTTAGAAATATTAAATTGTGCATGACATCTTCAGTTACCTCCGAAAACCACAGCTGGACTGATGGTGAGGGATTGAATTATGAATGTGTGGTTTGATATTAGTTTACTTTCTGCAAGTTAGATATCAGTTACTCAAGTTGTTTATGGTTACTTCCGAAAATCATAGCTGGACTAATGATGAGGGATCAGAAGGCAAGTTGATGTAATTTGATTTAGATTTACTTTGTTGCAATTTTGGATTTCTTTAAGCATAGTTTCTTTTGTGTTTAGACAACAGCAAGAATAGTTTGGTTTTCATGCTCAATAGTTCACTGTTTTGATTTATTAGACTAGAAGCACCTTTTCATTTGAGCAGCACATTCTCATTTCCTTTCAAGCTTTTTTATTGTATGTTTCAAATTCCTTTTTAAGTTTCAAGTTGGTAAATCATTATAGAGGATATCATTTCCTTGAACAAACATAACCATACTTGTTTTTATTTTAGAATTTCCATCTCACCTTAGAAAACCAAAAACGAAAAAAAGTTAAGAAATAGGTTATCTTGCACATATAGTGCACCGCACTTCATCAGCTTACGAATCCCGGATTGATAAATTAATGTAGCAATTTAGGACACACTAAATTGACCAAACATTTTGGCGCCGTTGCCGGGGAAGTGTAACTAGGTAGCCAATTTCTTAAAAAAAAAAACAAAATAATAAAAGAAGGGAAACTTGATAACTTCTTGAAGTATGCTCTCCTCTTGCACCTGGTGTGATCTGGAGGATCAGAAAAGAGAGTTATTGGTTTAGTAATTTCTTAAGTATGCTCTCTTCTTGCACCTAGCGTGATCTGGAAGATCAGAAAGAGAATTATTAGCCCAACTTTTTTAAAAAATAAAATAAAAAATGACATGCATAGAGCAAGAGATTCTAGGGGAAGGTTTATAGCTAAAGCCAAGAGTTCGATTTTCACAACTCCATCTTCTTCAAGGCATAGACCAGATTCACCACCATCTACCCCTAGCCTTAAGATTTTTGGAATTCAAGGAACAACTGAATTAGAGGATTCTCCTATACCACCTACTAAATCTCATTTAGAAAAGGAAGAGACTCTCTCTCATCCTCCCTTGATAGAAGAACCATAGGACTTTAAGGACTCTAAAGAAACTATCATGGCAGAGGAAATAATAGATGGATTTAGAGGTAGAGGTAGAGGAGGAGGAAACAATGGAGACAACAATGGTGAAGAAAATAATGGAAGAAATAGGGAAGGAGACAACTTGTTTGGATTCCCTATAGTTGATGAGGAAACTCATACAACGATGAAAAATATCTCACCATCTGTCCTCCCTAACTTTTATGGATTGCGAAGTGAGGATCCTGAAACATTTCTATTTGAGTTTGAAGTCGTGTGCCGAACCTATGACTATATGGAAGACTCTCAAAAACTCAAACTATTTCCTTCAACTTTGAAGGGAGCTGCTTTGAAATGGTTCATGGGATTAGCTACTCAATCTATTAGGACTTGGAATGATATGAAACAAAAATTTTTGGATAGATACTTGGACTATTGTATGCCCACCAATCACAAGGATGAGGTATTCAAAATGATGCAAAAAGAAGATGAGAATTTGGAAGACTTACTTGCAAGATTTCAATACAACTTGAAAAGAGCAAAGATGAGCAACTTAGATAATGAAACCTTGAAAGCCCTCATATTAAAATCCATTAGAGATGAATGGATAGATATTTTAAACATGATGGGGAAAGGAGACATTTCTCAACTTCCACTTCATGACATAACAAAACTATGTGTCCATCTCTCAAGAGGAAAATCTAAAATAGGAAAAGGGCCTAGGGATCCTTCTCTTATTAGGGCTAACAAATCTGCAACTGGATCAGTAAGTAGGGCAGATATTGGTAACATGCTTGATGAATTCAAAACTGATATCTTAGGGAGCCTTAGTGAACAACTAGACACCCTTAAAATCCAAAACAAGCAGAAAGCGAAAACATATGCTTTAGCCATCTTTTGTCTGAAATGTAGGAAGAAACATGCTTTAATGGAATGTCCCTTGGATGCAAAAGTTGTAGAAACATGTATGATTTTCTCAGAGAATCATGAGATCAAGGATTTTCCTTCAATTCCTGGACTCAAAGCTGTTTTTCAAGAAGACCCAAATTCATTAGAATCTTTCTGTTTTGTTGCAAGAAGACCTTGGCAGGGAAAACAAACTCAAGGGTTTAACAACCCTATGAATTTTCAAACCCCAACAAACTGGAATCCTTGGCAACAACCTTGGCTCCAACATCAAAATCCATATCAGCCATGGGTACAAGGGATGCAAAATCCTTATGGGATATTTGCTCAATTTTATCAATATCCTCCATCTTTTTAAAATCAACAAGCTCCACAACTTCCAAATCCAAATCCACAACTTTCATTGCCATTTCCACAACAACAACCTTCTCAACAAAATCCAAATCCTCAACTCATGCTCCCATACCAACAAAAGACAAATCAACTTCCAGCTCATCCATTGCCAAATCCTAATAATAAAAATCCTCAGAATACTTACATGGTAGAAGGACAACAATTTCCTACCTATATGATTGTTCCTCTCAATGATGTAGAACTCAGATCTGGTAGAGTTTTAGAAAAACCTTCTATAGATATTCAAGAGCAAGATACCTCTGAGGAGTATTCTCTTCAAGTCAATAAGGGTTCTGAGGAAGCATCTCTTCAAAATCCAAGCATTCAAAAAGAAAAAGAAAAGTTAACCTCCACAACTCCTATAGTTGAGCAACCTGCATCTTCATCTACACCTCCTTTTCCTAAAAGACTACAAATTGACAAGGGGGTGGAAAAACAAATTTTGTTGCCTAACTATGATTTTCTAGATGAATTGAAGAATGTTTGTATCAAGATTCCCTTGTTACAAGCCATTCGAGAGATTCCTATTCTAGCAAAAACCATAAAGGAGTTGAGTTTCAAAAGACCGGGAAGGAAACTAAAAGACACAAGAAGAATCCACCTGGTAGGAAAGATTGCAGATATTATGATGGGAAAAATTACCATGCAAAAGTATGTAGATCCAGGAAGTCCAATTGTCAAGACACATATAAATGGGATATAAATTCCAAACACATTGATTGACTTAGGGGCTGCTATCAACATTATGAGTAGACAGACTATGGACCAGCTAAAACTTCCTAATATTCTTTTTACACTTGCTTTACTGCAACTTGCAGATCGATCAATTATTAAACCAGATGGTGTATTAGAAGATATTTCAGTCTCCTTAGATTCTTGGGAATATCCGGTAGATTTTATGATTTTGACTCCCAAGAGTAATCTAGGAGGACACCCACTTATCTTAGGAAGACCTTGGCTAGCCACAGTTGATGCTTTTATTAGTTGTAGATCTGGGGATATGTACATTTCTAATGGTAATTCGACAAAGAAATTCAATTTGTATCCTCCAGCAAAAGAAATCACAGAAGTAGGAGAAAATGAATGGGTTGATGATGAGGACACTATACAACCTGTCTTTACCATTTCTAAAATCAGTGAGGATAGTCAAATTCTGAACACACTAGAAAATTTTGAGACATCTTCAGAATATGACCCCACACAATTTCAGTTGGAATCTGACATAGAATATTTATCATCAAGACAAATGTCTCTTTACTCTATGGAAGAGTTTGGTAGTTCTACTATTGAGATTTTTCCAGGAAAAACATTGAATATCAACAAGCATTTGGAAAAGTCACAACAAGAAGAACTAACCAAAGTCTTGCAAAAACATTCTACTGCATTTGCATGGGAGTATACTGACATGAAAGGTATTGATCCTAAGACTTGCATCCATCATATCTATATTGAAGAAAACAGTAGACCAATCAGACAACCTCAAAGAAGGATGAATCCAAATCTTAGGGAGATAGTGAAAGAAGAGCTCCAAAAACTACTCAATGTAAACTTCATTTATCCAATTTCAGATAGCCGATGGGTTTCTCCTTTGGTTATAGTACCTAAAAAGAATGGTAAATGGAGAGTGTGCATTGATTACAGGGAATTGAACAAAGCAACTTTGAAGGATCACTTTCCTTTGCCTTTTATTGATCAGGTATTAGATACATTAGCAGGTAAAAAGTACTTTTCATTTTTTGATGGTTTTAGTGGCTATAATCAAATTCAGGTAGCACCTGAAGATCAAGATAAGACCACATTTACTTGTCCATGGGGAACTTTTGCCTACCGAGTACTTCCTTTTTGGTTATGTAATGCACCTGCAACATTCCAAAGAGCAGTACTAGGAATTTTTTCTGATCTAATCCATGATTGTGTAGAGGTTTATATGGATGATTTTACGGTTTATGGTAATTCATTTGAAGAGGCATTAGAAAATTTGGAAAAAGTTCTTATAAGATGTAAAGAAACAAACCTTTCATTAAGCCATGAAAAATGCTTTATGATGTTTACTGAAGGTATTGTTTTAGGACATCATATTTCAGGAGATGGGATTAAGGTTGATAGATCAAAAGTTGAAGTCATTTCCAAGTTACCTATTCCAAATTGTCAAAGAGATGTTAGAAGTTTTCTAGGATTTACTGGTTACTATAGAAGATTTATAGAAAACTTCACTAAAATAACATCTCCACTCTTCAAATTGCTTACAAAAGACTGTGAATTTAAATGGGATCCTGATTGTCAATCAGCTTTTGAAACTTTGAAAACAAGAATATCTGAAGCACCTATCTTAAGAGGACCAAATTGGAAACTCCCTTTCCATATTTCTACGGATGCTTCAGATACAGCTCTAGGAGTTGTGTTGGGTCAAAAAGATTTAGTTCCTTATGCCATTTATTATACCGGTAAAAATTTGACTCCCACAGAGTTGAACTATACTGTGACTGAAAAAGAGTTTTTAGTTGTTGTTCATGCAATTAATAATTTTAGACATTACATAACAGGCTATGAAACTTTTATTCATACTGACCATTCTGCAATTAGATATTTAATGAAAAAACCTGTTACTAATGGCAGAGTGACAAGATGGCTTTTACTTTTGCAAGAATTCAATATTACTGTGTTGGATAGACCGGGAAAACAGAATACAGTAGCTGATTTCTTGTCTAGGATTCAGAATACTAAAGAAGATTCTCCTGTAGAAGATAAGTTTCCTGATGAATAATTGTTTGCAGTAACTATTAAGACCCCTTGGTATGCAGATATTGCTAACTATTTGGTTACAGGGAAACTACCTTCACATTTATTTCCAAGTGAAAAATGAAAAATTATTCAGGAGAGTTCAAAATATTCATGGATTTCTAACGAATTGTTTAAAACAGGGCCAGATCTTGTGATCAGAAGATGTGTCAAGGAAGATGAAATGCATGATATTCTTAAGGCATGTCATGATGAACCATGCGGCGGACACTTTGCAGACAAAAGGACGGCCTATAAAATCCTCTCTTTAGGATGTTATTGGCCTTCCCTCTTCAAAGATGCAAAACAATATGTCAAAAGGTGTGACAGCTGCCAAAGAGTAGGGAAACCTACCCTTTCAAATGAAATGCCATTGCAAACACAGGTACTCATTGAACCCTTTGAAAAATGGGCTTTATATTTCATTAGACCTATTAATCCACCATCTAAGCAAAAGAAGTATATATTGGTTTGTATTGATTATGTTACTAAATGGGTAGAAGCCAAAGCATTAGTATCTGCTACTGAAAATTCAGTTGTTCATTTTCTTTATGAGGATATTTTTACTCGCTTTGGTGTTCCAAGAGAAATTGTGACAGATCAGGGGAGCCAATTCACATCCAATTTGGTGGAGAAGTTGATGGAAGAATACAAAATAAAGCACAGAAGATTTACTCCTTACCATCCGCAAGCAAATGGTCGAGTGGAGTCCACAAACAAAGTTCTTGAAAGTATCATCACCAAAACTATTCATCTACATAGAAGAGATTGGGCAGAAAGGCTTTCTGAAGCCTTGTGGGCCTACAGAACTACATGGAGAAATACAACAGGACATTCTCCCTATGAACTTGTTTATGGGAAAGAAGTCTTGCTCCCCATTGAGTTCCAAATCAAGACCTTCAAGATAGCAGTTCAGTTGGGGATGGACTTATCAGAAGCCCAAAAGCAGAGAATGGAGCAGTTGAATGAGCTAGATGAGATCAGAAAAGAGGAAATTCTAAGAACTGATCTAGTTCAATATCAAAGAGCTAAATGGCATGACAAGTACATCAAAGAGAAGAAGTTTCAAGAAGGAGATTGGGCATTTTTATTTGATTCCAAGTTTAAAGATTTTCAAGGAAAATTTCAGACTCATTGGCTTGGGCCATATGAAATTGACAAGATCTTTAGCAATGGAGCGGTAAGAATCAAGACCATTGATGAGTTTCAAACTCCTCTTATTGTGAATGGCCACAGATTGAAAGTTTATCATAAGCCACTCTCAAAGGAGGAATTTGTCAAAATGTTTCAAGAGAATTCTGCAATCAGGCTGGTACAGAAGAATTCTTCTTCTCCACCAGCCTAGCTTTTGTTCTTTTCAGTTAAAAAAAAAAATAATAAAAAAAAAATTGTATAAGCCTGAAAACCAATCACTGATTGGCAGTCTTATACAGAAAATATAGGGTGAAAATCAGGAACACCTGACACTCTATATTTTCCAAAAAAAAAAAATCTCTCTTTCATTTCACAAGTTTTGTGACCACCCACTCCATTCCATTCCACTTCATTCCATTTCATTTCACTTCATTTCACTCCATTCCACTTCATTTTATCTATTTCATTCCATTTCATGAATAAAATTCTTTTTCATGACCATTTCCATCTAGTCATTTGTCATCCGTTCATGTTCATTCATCCAAATAATAGCTGTGTCAGTCTCCGCAGCTGACATCTGTTTCCGCAGCTGACTCCAGTTTCCGCAGCCAGAAGCAGATTCCGCAGCTACCAATCTGTTTTGAAAAGAATGTATAGTCAAATGTTATTTCCATAATCATGAAATTAAATGCAGGTGAGAGGATCAATTATGAAGACATGGGGCATTCAAGACACCAATGAAGAGCAACTAGTTGAAGACCAAGGAAAAAGGCAAAAGATTCCAAGGTATGAGTAAAATTCATTTCAAATAGCATTGAAAAACACATATATAGTTCTAAACCATAAGCTCCATCCATTATGTGCAATGATTATATTGACAAATTCTGTAACCCTTTCACGATCTCCATATGATCTTCTCTCATCCATTCTCAAACGGTTCCATAATTAAACCCCCGATCTTCACTCATGTTCCGATATTCCACCGGTGACAATGAGACGTAGTTGATTTGACCACGGACTCTTACAGCCACATAAATCCATAGCCGTTGTTTAAACGTGCTCACATTTATTGTGCAGCCACCAAATTTCAAAACACTGCCGGATGTGTTATACTCCTCCTATTGTTCTGTTAATCTCACAGCCGTGTCTCTACCGTGCTCACGAAACCCCTCTCTGTTCTGCCTCACTCCATTTCGTTCTCTATTACGCTACATCTTGTATATCCACTCTTTGATATCTACCTACAGTCATTGTGCTCATCTCTGTGCATTCAGCCGTTCTATTTCCATTGAACCCTCACGCAGGCAAATTTTTGAAGAGCAGAAAGAAGAATGGGTAAATTGCTAAGGGAAGAACCAGAAGGACCTAAGTTCATGGAAGGGTATCCGCAAGTAAGGGATATATTGAAGAAAGTAAAGTGGCTGCGGTTTATCCAGAAATTCAGAGGTTATCATAAAGAAGTGACAAAAGCATTTGCAAAGTCGTTCAATGGCCTGGAAGTAGAGATTAGAGACCTTAAGTTTGCAGTGAACGAGGCATCTATAGCAATTGCCACAGAACTTCCTCAAGAGGGTGAGCGTTGGTTTAAAAATAAAAGCATTAGTGATGAAGCCTGGAGAACAATCTTACGAAACCAAGGTATGGACATAACTATTTTTAAAAGAGGAATTCCTGTTCATGCATTGAAAGAGGAATGGGCTACTTTGCTGCTAGTTGTTCAAAAATTCATTACCTTTGAAGGCCGTTTTGGGTCCATGTATATGTACCATACCAGATTGCTGATGAATTTTCTAGATAATCAAGCTCTCAATCTCCCATATTTTCTATTAAATAGTTTGAAGAAAATGTCTGTGACTGTTCAGAAGCATTTAGGAGATGTAGAACCACATCTATATCACCACGGTCTTGTAAAAAGTTTGATTGAAAAAGAGTTAAAGGAGAAGAAAGACACATGGGAACAATTTTTGATTAGAAATTTCTTTGAGGAACCTCAGGAGAAGAAAGACACATGGGAACAATTTTTGATTATAAATTTCTTTGAGGAACCTCAGGAAATTCCTGAAGGTAGTACAATAAGAAGGAGTAGAAGAAAAAGAATAAATGATGAAACTCAAATTACTCCTACTCAAGAAATTTCTGAAGGTAGCACATCAAGAAGAAGTAGGAGAAAAAGAACAATTGATGAAATTCAAAATACTCCTACTACTACAATTGAAAGAACTGGTAGGAAAGAGAGTCTGTCAAAGAGGAAGAAGAAAGAAACCAAGGGTAAAAAGCCAATAACATCACAAGAGAGAAAAAGTATTAAGGCTATACATCAAACCCCTTCTTCCGAAGAAGATCATCAAGTGTTATCTGAAAGACTGACTCACCTTCAAGCACAGTCATCTATGGCTAAGAAGAAAGAGAAAGGAAAACAAAAGCAAAAAGATAGTGGACCACAGCGTGTGAGAAGAAGCAGAAGACTTAAGGGGAAATTGAGGAAAACACAAATGAGAGGACCCCATTTCATCGATTTGGGAGAAGAAACATCTGAAAAATACCCAGCTGACCATAGTCCATCTCACTCTCAGTCATACAGTGAACCTGGTTCATTTCATTCTCAGTCAGACATTGAACATATTCCATCCCATTCTCAGTGAGATGTTGATGTGAGCCCTTCTCAGCCAGATTTTGAAGACAACTCTCCTTCACGGAATTTTGGGGACAGCCCAATAAAAAGGACACCTGATATAGACCCCAAGCAGCAAGAAGTATATGATTATATAGAATCTTTGGAAAAGGCAGCTACAGGTCCCAGTACTTCGTCCATCCAGCCTCACACAGTACAAGATGATCTAGTCCAATCACTAAAATAGGAAGTCTTTGAGCTAGATCTTTTAAATAAACACATTAAAAATGAAAATGAGGCATTGAAGGAACAAGGAAAATTAGACAAAATCATTCATGATAATACCATGCTACATCTGGGAATATGGCAGAAGAAGAACAAGAAATTGAAAAGGAAATGCCAGAAGTTAAGCAGAGCACTAGTTAATATCAAATTTAGATGTTTAATGAAGAAGCCCAGGATGTTAGCAGCACCAAGGAAGAAGAGGAGAGGATTGGATGTACTGGCTGAAGTGTCAAGGCATATGAACTGAAGAAGGATTATCAAAATTTTGGTTGCATGAGGACATGCAACACCTTCACAGTGGAGGTATGTTGAGTCTCAAATCTGCATCTTTTCCATACACTTTTCTATACCTTTTCCATCCACCTGAACCTCCCAAGTTGTCAATATCATTGTATATTAATTGAAAAAGAGCATCTAACATGGTTTTTAACTATATTTTTGTGTCTGCTGTTTGATTTAGATTTTGTTCATCTAGCTGCGGAATCTTGCCACTTTCCGCAGCTGCTGCAACTTTCCACAGCCATTTTGTGAAACTCTATGTTACAGGTGTCTACAGGAAAAATGAGCCACATGGGCAAGTCAGAAATGATGTGGACATGGATCGTGTCCTATTGGCTCGAGCAAATTCATCTAAAGAGGTTGCGGTCAAAGGTGTCCAAATGGAAGTCAACCATAGAGTCCCACGGTGACAGGACTCTGTTTCGTGTCACGTGAAGATTCATATGGCCGTTTCTGAGTTGCGGGGGACAAATCAACATCTGTACACGGCTCCATAGCCAAATTCAAACATCCACTCCTCATAGATTTACTCTTCAATACGGCCATGATCCTAGATCTGTGGACGTAATGGTCTACGTGTTCTCCATCAGCATAAAATTTAGGAGTGAGTTATATTTCTTTTGTTATAAATAACGTGTTTGCATACGCATATTAGATTAGTCTCTGTTAGTTTTTATTAGTCTGCTCTGTAATGTAATTACACTGCCACTGTGCCGTAATATCACCTTTCTGTTATGATTGCATTTTAATATAAGAAGTCTCTGTTTCCAAACGTAATTCGTACTTGAATATTGTTGCCAAGGCTGGTGTAAAGGGCCCCTGCACTCGCCAAGGTTCTGTGCATTATTGTATAGTTCTTGTTTTATTTCTTTAAAGCTCATTGTGCCATAATCCATTCACATGTTTATACATTGCATCTTTCATGGTATATATGCTTCATTTCTGTTTATAATCTTTCATGCTTTCCATTTTACTTTTGTCTTTCATGTTTTATATTATTGATAAATGATCAGTGTTCTTGTTTTAGGTTATAAATAGGAAGCCTGGGCATTTGCATAAATTTTTTACTAATGACATGGAATTAACATTGTTCTGCTGCTAATTTGTTTTTTTTAGTTTCTGTTTAATTTCACTACTACTTTGTTCATTTCAGTTTTGCTCATTTGCTTCAATAGTTAGATTTAGATATATTAAATTTCTCATAACATCTTTAGTTGCCTCCGAAGGCCACAACTGGACTGATGGTGAGGGATTGAATTATGGATGTGTAATTTGATATTAGTTTCCTTTCTGCAAGTTAGATATATTAAATTGCTCATAACATCTTCAGTTGCCTCCGAAAGCCACAGCTGGACTGATGGTGAGGGATTGAATTATGGATGTGTAATTTGATATTAGTTTCCTTTCTGCAAGTTAGAAATATTAAATTGTGCATGACATCTTCAGTTACCTCCGAAAGCCACAGCTGGACTGATGGTGAGGGATTGAATTATGAATGTGTGGTTTGATATTAGTTTACTTTATGCAAGTTAGATATCAGTTACTCAAGTTGTTTATGGTTACTTCCGAAAATCATAGCTGGACTAATGATGAGGGATCAGAAGACAAGTTGATGTAATTTGATTTAGATTTACTTTGTTGCAATTTTGGATTTCTTTAAGCATAGTTTCTTTTGTGTTTAGACAGCAACAAGAATAGTTTGGTTTTCATGCTCAATAGTTCGATGTTTTGATTTATTAGACTAGAAGTACCTTTTCATTTCAGCAGCACATTTTCATTTCCTTTCAAGTTTTGTCATTGTAAGTTTCAATTTTTTTTTTTAAGTTTCAAGTTGGTAAATCATTATAGAGGATATCATTTCCTTGAACAAACATAACCATACTTGTTTTTATTTTAGAATTTCCATCTCACCTTAGAAAACCAAAAACGACAAAAAGTTAAGAAATAGGTTATCTTGCACATATAGTGCGCTGCACTTCATCAGCTTACGAATCCCGGATTGATAAATTAATGTAGCAATTTAGGACACACTAAATTGACCAAACACCAGTCAAGATGATCCAGCCCCTTTCACACCTAAGGGTTCTTGATTTAACAACCAAGATTTAGCCTTTTCACATTTGGCATTGATTCATTCATTATTAAGGAGTATTATGGCTCTCCTTTTTTCTTTTATTATTTAGACAAAGTAATAAAACAAAAATGAATATTCCAATTAGCTCATGACTAATTGGGAATATTATAGTCCTCCCCTCCCAAATGTTGCTTTTCCTCAAGAAACTGACAAGGTGAGTTCTGCAACTCTTCTTCTCCTCCATTGGTGTCATCAACATGTGATAAGCTTCCTCCATAAGCTAAGTGTTCACCAATCCATCCCTCCATGAATTTCTCCTCCAAATTTCTCATGAGATGTAAATAATCCATCCCATAAGGAGACAATAGCTCAAATGAAACACACATGGTTTTCCCAATGTTCTCCCTTAAACATGTAGCATAGGATACATGGAGAACCTCCATCCCATAGGGCACATACATACCTCCCATCCTCCCTCCATACATCCCCATAAAAAGTACATGTACATCATTCATGTATGGGATCAAAACTACATACATACAAATAGAAATTTGTGCATATGGAGGTGGGTCATAGTCCCACATGTGGAACCAGTGCAGTGCATCTCCTGACTGCATCATACCATGATGTGGTAAGTGGTTTCCCCACCACTTAATTTTTTTCCATGTCATCTCACTATGGCTGAAAGTGTGAGATATATTTGGTGCTTTAGGAATGCACCCATCATGAAACAAAATATCCCTTTGTCCTCCAAGGGAGTGGCCATGTTCAGAAATTTTTGTGGCCCAAAGTTGGCCATGAAGTTTATAAGGTACAATACTCCTCCTTGGAGTTATGGCCTACATATACATGGTGAAAGAATGCAAACAATAATCAAATGAAACATTATTTACATGAGCGTATTCTTCACCAAAATTCCTCAAACAAATGGAGTGGTGCATAGATCTATCCCCTTCCTCAAAAAAAGAAAGAGATGGCTGAATTATCTCATTTATAGATTTATGTTGCTGCCTCATCTCCACATGGTACATGCAACTTTAAAAATTATGATATAGTTCTCCTTCAAGGCCCTTCCAAGTGTAGCTTCTCATGATGATGTTGTAGAATCTCATGGAATATGTGTGGCTGAAACAGAACTCTTCATAGGCCCTTTGTAGTAACTTCTGCTTGAGCTTGGAGGCTCTAGATAGGAATATCCTACCATGATAATAGATGACTCCTTATTGGACTGAATATCCCTCTTCATGTAGCTGGTCATCAATTATCATGCATGTATACAAATCCTTGGAGTAATCCACCAACAGTTGGGATTCCCAATATGGATCAATCTCCCATAGTGACAACGCTAATGATCTATCAACAGAAATGTCTGTCATATGTCTGCTGTCCTCCTTAACATATCCCAATCCAAAGGAATATGTTGTAAGGTCATTCCTTCCATGCATCTCCTCCCACAGTGTAGAATCTAAAATGAGAGTGGGTAATGATGATATTGGGAGAAGATCTCCCTCCTCCTTGAGCCTACCCAAGACTCCCAGTGCTGTATCATTGTCTTCCAATGCTCCCATCTCTCCTGGATCCATTCCTGTAGCATCATTTTGTGAGACATCTCTCACCAAATCTGAATTAGGTGGCCTCCCAAGTGGTTTTCCACTAGATAATAGTGTCCCGTGCAGCAATATCATGAGCATAAAATATGGGACTGTAAGGTCCTTGCTTCCACTGTGAAAATCCATCTCTGATTTCTATGTGGAAGTTGTATGCGATGGATATTAATGCATGCCTTTGATAATTTGAGTCTCACCAACCTTCTTATCCACCCATTCCATTTGCAAAGCCTCCCAATCAGTGGTGACTTTCCCCAAAGTAATCAACCGTTGAACACCCAATATCACATTGGTGTCAGGTATTTCAACCACAAAGAAGTGATCAATCAATGTATATGTCCCCATGGTGAATGATAACGATGGGACATAATGCATGCATTGCATTGTTCTATCTCCTGGGACCAAAACAAAGAATCACTCAAATGATGCTCTAATCCCCATTTGATCAAATTCCTACATCTTATGAAGTATAAAACCCTCAAAATCACATTTTATCCTAAGTAGAAGTGATGAAATTATCATAAATCCAAGTTTTGCTTTGATCTTCAATTTTCTTGGTTATAATGGTATGTTTTGAGTATTCACTTTTTCCTTTTCATATTAACACCTAACATATTTTATTAACTCCCTATCAATTATTCTAGTCCTACTAATATAGTTCCCTTTTATTTAATATCCCAAAAATCCATTTAATATACGCTTTTGTGTTAAAGATATTAAGCACATGTTGAAAAACATCCCGAAGTTACCCCTTTGACACAAAACTACCCATAAAAATATTTCCCCTCCCCCCTATAGTTTTAGACCTTTGACAAATCTGAAAATATATAATAAAAATAATATTGCAAATGCGCTATTTATTTACATAATGTGTATATAGAACAACGAAGAAAAGGAAGTGTATTCACCTTTCCCCTCATAAGCTTTACCCATGGTGAAAGCTTTAGCCTTATCCCATTTTCCCGATACATATTCCCCTACCATAATATTAAACGATGGTTAATATAATAACCCATCCATTCCATGTATAAAATCCTTTTATACATAAATTTTATTAAACATAAATGAAGCCTCCTCGCATTCGTTCCTGGCCCTCCGATCATCCTAATCCCTTTCATCCAACGGTCCGAAATAAACCCGATAAATCCTCCCCCGCCCCCACCATTTCCTATCGGATTAATTTTAAACCATCGATCTCCTCTTACCAAATCAACGGCATAGATCATAGTACCTGGTCCCACCTTATTTCCCCGCAGCTTCCCGATGCATCTTAGTCATTCGCTCTACTCAACCAAATCCGATGGCGCAGATCTCATATCGCATTTCTAAAGTGATCGGGCGAAGTTGCCTAAATTTTTTGTGAAAAGAGCTGTTTTGTGAAACCACCACCTGCTACGTGTCCTAATTTCATTGGATCGCATTGTAAAAGCTAAAACCAGTTACCGCTTGAAAGCAATGAGATAACCACCACTAGTTTTTGCTTTCAAACGAAAAAACCACTCCTGCCATTAATTTCTACCTATAATAAATGTTATGTGTGTTGATAAAAATTAAGGTTTCAACCTTAGTTTTTATTACTTGCATATCATTTGTGCCTTCGACCTTCAGAAACTACTCACAGACACCATTGTTGAGCCTCCCCGACCAATTTTCCCAGAATGCCCTGTTTTCAACTGTGAACCTTTTTAAAGCCAATTTCCTCAATTTTCACAGTTTAAAGATTAAATTCAAGGATCTGAACAACTAAAACCTTTGAATTACCTTGATATTCCCTGTTTTCAATCAAACCCATTCAGAAAACCTAATTGAGAAAAAATCCCAAAAGAAGCCATCCTTAGCCTAAATTGCACAGTTTCATCTCTGTTAAAGTGAATAACTCCTGCAAACAGTCTAATCTTGTAGTAGCTACCCAAAATGCCTAAAAAACAGAGTTGAACCTCCACAGACTGATCTCATTCCATAAGTATTTCAAAAAATCCTTAAATCATCTCCCTGCAGACCTGGATTTCATTATTTATTTTTTCGATTTTTGCAGGTTATTATGAGAATATGGATTTGGGCAAACACTTTCAATACTAGTTGACAAAATTTTTTGCTCCAAATTCTCAGATTTTAACTCAATATCTTCATTCAACAAATAGTTTGCATACAAATAAAGAACAAAATCAAGTCAGAGAGAGATCATAATGATGAAGTTTTCATAGTGAATGGTAAAAGTATGACACTAAAAACATAACAGTCAAAGAGTATCAGTGGTTAAAGTGTATTAGGTAAAAGTCAGAGTGAAAGTTAAAACAAAGTTACAAGAGCAATCAAAGGTAAACAGTAAAAGTAAATATAGAGGCAGTAAAATGGTAAAAATTGATGAAAATACTTTCACCAACAATGAAGTTTATCTAAAGTGAAAGTAAAATAATTAAAAGAACAAAAAGGTGAAAAGATGAAAAAGAGAGCAAGAAGGGAGATTTTTTGCACAAATTTCTTGTTTCATTCATTGTTTTGCAGAACATATTGTGACCAATTCAAGATCAATTTTTCAAACCTGAAGGAGGTTTATGTTCTTAAGAGGGACATATACAAAAACCTCTCTCACTTTTCTAACAGCCATTATGGATTGGGAAATATTAAACAATATTGGAGAGCACTTTTTGCAGAAAATTCCTATTAAGGCAGCATTTTGCAGAGAAGATTGTGGCCAATCAAAAATACATAATACAAAACTGAAGGAGGTTTTTTTTCCTGTTGGGGTTCCCATGTTTTGGAAAGTTTGGCAATACCAAGAGATGAGACAACATCAGAACCACTTTCAGACCTTAGGATCTAGCCCTCCTGGGTCCAGAGAGGGATCTCTCTATGATAGGCAAAGGTATATGTCTTTGAAGCTCTGCTTTTAGGTCTTCGGCTAGTTATAGGCACATGTTTGTTTGTTTGTTTAATTGTTTGTTTGGTTGCTGGGAATCAGGAAAGAAGGGTTCAATATGAGACAAGGATGAATAAAGAGGATTCCAGACAAAGGAGGAATGATTTCAGGGAACACTCGAGACCATTGGGCAATGGAGTCAGGAAAGGGTTTACTTGCTATTCAATATGCAGGCTTTCAGTTGGGCTAGTCATCTAAAGCATTGGATCTTAAAGATGATAGTGTGGCATGAAATGGTAAGATAGAAGGTGAAAGGCAAGGAAACCTCCAAGGTGACCAGTCAGGAATCGGGTCTAGGGACATGACATGCCATTAGACACCTGTGACCCAACTCCTAAAGGTTAACTCTTCAGACAAAGGAAACATTAAAGATTTAAACACAAAGGTGAAAGCCTGATATTAGAGAGAGACTTTGAACTCTCAATGCTTCGACATCCAAGTTAGGGGAACTTGGAAAGATTCAATTAATCGAAAGGACCCTAGTGAGGAAGAATAAACATTCTAAACTCCTAGTATCCCAATTCTTTCAATTAAAACCCAACAAGAACATCTAAGGATAGATTCATTAATCCATACATCAGTTAGCAGTAAATTATAGCCACTACATTGGTTAAATTAACTTAAATCAATGCTCAGATAACACATACAGCAGAAAACATAAAAGGTAGGGAGAGCAGAAACATAGGGTACCATGATAGGGTAAATCCTATGCCATATTTCTGATGTGTACCAGAATAAATGAAATATGATGAATTACGAAGGATAACAGAGACAGAGATAGAAAAACATCACCGTTTCTTTAAATCAGGATCCAAAGAAATGTGCTTGTCATATTAAAGAGCAACACCAGTCATGTACAACATTTCCAACAGCTTGATATTTAGTTTGAAAACATCTCCCTCAGCCTATCTTACAACTTCACACAGAGAACTATATCTCAAGAGAAACAGCTTACAATTCACAGATATCCGATCAACAACCTTTACAATGAGTTTCTTCATGAGTTTTATAGCTGAAAGAGAGGTAGAGGAGGTAGATGAAACAATAAATGTGACATTAAAACATAGTAGATGAAGAGGATCAAGGTCCATTCTATTTTAATATCTGATCATTAATCTTCAGTACTCTTTGGATGAAAGAGTGGTCTTCGACAGGCTGAAAATTACTCCAGGTATGTTCTTGATGTACTTTGGTTGTAACACTCTGCATTACTCTACTGAATAAACAAAAAGGCAGATAAATGACTATGAGGTCTACCATACTGTGGAACAAATGTTCTGGTAGCATTAAGACTGTTGTCAAGGGGAAATATACTCAGGGACACAATGTGGAATAAAGACAGTATGGGTACTATGTCCTTTCTCAGGAGGAAGCTTCTACCGATGTGAAACACTGTCAGTATTGTTTTTTGTGCTATAGGCCTCTTTAGACCCTCTGCTTTAATCATGAGGTCTTCAATTTGGTACATTTTCCCTCTAAAGAATGAATCAAAGCTTAAATTTTTCCATTACAGGCCTTAAACTCTCTGATTACCCACTGATATTCTTTGCCACTTCATTATTGTCTCTGTCTGCGAAATTTGAGCTTTTACTGGCGCTGGAGAGGTTTTATAGAGTCCAAATTTTCTCTTTGATGGAAAATTGAGTTTTAACGCCCTCCCAGGCATTTCTTTGTAATCACAGGCTCTGAAAAGACTTCATCTGCGCTCTGCGCCACTATAACAGTGACCCTGAGCAATGGCAATTTTCATCGCTTGTACCCTGCAAAGCACACAAATACGTTACAAAATCCATGCATGGGGGGATTGGTGGCTGTGGTGGAATGTCGTGACGATGGCAGCGCAACAGAAGCAAAAGATGTGGATGCAATGGAAAGCGGTGGAATCATGCAGCGAAAAATTGATCTGATGAAAGTTGGGCGAAATGAAAAACTTTAATGTGAAACATTAAAATTTTAATGCTTGGCGGGATGATACAATTTAATGCAAAACCAAAGGTTTGGGCCTTTAAATGAAATACATATAAATTTCATGGAAAACATATGAAATGGGTGCATATGGCGGGACTCGGTCATGAGCGAAGGGCGATTCAATTAGGACCGTCAAATCTCAGGAGGAGATCGGTGGCTGCGATGATCCGATGCAATGCATGGGTTGCGCGATGAAAAACAAAGCTGGGACGTGAGATGCAATGAGAGATGTTGATTGAAGCAGATCAATAGTCGGGATCAGCAGATGAGATTTTGGGCGATGAAGTGAGGAAGTGGTTTTGGGATGCAAAACTGCTGGTTTTGCGCGGCAGAAGGGCCGAAAAGCTGTCTTCACTTTTTCAACGCGATATGGGTCTTTAGCTGACACGTGGCTCTAGAAAAACTGCTCGTATCACGTAAGTTTTAAGAATTAAACACTGGACACAAAATCTGTGCGATATGGATGTAGACCATCGGATCTGGGCCCGTGAGATCCAACAGCGGGAGATGGAGCGCTATTTGAGAAGATGCACAGACAATAGAGGTGGGGTCGAACAGACGGTGGTTTTATTGTCGGTCGTCTGATCTTAGGAAGAATGGCTGAGATTGGCAGAGGAGGTACACAGGAGGAGAAAATGGTTAGTGGGTGGGAGAAATCTAATCCGTTAGATCATGGGAAATGGACGGTTGTGATCTAATTGGAGGGGAGTGATGGGAGGGTCAAGACTCCGATGAGCGATGGTGCGATTGGCTTATGACCATCGGATCTATGAGAGATCGACGACTACAATTGGATCGAAGGAAACCAATCAGGGAATGCATGGCAGAGTGAGGGTGAATCCTGGCCATTGGTTCTTTTGGATTCAACGGCCAGGATCGCATCGGAGGATCGCAATTGGGAGGGAAAGAAGGTGGCACAGTTTAAACTTTGCGATTGCAACCAGCGCGAGGATGCGAGGACCTTTGGATTAGAAGGTGAATCGATGATGGAGGAGATCATCGGAGGTTTACAAAGGGGTGTGATAGGGGTGTGATGGAATGAGCGTGGGCCATCAGATCTATTCACATCAACGGCGGAAAATATTTCAAAGCCGACAGACCCAATACATTATCGCATCAGAAGTTTTGTTTTACAAAGAAAATAGGCATGTCCCGCTTTGATTCTCCGATGCGATTAGTGCCTTGTGGGCTAGCACTTGGTTTTGGCACCCGGGCTTATGGAAGGGAAGTGGCTAGGGGCTAGCCGAAAGGGGCTTAGGCCTGGACATGAAAAATATGGGTTTTTAGCCAAAACCAGAGCCCTTAAGGCTACAATTAGGCTTTCGGTTAGGGGAAAAAGGGGAGTTGCGATCAAATGAAAGGATTTAACTTGATTTAAAAGGAAGAATTTGATGGTTTGGGAAACTTAGGAGGTATTTTTGAGGTTAAAGGGGAAATTTTTCAAAAGGGAAAAAAGGTCAACATGGGGCATTTTGCAGAGATACAAGGGCAAATGAAGGCTCTTCAAAACACAAATTTTTCACAAACAACGAGGCTTTTTGGATGGAAACAAAAGTGAAGATATTTTTAAAGGAAACGAACACAGAGAGGCTTCAAGGATGAGAAATTTTCATGGGAAATGTATTTCCTGAAGTCTGATAAAACAATTTAGCCACCTGTTTGCTTGAAAACAATTTCATAAGTGGCTAACAGTGGCTCCACATGGGGATGGCTTCTTCTTGAAGAAGTCAAGAATTTATAAAATAGATCTTTGGAGTAGGCCAGATGCCTGATCCTTGGTCCATCTCACTTTTTTGATTCAGCTGTACGAACATGATGGAGTTAATCCACAGAAACTTTCCCCAAACAATCTACCCACCCATCCTACAATCTTAGCATTTTCCTTCAAGGTGCATTTGAATTGGCAGACCTTCTTCATCATCTTTTTATTGAAAAAAAACTAATCTAATTCTACCCTTATCACTCTATGAGACTAGATTAAACTGTTGGCCTCATATTTTTCTCTACCTAAATCTAATACCTGCTGGGATTAAATTGTCCAGCAGATTTTCTTCTCTACATTCTACAACAAAAATTTAAAAATAGTCAAACTAGGATTAGACAATCTAGTTTGTTGTGGATCCAAGGCATAAATACAGTTGCACATGGACTGAAAATGCAGAAAATAGGAGAGAAAATTTTAAAATTTGAAATCTGAAGCTTTGAAGCATCCTTCTCTTCTTTGTGACTCAAGTTTTGAGCTTGTCAGAGTCACTTTCCTTCTTCGATTTAGCCCTGGTTTTGGGCTTGTTGGAGCTGGTTCCTTTTTCTCCTTTGCTGGTTCAGATTTTGGGCATGTTAGAAGTAGCTTCCTTTAATTTCTATGGCTCAGGTTTTGATCATGTTAGAGCCAATATTTCGTACTTCAGAGGTTCATGTTTTGAGCGTGTCTGAACCTCTCTTTCTCTGTTTTTTGAAACTTTTTTCTCTTTTCTTGAAAATAAAACACAACAATGGTATTTACAATGAAAATGTAACTGGAAATCGGAAATCAGCAGTAGTAGTGTTTGAGCATCCTGCCATTGACATGACCCCCAAATAGATCTGTACGATCTAGCTCTTGCAGAAAAAAGGCATTTGGAACTACGGTGGCTTGGATGATGTAAGGACCCTGCCACAAACTGTCGAATTTTCCATGCTTTCCTTTGTCCTCTCTCCTGGAGTCCCACTTTAACACCTTATCTCCAAATCTGAAGTCAGAAGCCTTCATTCTTTTGTCAAATAACCTCTTAATATTTTCCTGAAATTTCAGAGCTCTGTTATAGACCTCTTCTCTTGTTTGTTGGAGATGAATTGTCTGATTTATCCTCCTCGCAATATTGTCTTCTTCTGTCTGGATCTCTTGGACTAGTTTAATCATTGGTATCCCAAGGCTGGTTGGAAATACTGCCTCTGTTCCATACACAAGCTGATATGGTGACATGCCAATGAATTTATTTGTTGTAAGCCTGTCAGCCCACAAAGCATGCACTAATTTGTTATGCCATGAATTTTTGTTCTCTTCCAACAGCTTTTTGATAATGGTCACCAAGCTCTTGTTTGATGATTCAGCTAATCCATTACCCTATGGGTAATAAGCAGTTGAATGACCAAGTGCTATTTGATACCTGTGACAAAAATCAATCATTTTCTTGGATCCAAAAGCAGCAACGTTATCAGTGATTATTTTTCTTGGGCAGCCAAACCTAGAGAGGATGTGGTATTCTAGGAACTTAATGATGACAGAATCTGTGGCATTCCTAGAAGGTATGGCCTTTGTCCAATTTGTGAAATAGTCTGTGGCTGTAAGGATCCACTTGTGGTGTGCAGAAGAAGCAGGGTGTATTTCCCCTATGAAATCTAGGCCCCATTGCAAAAAGGGACCCTCAACAATAATGGGTTGTAAGGGTAAAGGGCGAAGCTTTTTCTTGCCTTCAAAAATCTGGCATTTATGGCAGGAAATTATCATTTTGTGTATGTCATTGAAAAGTGTAGGCCAGTAATAGCCAGCTCTGAGTATTTTTTTAGCAGTGGCTTTCTAGTTTAAGTGGCCTCCACACTCTCCTGCGTGGAATTCCTGTTTAATTCTCTCTGCTTCAGTTTCAGGAAAACATTTAAGCAATAGACCATTTGCATTTTTCCAGTATAAACATTCATTCAATATGCAATAGTTTCTAGCTTTTAGCTCTAGGAATCTGGCCTTAGTCTTTGACAGATCAGGGGGGGCATTGAGGTTTGTGAGCACTTACAGGATATCAGAATACCATGGAGAGTTTAGAAATTGTTCTTCAACAGTAGGATTGGGAAATCCTTCTTGTTCATCCAAGGCATCTACCATGTTAATGTCAAGGGCTTGTAAATTTGATTCAGCCATTAATTGAGCTCAGCCCTGACCTTTTCTCAGTTTCGTGGGTTTTATTTCCAGGTCATATTCTAAAATCACAACGATCCATTTTCCCCTCTTTCCATCCGGATCTTGGGACAAGATGTCTTTAACCACTATGTTAGGCATGTAGGCTATGGTGTGAGAACGCAGTATATACACCCTAAATTCCTTCAAGGCCTTTACCAAGGCATAGGCCTGTTTTTCCATTATGTTATATTTTAAGGGTGCATCCCTCAGAGCCTTGATGAAGAAAGCAATAGGCTATTCCATGCCCTCTGAATTTTTCTGCAGGAGAACTGCAACTACTGTATGCTTAGAGGCAAATGAAAATTTCAAGAAATCTTTTGAGAAATCTAGGCTGATTAGGACAGGAGCCTAGCTGAGTTCAAGTTTGAATGATTCAAAATATTTTTTAGCCTCTACAGTCCACTTAACTCCTACACCTTTCTTCAGCATGTTAGTCATATTCCTGAGGTGCTCAGCTAAGTTGGGAATAAACCTCCTTAGGAAGTTAATTTTCCCAATAAAGGACTGTAACTCTTTAATGTTTCTCGAGTGTGTGATCTGTAGTATTCCCTCAACCCTCTGTGGGTCTATCTTAATTCCCTTCTTAGATATAATGTCGCTGAGAAGCTAACATTCTTGCAGCCCGAATACAGTCTTTTTGGGATTTAATGACAGACCGAACCTTCTGCATTTTTCAAAAACTCTTCTCAGATGTTTTAGGTGCTCCTCATCAGTCTTGGAATAGACCTTTATGTCATCCAGATAGATGAAAATGAAGTGCCCTATTTCATCTGAAAACGCTATGTCCATCGCTCGTTGGAAGGTCGCACTAGCGTTCATCAATCCAAAAGGCATTTTTACGTACATAAAAGTGCCCCATGGAGTGGTGAAGGCGGTTTTGAGTTGATATTATGGGAGTACTAAAACTTGGTTATAACCTGAAAAACCATCTAGCAGGGAGATATTTTTTTAGCCTACTACCCTCTGAAGAATGTGTTCCATTTTTGGCAAAGGGTAATTTTCTTTAAGCGAGGCTCTGTTAAGGTTCCTGAAATCAATGCACAGTCTTATCTCACATGTTTTCTTTCTCACAGCTACTAGGTTTGAGACCCAATCAGAGAACCTCACAGGAACTATTATTCCCGCCTCGTCCATCTTTTTTATTTCCTTTTCTACTGTAGGCAATTGTTTTGGGTTAATTCTGTGAAGTTTATGTCTGAAGAGTTTCTGGTTCTCTTTCAAAGGTATTTTTTGCTGTATAATGTTTGTGTCATAGGCCTTTAAGTCCTCGTAGATCCAGGCAAACACATCAATGAATTCTTTAAATAAATCAATGTATTTATTTTTCATGTCCACGGGCAAGGACTTAGCCAATTTTATCATCTTGGGCTTGTCTTCAGTTCCTATGTTGCATTCCTCAACGTTAGAGTCCGAGTGCTCTATGGTGGATTTTTTCGATACATCATCGAAATCAAAAAGATCTTCTACAGATGCCAGACCTCGGGGTATGTTATTATCTTTTGCCTGTAGCACCTCTATTTCCTCTTTATCTGCATTCTTATATTCTTTGGTTGTATTCCCAATCTGTTTAGTTAAAGTGTTTATTTCTACACTACATGGTGATTTTTCTTCGTCGGAAGGCTCCTCACTCAGGCAGCTATCATCGGATTTAGAGTCTGACTTAGAGAATTCAAACTCGTTCCTGCCCGTCAGTAAATCCCCAATATGCTTATCGCCCTCAAAGACATGCTAATATTTCTCATTGTCAAGCACTGTAGGTCTGTATTTTGTCTGAATGATGATTTTTTTGTCATCGGGAGGCTTATGATATGAACTAGCTATGAAAGCTAATCTGTTTGCAATTGTGTTCTGACTCCTAGGAACAAACACCAGCTCATATTCCACAAAGGCTTTCAATAAACCCATGGCATCATTCCTGTACACTCTCAACCTAGGGTGTTTTGCTGTGTATTCACCATTCACTTGTTTAATGATTAGCTCAGAGTCTCCATGTATAGCTATCCTTCGGGCTCCTATTTTTCTCAATAAATTCAGGCCTAAGATAAGAGCCTCATACTTCGCGATATTGTTTGTACACTTGAATTTAAGATTAAATGCATGACTCTCTGTGTAGTCACTCTCAGTGTTATGCAACCACACCCCTTCTCCTGTAGTCTTCCTAGTGCAAGACCCATCGAAATTCATTTCCCATAAAGGTTCATTCTCGGGTTTATCATCGGTTTCTTCCCTAGCGTTGGTTTCATTGTTATGTTGCAATGGGGGGTCTGTTTCATGGTGTGGAGGGTTTCATTCTTCATGCCGTGTGTGGGTTTCAGAGAGAAGGCTAGTCAGCTGTTTGCATTATGTTTCTTGTTCACTCTGAGTTTGAGCTTTAGTGTACTGTCTATAGGATTCTTCTTTATTTTCTTCTATGTCCAGAGTTGCCATTATGTAAAAATCTATGGGCTCTGTTTCATTGGTTGTATCTCTATTTCCTAGTCCTAGCTCTTCTATAGATTCATTGTTGTAGAGGATAAAAGAGTCCAGATCTGTATGTATAGAGTATAAAGGTGAATTTTCGGGCTTTTCAGGGCTACTGACCAAGAATTTCATTTGTGCCTCTCTATATAGTCTCCTAAGCTAGCTAAAGACAGGGATCGTGGCATATGCCCCATCAATTTGCATCGTACCTTGCATCTTGGCTCCCCATGACCTCGATAGTAACATGCCATACATAGGTGGCACATCTGCCACTACAACATCCATAACCATACATTTATCTGGAATCTGGGTCAAGCTCACACACAAATATTTGATCAGGCCAAGACATTTTACTCTGCTAGAGTCAAACGAATATAAATCTTTGTAAGGATGGGTTATATCTAGGCCTAATCTCTCCATAACTACCTTAGGAATTAAGTTTTGAGATGCCCCTGAGTCATGCATTGCATTGTGAAGGATCTTGTCATGGATATTGAGACTAATATAAAAAGGCGGTACTACTCCTTCCTGAAATTTCCCTTCTATTTTTAGACCAAACAGGAGGACCGGTTGATCATCACTCAGATTAACAGTGTCACTTTTTCACCTAGATTTAGAGCTTTCAAAATTTGGCCTTTATATACATCCTCAGTGGCCATCTCAGAGAGTGGAATAGAGATTTTAATTTTTGCAATCTCGCTCGCCAAATTGAAGGTGGATTGACTCTTCGTGATACTCAAATCTGTTTTGTTAGCCACTATCTTAGTGGCTAAGTCAGTGTGTAGATTCTCACCATGTACAGTGTTAGGAACTATTTTATCAAGAGCACTAACTATAGTGCTAGTGCTGCTAGTCGGTCGACTTTGTTTTTCGGTATTTTGGTTGTCCTTTTCTTTTTTTTTCCCAGGACTCTCATCTGCTGATTTACTACTTTCAGTAGTTACTTTAGAAGTTTTCTCAGGACTTTTCTTAATATTAATCTCAAAAGCTTTTGGTTTGGAGTTGTCTAAGTTATTTTTGCTTCTAAGTTCATACTTTTCTCTAACCTGCATGATAGAATTTTCAAACCCGAGCCTGTAATCCTCAGATTCTAATCTTTCCTCATCCCAATATGAAGGTGAGGGCTGATCCTCTGTGGAATAACTATGGATTGAGTTTTCAATTTAAAAGATATTTATGGTGTTTCCCTCAGACTCTTCGATTATCTGTTACAGGTCAAAATACCTCCTCATCAGCTCAGAGGGGAAGACAAATATGGAAGAAGTACAAAGACCTAAATTAAACCTATTTCTGCTAGGGTAACGCATATATAGAACAGAACAAGAGCGTTATAACGCAGTAAAGCAATACATTTTCCGCGTTAGTGGCTAGGGCAATGCTCTGTTTACACTGGAGAGACGCGTTACCCGTGTTTTAAGTTTGAATTGGGAAAAGAGCGCGGAGAAATATTTGAATCTCCGACTTTCCCTCACAAAGGAGTCAGTGCACAGAGGAAACTGCAGAAGCACCAGTTCATTATTGGTCGTTGCCATAGAAGACTGAGCTCCAAGAGAGGCAAAAGCATGGAGATCAAGGAAACATGTAAGCCTTTTCCATTCCAAACTAGTGGAAAGAGAAGGGCAACAATGGCCTTCTCCCTCTCCTATAAGAAGGAGCTAAAGGCTCTTAATTGGAGGTCGAAGGATTGCTCAAAAGTTCTTGTATACTTGTGGAATAGAGAATAGTGTGAAATTGTGAAGGCCAAGAGTCAAAGAGGCTCCTAGAGAGCTTGTTGGCTTGGACTTCTTCACTTGGTAGAGAAGAGAGATTGGGAGACTGAGGAGGGCTTGGTACAACCGAGGGTTGTAATCCTCCTTCTTTCAAAATCAATAGAACTATGTTCGTTTTGTCCATTCGATGCTTAATGTTATATTGTTGTTTCAATATTTGTTTAGTATGATATGAATGGCTCAGATGTGTATAATATAGATGTTTATTGTTGATTTAATTGATAGAATACTTGTTATATTAGAAGTTACGCGGGTGCTTTGACTGATTGCAGGTCTCAGATTTGGAGCCGGTGAAGAAGGACTCTTACTTTGCTGCTCGGCGTTCTCCAAGAGATTCCAAGACCGTCAAAGAGGTAATTCTCTATTGTATTCCTTCAAGTTATTTCAAGCTAATATGAACATGCTCATGCCATATTTGTGAACAACATAACTAATCTGACTGTCTGCCTCGGGCACCGGAAAGCCCTGAGAGGGATATACGAAAACCAACCACCCAAGCAGTTTACCCTAAAGCATTATCCCCTCGTCTTCATCAAGAAAATTCTCCTGAAATGGGGGTATGACTTGTTGATCTGATTCTCTTTGTCTGTTGGGAGTGGTATTGTTTCTCCTAAAGTTTTGGTTTTGGTTAAGATTTTGGTTTCTTTTTTTATTACTGACTGAGACAACCATTCTTTCCATCATTTGCTGTAGCTTTTCCATGTTTTTGGCTAGATGTTCATACTTGGGATCAGATGTGGAAGCCACATCATCATCCCTATATGTCACCCTCTTCTCAGCCCTGATTCTGGCTTTCTTCTCAATCAAGTTAGCCTCAACACTCACTGCCCCAATTTGCATATCTTCCAATGTGTTGTAATCTCTCTCCCTAAGCTGGTAGGCCATGTCAGCATCAAAGCCTTCAGGGTATTTCACTAAAGCCATACGTTGGGGAGGTTTCATATGTGGAGGAAGAGCGTTATAAACGCTATTAAACCTTGTGGATTATTCATGGACATTCTCTCCTACATTTCTTTTAAGGTTCTTGTATTCTTCTAGGATTTGGAGAGGGTTGGCCTTAACTTCCCATTTGTTTATGAAGGTTTGATATAGGTTAGGAAGGTCTTGGATACTATTAGGAGGTAGGCCCTTAAACCATTTCTTCACATCACCTCCTAAACTCTGGGCAAATATTCTCATCTTGCCTGTCTCATCATCTATCTCCATATAGTCAAAAGAATCTTCCATCCTATCTACATGATGTTGAGCCTTGGTAGACTCCTTTGCAGTGAAGTGTTGGATCTTTGATTGATAATAATTGGGTAAAGGAACTAGAGGCTGAGGTAACACTAGAGGTGCATACCAGGCTACCATAATGATGATTTGATGAGGTAAAGGATTTTCTTGTGCAGTGGGTATGTGGATGACAAGGATATTGGGACCGACAGAGGTCTGTTGAGAAGATTTAGGATGGAAGAGCCCCAAGTTTTGAACGAAATGAATATCAGGAGGTGTAGATGGAGGGGTATCTCTACCCCTACTGTGTTGACCACTGTGAGATGGTGGACTAGGGAGCTCAAGGTCAGGTTGGTCTAGAGTACTCAATGACCTAGTTCTGGGTAAACTGTTTGGAAAATCTCAGTCAAACAGAGGGTCTGATAGAGCTGTAAAGTATTTTGGTGCAGAGTTAGCTTTAAGGATATATCTGGAGATAGTTGGTCTTCTAGGTGTAGGAGCTTTCTTGAGAATGCTCTCAGGGTTGTCAACTATTCCAGGCAGTTCTCGGTTAGGATAAGCTCTTGTGTGAATGGTTCTTGAAGCCAGAATGTTGTCTTCAGACAAAACCACTTAATCCTACTTGTCACTTCTAATATGGTTGATGTTGTAATGAAGGTTGGTCTCCCAGTGGAGTCTTATGAAAACCAAGATAATCAGCAGGCCTACTGATCACCAGTGGAGTCTTTGATCGTCAAGGAGCTATGGAGTCGCCAGGTGGAAGGTTAAGAATGTTTCAAGGAGGCATACTGTCCACCACAATGATTAACCACCAAACTAAGGCTAATATGGTCTTATTTGAGTTCTTAGAAATGTTTAAAGTTGTGTCTTACTCAAAGTCCCTAGCGGAGTCGCCATTATGTTGGGGTTCCCATGTTTTGGCAAGTTTGGCAATACCAAGAGATGAGACAACATCAGAACCACTTTTAGACCTCAGGATCTAGCCCTCTTGGGTCTAGAGAGGGATCTCTCTATGATAGAAAAAGGTATATGTCTTTGAAGTTCTGATTTTAGGTCTTAGGTTAGTTATAGGCACGGGTTTGTTTGTTTGGTTGCTGGGAATCAGGAAGGAAGGGTTTAATATGAGACAATGCTGAATAAAGAGGATTCCAGACAAAGGAGGAATGATTTCAGGGAACACTCTAGACCATTGGGAAATGGAGTAAGGAAAGGGTTTACTTGCTATTCAATATGCAGGCTTTCAGTTGGGCTAGTCATCTAAATCATTGGATCTTAAAGATGATAGTGTGGCACGAAATGGTAAGAAAGAAGGTGAAAGGTAAGGAAAACTCCAAGGTGACCATTCATGAATCGGGTCCAGGGACAGGACGTGCCATTAGAGACATGTGACCCAACTCCTAAAGGTTAACTCTTCAGACAAAGGAAACATTAAAGATTTAAACATAAAGGTGAAAGCCTGAGATCAGAGAGAGACTTTGAACTGTCAATGCTTCGACATCCAACTTAGGGGAACTTGGAAAGATTCAATTAATCAAAAGGACCCTAGTGAGGTAGAATCAACATTCTAAACTCCCAGTATCCCAATTATTTCAATAAAAACCCAACAAGAACATCTGAGGACAGATTCGTTAATCCATAAATTAGCTAGCAGTAAATTATAGCCACTACACTGGTTAAATTAACTTAAATCAGTGCTCAGATAACACATACAGCAAAAAAAATCAAAGTTAGGGAGAGAAGAAACATAGGGTACCATGCAAGGGTAAATCCTATGCCAGATTTTTGATGTGTACCAGAAGAAATGAAATATGATGAATTACGAAGGATAACAGAGACAGAGATAGAAAAACATCACCGTTGCTTTTAAATCAGGATCCAAAGAAATGTGCTTGTCATATTAAAGAGAAACACCAGTCATGTACAACATTGCCAACAGCTTGATATTCAGTATGAAAACATCTCCCTCATCCTATCTTACAACTTCACATAGAGAACTATATCTCAAGAGAAATAGCTTACAATTCACAGATATCCGATCAACAACCTTTACAATGAGTTTCTTCATGAGTTTTATAGCTGAAAGAGAGGTAGAGGAGGTATATGAAACACTAAATGTGACATTAAAACAGAGTATATGAAGAGGATCGAGGTCCATTCTATTTTAATATCTGAGCATTAATATTCAGTACTCTTTGGATGAAAGAGTGGTCTTCGACAGGCTAAAAATTACTCCAGGTATGTTCTTGATGTATTTTGGCCGTAACACTCTGCAGTACTCTGGTGAATAAACAAAAAGGTATATAAATGACTATGAGGTCTGCCATACTATGGAAAAAATGTTCTGGTAGCATTAGGACTACTGTCAAGGGGATATCTACTCGGGGACACAATATGGAATAAAGACAGAATGGGTACTGTGTCCTTTCTCAGTAGGAAGCTTCTGCCAATGTGAAACACTGTCAATATTTTTTTCTGTGCTATAGGCCTCTTTAGGCCCTCTGCTTAATCGTGAGGTCTTCAATCTGGTACATTTTCCCTTTAAACAATGAATCAGAGCTTAAATTTTTCCATTACGGGCCTTAAACTCTCTGATTACCCACTGATACTCTTTGCCGCTTCATTATTGCCTCTGTCTACGAAATTTGAGCTTTTACTGGTGCTGGAGAGGTTTTACAGAGTCCAAGTCTACTTTTTGATGAAAAATTGAGTTTTAACGCCCTCCCAAGCATTTCTCTATGATCACAGGCTCTGAAAAGACTTCATCTGTGCTCTGCGCCACTATAACAGTGACCCTGAGAAATGGCGATTTTCACTACCTGTACCCTGCAAAACACAAAAATACGTTACGAAACCCATGCATGGGGGGATTGGTGGCTATAGTGGAATGTTGTGACAATGGAAGCGCAACAGAAGTGAAAGTTTTGGATGCAATTGAAAGCGATGGAATCATGCAGCGAAAAATTGGTCTGATGAAAGTTGGGCGAAATGAAAAACTTTAATATGAAACATTAAAATTTTAATGCTTAGCAGGATGATACAATTTAATGCAAAACCCAAGGTTTGGGACTTTAAACGAAATATACAGAAATTGCATGGAAAACATATGAAATGGGCGCATATGGCAGGACCTGGTCATGAGCGGAGGGTGATTCAATTAGGACCGTCAGATCTCAGGAGGAGATCGGCGGCTGTGATGATCCGATGCAATGCATGGGTTGCACGATGAAAAACAAGGCTGGGACGAGAGATGCAATGAGGGCCGTTGATCGAATCAGATCAACGGTTGGGATCAGCAGATGAGATTTTGGGCGATGAAGTGGGGAAGTGGTTTTGGGATGCAAAACTGCTGGTTTCACGCGGCAGAAGCGCCGAAAAGCTGTCTTCACTTTTTCAACGCGATATGGGTCTTTAGCTGACACATGGCTCTGGAAAAACTGCCCATATCGCGTAAGTTATAAGAATTAAACACCGGATGCAAAATCTGCGTGATATGGATGTAGACCATTGGATCTGGGCCCGTGAGATTCGACGGTGGGAGATGGAGCGCGATCTGAGGAGATGCAAGGACAGTAGAGGTACACAGGCAGAGAAAATGGTTAGTGGGCGGCAGAAATCTGAGCCGTTAGATCATGGGAAATGGATGGCTGCGATCTAATCGGAGGGGAGTGATGGGAGGGTCAAGACTCTGATGAGCGATGGTGTGATTGGCTTATGACCGTCGGATCTATGAGAGATTGATGACTACGATTGGATCGGAGGAAACCAATCGGGGAATGCATGGCGGAGTGAGGGTGAATCCTAGCTGTTGGTTCTTGTGGATTCAACAGCCAAGATCGCATCGGAGGATTGCAATCGAGAGGGACGGAAGGTGGCATAGTTTAAACTTTGCGATTGTGACCGACGCGAGGATGCGAGGACCGTCAGATTAGAAGGCGAATCGACGGTGGAGGAGATCATCGGAGGTTTACAACAGGGTGTGAGCGGGGCACGATGGAACGAGCGCGGGCTGTCAGATCTATTCAGATCAACGGTGGGAAATATTTCAAAGCCGACATACCAAATACACTATTGCGTCGGAAGTTTTGTTTTACAAAGAAAATAGGCATGTCCCACTCCGATTCTCCGATGCGATTAGCACCTTGTGGGCTAACGCTTGGTTTTGGCACCCGGGCTTATGGAGGGGAAGTGGCTAGGGGCTGGCCGAAAGGGGCTTAAGCTTGCACATGAAAAATATGGGTTTTTAGCCAAAAACAGAGCCCTTAAAGATAAAATTAGGCTTTTAGTTAGGGGAAAAAGGGGAGTTGCGATCAAATGAAAGGATTTCACTTGGATTAAAAGGAATAATTTTATGGTTTGGGAAACTTAGGAGGGATTTTTGAGGTTAAAGGGAAAATTTTGCAAAAGGGAAAAAAGGTCAAGATGGGGCATTTTGCAGAGATACAAGGGCAAATGAAGGCTCTTCAAAACACAATTTTTTCATAGACAGTGAGGCTTTTTGGATGGAAACAACAGTGAAAATATTTTTAAAGGCAACGAACACACAAAGGCTTCAAGGATGAGAGATTTTCATGGGAAATGTATCTCCTGAAGTCTCATAAAACAATTTAGCCACCTGTTTGCTTGAAAAAAATTTCATAAGTGGCTGACAGTTCCTAAGAGACCCGTCTACAAAAACCTATCTCACTTTTTGCACAGTCATTTCCAAATGAGAGATAAATGCACATCTTTACAGCCTATTTTTCAGACTCTGTAAAACTCTGTTTTACACATATTTTTGCAGAGCCTATTGTGCATAGCTGGAGAGGAATTTTAGGAAACTAAAAGAGTTTTATCTCACCAACATATTAATATACAATAACCGCTTTCACTTTTTACATATCTATTTTGGATTGAAAAATACAAAGATATCATTGGACCCCAAGTTTGCAGAATTGCTGGAGCAAAATGCACAAAGAAAGGAAATAGTTAGTGACTTGGATGCCTCATCATCAACTAAGAGTTGGATCAAATCCGAATTCTCCTCTTAGTCATCACCTATCCATAAAAAATAGTGCCAAATAGATGAATTAGTCTTGAGTGTCCTTTACTTAAGTTCTATTTATGTAAAATAGTTGGAGAGATTTGTGAACCAATCTTGATATCTTTTCAAGATATTTTAGTTTAGAATTTGTATAAATACTTCACTCTTGGAAGTATTTTATGTGGAATAAAATTTATCAAAACTACTATAGTAATTTTGCTGGATACATTGAATTTGGTGTGAGTCAATTAGCAAAGCAACAGACTGGAATTGAGGTTAAAGACATCATAACTCAGGATTCTTGTTCTGACCAGATAAGTCTAGTCTTTTTCCTATTTTCATTGTTTTTCTTTCAAAAGTTTCCATACATTCATTTTAATGTGTTTCTATATTTAATGATCAACTAGGAGTATTTAGACAAGATTAGTGATAAAAAGCTCCCTGTTTTTTACTAGTTGGCATTATTATGTTTTCTGCTTGATAACCAGACTATAGAATTCTTAATTGCTCTAGGTCCCTGTTTGATCCCCTCCTTCAATCTTCTTTTCCGTAACTTAAGGATTCTTAAGTTCCCTTTTGTTCAGATTTCACCCATTCCATAAACAAACCCTATTCAAAGCCTTTGAAGGTAATCTACCCTGCCCTTAGTACATTTGCATCTTTAAGTCTTATTTCCTAGCTCTGATTGCCTAGAAATTTGACTCCATAGCCCATTGTTCTGGTAGATCCCTCTTATTTACCTTGAAACACTTTTTATTCCCACCACACTTTCAAAACAATTCCCACTATCCACTCATAGCTAGCCCAAAACCCAATTATGAAACAAAGTTAAATATTTAGGAGATATCCCTGTCCAGAACTCAGGAAGGCTAGATCCTGAATTCTAAAAGAGGTTCTTGGTTACCCCTGGTTTTCTTAACTACAAAAATCCTCATACCACAACCTGAGAATTACTAGGGTGATAACATACTGGTGACTCTGCTAGGGAACTAACCACTCTCCAGTTTTAAGTTTAATCTTAGAGGAATATTTTTAAAACATATCTTTTCTACTTTAAGATTAAGTTTAAAGGTTGTGGGTAATATAATGACAACTCTACTGGGGAAACTAACCTTTTCTTCAGAAATATTTTACAGGTTCAGATCTTATCTATGATGGTGGACAATGATCAGACATATAAAGGTAAAATCATCCACCTGGCGACTCCAAATAAATTTCACAATCAAGACTCCTCTGGAGGAAGGAACCTGGAAGAACAATATGGAAAGATCAGGCTTTCAACTTGGATACTAATCGAAGACATTATGTTCTATCGCGTTAAGAAAGTTTTTCAATATATACTATATTTTATATAAGGATCTAACTTGGTTTTACAGATACCGTGGCCTTTCGTTATGGCTGATATTCAAGATGATCTAAGAATAAAACGAAGATATGCTCCCATGAGCAGAGATCACATACCTAGATTTCCACACAAGCTACCGAAGGTAAATTGGGGTGAAAATCTGCCCATGTTTCAAGATGAGAATATTGATGAGCCTTTGTTACATCTCATTAAATTTCATATACATTCATCAATATTGAAGGGTGATTGGCATGAGGATTTCCTCATGAAGATATTCATGGAAACCTTAGAAGGAAAAGCAAGGGAATGGTACGAAGCTATCAAACCTGCTAGTTTATTTTCTCTAAAAGATTTTCATAAGGTATTTTATGAGCATTACAAAGAAGATTTTCCATCTTTATCATTAGCTAAAAATTGTCGTGATCAAGCTGAAGATCTTATACATTACCTTAAAATTATTGATGAATATTTTGAAAATTGGCATCCTAAAGAATTATTAGAAGAAATCCAAAACTTTCATTCTCAAGTTAAATGTCATAATAATCAAGAGGAGTTAAACAAATATGAAATAGATCAAGAGATGAATCAAGATCCACAAAACCCCTCTGTATTAACAAATGATGTTTCATTTAATGTTTTGAATGACGTTAAAGAAAATATTCAACCTCATGATCAATTTTTAGATAAGAGAAAAACAATTGTACTTTCAATCTAAGAATTCAGAGATTCCCACCCCCCCTCACCGAAGAAGAAATCAATTTTCTTCTAAACATGCAACCATCCTCAAAATATTTACATAATGAAGAAATTGTTTCTACTTCTTCTAATGTTGATGAATGTACTAAAGTTTTTATCCATGAAGAGACAAAAGAACAAGTTGATGCTCATGTTATTCTACCTTCCCGAAAAGGCCCATTGCTTGATAGCACTCCTATTGAGAAAAATAATGACTTTCAAATAGAATGCAACCAATCTGATCAAGATATATTAGGATTTTTGGAAGAGAAATGTGCCGATCCAATGTTTATAATTGATGAAATTCCTTCTTCTGAAGATTTGCCTAAATATGATCAGTATGATGATAATTATGTTCTCCCAATTCAAGATAATTTCACAGAACAATCACTAGTTATTTTGAGGGATGAGATCTTACAATTTCAACTTGATGAGGATTTTTTAAGAGCTATCTTTCTTATTTTGAAATTAAGAAAATATTCTCCTCAACTTAAAAAATGTGTTCTTGAGATAATTTCTAAAAATTATGAAAATGAAATTAAACTTTTGCATTCTCAAATTTAGTCATATAATTTCCGAGATCCTAAGGAATTCTTGGAAAATATTCCTTCTCCTAAGCAAGAGGAAATTGTACTATCTTTTGACCTGCATATTGAGGATGATTATTCTTTCAAACATAAGACTGAAGAAATAGTTTCAAGGATTAATATTCAGAATAAAATTGAACAACTAGTCATTGAAGGCCTAGAAGCACAAATCATACATTATGCTTTTAATGATCCTATAGCAAATTATATGGAGAATATTTTTAGCTCAAATATGCAAACATGTTTTATCTATGAGGATCAAATATATCAGCAATTTCCATTTCACCTCTTATCATTGATTATGAAGACACATGATCAGGTTATACTTCCAAGTTTGATCACAAATAGTCAAATTATTCATTCATTTCTACAGCTACTTGATTGGATTCATTGGCATTTTTGTATTACCTGATTCAATAAGATTTTTTGTAGATTAGAGTAAGTAGATGAGTGCCAATAAGCTCAGAATTTTGAGCATTTTTTTTAGTTTTTAATTTTCAGCTAGTTTTTCATTAACATTTAAAGCCAAGGATGAGGTCTTAAAGATGTTTAAGATCTATAAGTTGGTTTGAAAATTGTTGTGTGTTGTTTTAGTTTTAGATCATATTTCAGTTTGCAGAAGACAAAAGACGCTTACTAAGATCATCGAAGGTCAAAGATGAAGGCTACTGATCTCAGAGTTCTTGACATTTCACCAGGAAATGCCATCCCCAAGTGAAGCTGATGTTAGAAAACTATAAATATAGGATTTATTATTTTGACTTGATTGATGGTAATCTTGTAAATATGTACATACTTTGCTTTCTGCAAGTTGTATTCCCATATTTTGTTAAAAAATAAAAGAAATCAAAAAAATCAAAAAGAGGGTAAAAAGTCCTAAAAGAAAAATCAAAGGACTTAGAAAAAATAAAAGACCCCAAAAGAAAAATGAATAAAAATGAAAGTGTGCAAGTATAAATGCCACTACTTTTACCTGTTGACTGTGGCAGAGGGTCAATAAATTCCCTAGTCCGTGATGAGTTGAACAATTTAATCTTGACTTGTCACTTTTCAATTTCAAGTGTTATAGATAAAGAACAAAGAATTTTCATATAGTTTAATCATGACAATTCAGTAGTTAGGTAGATAAATAAGTGAATCCAACACTTTAATCTGGATTCATGGATGAAATAAGTGTAGAATTAGATAGTTTTATTTACTTTCAGAAAGAATAAATGCTGTAAAGGTGTCTAGCTCAAATGCACCTTACTAAAATGGAAGAAAAAAATGTTAGCATGGTAATTTGGGTAGGTAGAAGAAGGTGAAAAGCATCAATGTAAATATTAATCACCAGGGCTGCAAATAACTAACTTCCCATCCCCATAGCCATTTATCATTCTAAACTATCATTCAGAAAGGCTCAAGGCATTTCCTTGACTTCTGTTGGGACCGGACCGAAGGCTCTATGGCTGATTAGTTGAAAATGTTAAATGTCTGTATTAATCCCACAAATCACATCATTTTCCATTCATGCATTCATTTACCAGGAAAAATCACAAGTAAAAACCTCATTTTTTACTTAATGATGCTCTAATCCCCATTTGATTAACTTCCTACATCTTATGAAGTATAAAACCCTCAAAATCACATTTTATCATAAGTAGAAGTGATGAAATTATCATAAATGCAACTTTTGCTTTGATCTTCACTTTTCTTGGTTATAATGTTATGTTTTGAGTATTCACCTTTTCCTTTTCATATTAACACCTAACATATTTTATTAACTCCCTATCAATTATTCTAGTCCTACTAATATAGTTCCCTTTTATTTAATATCCCAAAAATCCATTTAATATACGCTTTTGTGTCAAAGATATTAAGCACATGTTGAAAAAAATCCCAAAGTTACCCCTTTGACAAAAAACTACCCATAAAAATATTTCCCCTCCCCCCTATAGTTTTATACCTTTGAAAAATCTGAAACTATATAATAAAAATATCATGCAATCGATGTTATTACATAATATAGAACTGCGAAGAAAAGGAAGTGTATTCACCTTTCCCCTCATAAGCTTTACCCATGGTGAAAGCTTTAGCCTTATCCCATTTTCCCGATACATATTCCCCTACCACAATATTAAACCATGGTTAATATAATAACTCGTTCATTCCATGTATAAAATCCTTTTATACATATGTTTTATTAAACGTAAACGAAGCCTCCTCGCATTCGTTCCTGGCCCTCCGATCATCCTAATCCCTTTCATCCAACGGTCCGAAATAAACCCGATAAACCATTCCCTGCCCCCACCATTTCCTATCAGATTAATTTTAAACCATCGATCTCCTCTTACCAAATCAACAACATAGATCATAGTACTTGTCCCACCTTATTTCCCCACAGCTTCCCGACGCATCTTAGCCGTTTGCTCTACTCAACCAAATCCGACAGCACAGATCCCATATCGCATTTCTAAAGTGATCGGGCGAAGTTGCCTAAATTTTTTGCGAAAAGAGTTGTTTTATGAAACCACCACCCGCTACGTGTCCTAATTTCATTGGATCGCATTGTAAAAGCTAAAAACCAGTTACCGCTCGAAAGCAATGCGATAACCACCACTGGTTTTTTCTTTCAAATGAAAAAACCACTCCTGCCATTAATTTCTACTTGTAATAAATGTTATGTGTGTTGATAAAAATTTAGGTTTCAACCTTAGTTTTTATTACTTGCATATCATTCGTGCCTTCGACCTTCAGAAACTACTCACAAACAGCATTGTTGAGCCACCCTGACCAATTTTCCCAGAAAGCTCTGTTTTTTACTCTGAACCTTTTTAAAGCCAGTTTCCTCAATTTTCACAGTTTAAAGATTAAATTCAAGGATATGAACAACTAAAACCTCTGAATTACCTTGATATTCCATGTTTTCAATCAAACCCATTCAAAAAACCTAATTGAGCAAAAAAGCCCAAAAGAAGCCATCCTTAGCCTAAATTGCTCAGTTTCATCTCTGTTAAAGTGAATAACTCCTGCAAATAGTCTAATCTTGCAGTAGCTACCTAAAATGCCTAAAAAATAGAGTTAAACCTCCACAGACTGATCTCATTCCACAAGTCTTTCAAAAATGCCTTCAATCACCTCCTTGCAGACCTGGATTTCATTAACAAATTGTTTGATTTTTGCAGGTTATTATGAGAATATGGATTTGGGCCAACACTTTCAATACTAGTTGACAAAATTGTTTGCTCCAAATTCTCAAATTTTAACTCAATATCTTCATTCAACAAACAGTTTGCATACAAAGAAAGAAAAAAATCAAGTCAGAGAGAGATCATAATGATGAATTTTTCATAGTGAATGGTAAAAGTATGACACTAAAAACATAACAGTCAAAGAGTATCAGTGGTTAAAGTGTATCAGGTAAAAGTCAGAGTGAAAGTTAAAACAAAGGTACAAGAGCAGTCAAAGGTAAACAGTAAAACTAAATACAGAGGTAGTAAAATGGTAAAAAGAGATGAAAATACTTTCATCAACAATGAATTTTATCTAAAGTGAAAGTAAAACAGTTAAAAGAACAAAAAGGTGAAAAGATGAAAAAGAGAGCAAGAAGGGACATTTTTTGCACAAATTTCTTGTTTAAGTCATTGTTTTACAGAACATATTGTGACCCATCCAAGATGAATTTTGCAAACCTGAAGGAGGTTTATGTTACTAAGAGGGCCATATACAAAAACCTCTCTCACTTTTCTAACAACCATTATGGATTGGGAAATATTAAACAATATTGGAGAGCACTCTTTGCAGAAAATTCCTATTAAGTCAGAATTTTGCAGAGAATATTGTGGCCAATCAGAAATACATCATACAAAATTTAAGGAGGTTTTTTTTCCTAAGAGACCCATATACAAAAACCTATCTCACGTTTTTCACAGTAATTTCCAAATGAGAGATAAATGCACATCTTTACAGCCTATTTTTCAGACTCTGTAAAACTCTGTTTTACACATCTTTTTGTAGAGCCTATTGTGCATATCTGGAGAGGAATTTTAGGAAAATTAAAGAGGTTTATCTCACCAAAATATTAGTATAAAATAACCTCTTTTAATTTTTACATATATATTTTGGATTGAAAGATAAAAAGATATCATTGGACCCCACATTTGCAGAATTGCTGGAGCAGAATGCACAAAGAAAGGAAATAGTTAGTGACTTGGATGCCTCATCATCAACTAAGAGTTGGATCAAATTTGAATTCTCCTCTTAGTCGTCACCTATCCATAAAAAATAGTGCCAAATAGATGAATTAGTCTTGAGTGTCCTTTACTTAGGTTCTATTCATGTAAAATAGTTGGAGAGATTTGTGAACCAATCTTGATATTTTTTCAAGATATTTTAGTTTAGAATTTGTATAAATACTTCACTCTTGGAAGTATTTTGTGTGGAATAAAATTTATCAAAACTACTATAGTAATTTTTATGGATACATTAATGTTGGTGTGAGTCAATTAGCAAAGCAGCAGACTGGAATTGAGGTTAAAGACATCATAACTCAAGATTCTTGTGCTGACCAGATAAGTCTAGTCTTTTTCATGTTTTCATTGTTTTTCTTTCAAAAGTTTCCATACATTCATTTTAATGTGTTTCTATATTTAATGATCAACTAGGATTATTTAGACAGGATTAGTTATAAAAAGCTCCCTGTTTTTTACTAGTTGGAATTATTATGTTTTCTGCTTGATAACCGGACTATAGAATTCTTAATTGCTCTAGGTCCCTGTTTCATCCCCTCCTTCAATCTTCTTTTCTGTAACTTAAGGATTCTTAAGTGCCATTTTTTTCAGATTTCACCCATTCCATCAACAAAGCCTATTCAAAGCCTTTGAAGGTCATCTACCCTGCCCTTAGTACATTTGCATATTTAAGTCTTATTTCAAGGCTATGATTGCCTAGAAAGTTGACTCCATAGCCCAATGTTCTGGTAGATCCCTCTGGTTTACCTTGAAACACTTTTTATTCCCACCACACTTTCAAAACAAGTCCCACTATCCACTCATAGCTAGCCCAAAACCCAATTATAAAACAAAGTTAAATCCTTAGGAGAGATCCCTCTCCGGAACTAAGGAAGGCTAGATCCTGAATTCCAAAAGAGGTTCTTGGTTACCCCTGGTTTTCTTAACTACAAAAATCCTCATCCCACAACCTGAGAATTACTAGGGTGGTAACATAACAGAGTAGGTGGAAAGGGCAGTTAAGAATCCTTTGAAAAATACTACAACAAGAAGGGCCTTTAAGATCACTAAGCATAAAGAAAAACCAAAGACATGGCATACCATACTTCTTTGACCAAACCCTAGCAAGTAAACATCAAAGCAACAATCCAGCTAACCCTAGAGAGAAGTAAACTTGTAAAGTCTCTAGTGATTTCACCTTCAGGCAAAGAAAAACATCTAAGATAAAAATATAGTAATTATCAAAGAAAGGGAACTCCTAAATTCGTCAATCATACTACAAAGACCTTCAAAGCAACCATTTAAGATGAAACAAAAGGGAAGGGAAAACCATAGACCTCTTCAGCTAAACCCTAACTAGCAATAATTCGAGGTAAAGACCTCCAGAAAAATGTTTAAAGTGATTCTAAAGGGCAGGGCTAAACATAAACCTCTTTGGCACTGACTCCATCAAATCATTCTTGAGATAAACAAGCTGAGTGGGATTAGAGAGAAACTAAGAATTATCTAAACTGACCTAGTAGAGGAAAACATGAGAGCAAGAGAAGCAGGCAGACTTAATGTGCTTTTGACAACATACCTTAAGCTAAAATTTCTGTTCTAGTGCAAGAGAAATATGAAACAATATGTTAAACAGAAGATAACAAGTACAAAATGAGAAAAGCGTCACCATTAGCCATGTTCATGAATCCTGCAAAGTGCTTGTCTTATTGATATTCAGTTTGAAATCTTCTCAATGCTTCAAAACCAAAAACTCCTCACAACTGAAAGTCTATGAGGTTTTTCTCTACAATCAAACAACATGTACAATGAGGCCTCAATGCTGTATTTAACAATCAAGTAGGTCCAAAACCCTAACTAGGGTTCCCAAAATGTCGTAAATACATCATAAATGCTAAATTTGTCCATTAAGACCATGCAAGGCCCAAGGCACAAAATATCTAATGCAATAAATGAAAAATAACTTCTAACACCTAACTTTGGATTGATTTGCCCAAAAAACCACAAAATATCTATTTTCAATAACTTTATGTCTTTTGTTGACTTTGCAGGCAAGGGCACAACAATAAGGTCCAAGGGCGCAACACCTGCACCAGAAAAATAGGTCACCTTGTAGATGAATTTTGAAGGCATTCCCTGTATCGGAATGAGATCCGTGATAGCTTGTTGGAAATATTGTCAAGTATAATTTCCAAAAATGCTTTTATTTTTCCATTTTGTGTCCATTTTCCTGTATAAAAACTAAATCTCCCAAGACTTCTCAGGGCGCAGTGCCAACCCTGAAAACATGGCAGAATGGTGAATTTTTTCATGTTTTTGACCCTTTTGGGGGACCAAATCTGCATCAAATGACCTGAAGTTTGGTGTTTGTGATGTACTTGGAAATATTCGAAACATTTAAACCACTAGTCAAGAATTTTCCCCAAAAAGGAGCGTAGCAACAGGGGCGCTGCGCCCTTGGCACTTTAAATCAGTCAAAAACCAAAATTTCTAAAAACTTGCCAGAATTTGAAATTGTCTTCCTCATGGTGTTTGGGATGCCTGTAGGGAAGCATAAACAATGTTTTCAAGGTTTTATTTGTTCTATTTCCCCTTTGGTAGGTTAAAATAAAAAGCTCAATGTCCACCATTTAAGTGTCTTCAGTCTCACTTCCATGTGCTCTTCTGTCATTAGTGTCATCAAGGTTTTTTGAGCCACTGTCAACATCCTTACTACCATTTCCCTCTCATTTATATTTATCATTAATGTGCCTCACTAACCTATTCTTCTTTGTTTTATTTTTCATTTATATTTTCCTTACAGCCTTCAATGCTCTTTCTTTACTGCTTAATTCCTTATTTTCATCAACCCCCTCCTTAATTGCACCTCCTGTCTAGACTGATATTCCTTATGGGTAGATGAAGAAGTGACAACAGAAATTTGTAGGCTTGGGTCTTAGGGTTGCCTCTTAGGATTTTATTTTATTAATTTAAATCATCAAGATACTTGAAATAGGAAATGATGGTCTGTACATACCCCTACCAGCGTTTGGAGAAACTTAGAAGCAACTTGAAGAAGTTTAGAGGTTTAATTTGTTTGGAGGGCCCTCCTGGCCAAACGTGCAGTGCCTAGGAAATTGCATTGGGCGTGTTGGGAAAGTCGGGCAAAGGCGCAGCGCCTTTCCAGGCACACAACGCCTGAATAAAATGGACAGGAAAAAATTCCAGGCACACAATGCCCAACTCCAGGCGCGCAACGCTAAGCCAGGGGTGCAGCGCTAGGCAAATTTTCCCAAGTTTGGCTTGTAAACTCAAAATTTCTTCCCGAAGACTTTTAACTCTCTGCAAGGCATCAATGACTCTTATGAAGTGCAAAATGAATTCTATAAGCATGTGGCATTCGTTCTATCTTTGCAATGCACTTCCTAATATTTACAATTCTTTTATCCCTTTTCACTGATATGTTTGACCTTTTGTTTGTAGGTGGCTGAAATGGTGATTTTGGATTTTCCCTTTGTTATTTTTAGGGAGCCTAACTCATCTCTTTACCTTCACTAACATTTCTAATTGCAGGTGCCTAAAAACACTGATTTTAGCTTTTTACTGATACCCTTTACATCCTTGCTCTGTGAGGTTTTGCTTGAGTCACAAAGTTGAATTTCTTTGGCTTATTAATGTCCTTTAACACTTTCACTCAGCAGGTGTCATGAAAAAATTTAAGTGGCTCTTCCTTTTGATATTTTAAGCATGCTAAATTTACCTTTGACAACCGTGGGAACTCAAGCACAAGGCAAAACTTTCAAAAACCCCTTCTTTGCTGGCATCATGGATTTTTAACCTACACTTTGCTCATCTAGGCATGGTAAACTCATTTTTCTCATTTCTGGGATATGATCACAGTGGTATCTTAAAAATCCTTCTCTGTTGTCATCATGGAGTTCAAACCATGCCTTTCAACTTCTTTAGCCATTTTCCAAAAACCTTAGGTGTTTGGAGTGCTTGAGAACAATTATCAGTGTTGTCTTCTAAGTTATCTATAGCCCTTTCAAGTTCATTCATTTCTGTCCATTTCACCTCACCTTTTTCCCTTTTTCATCCATAATTTCTGAAAAAATTCTTTTCATGTTTGTTTTCTAGTGTGCCCCCTCCATGGTCATTTCTGCATTTGATCACTATTTGGCACCCTGCTGGATCTTTAGGCTCAAAACACCCTGATTTTCTACAAACACAAGTGCTCCCTATCTTCCTTGCTTCAAGATGTATTTTTTTAGGAATATATCATTACCTTATCAGTTTCTTCTACTGATGGGGCTCTTAACACTCCTGCAGAAGTGCCAAGCTACCTTTACCTTTTGCAAAACTTGAATTTGACAAGGTGGTATTCTTTGGAGACTTTCAGATCTTCTTTGAATAGCCATGTGCTGATCTTCTATTACATCTGAGCCAGCTTCTAGCATAGGAAAAGCGGTGCTTAAAACATCAATGATGACCTTTAACCATGTACAAACCCCTAATTGAGTTAGTGGGGGGGGGGATCCTTTGACCTGCTCTTTGACTGAAAATTGGCTTGGAGTCTTCAAATGTAAAAACAGAGTACTAACAAAGTGGTGTATTTGAAGATCCAAAATCCAATGTACTTGATTTATCTAAAGAGCCTATAGAGATAGTTTTGAGACCATCAATGCTTGAGGAACCTGGAAGGAATAGACTATAGGTAACCCTAGTTGTAAAGTGGTGTTATGGGTAAGGGAAAAACAGAGTGATGAGGTTATAGGTGGGAAAAAGGGATGGAGATGAGTGGTACAAGCCTATAAGGAGTGTTTTAGGAGTGGCAGGGTGATCATGGAATGGCAAAATGGTAGAATAGTGAAAAAATTTCTATAGGGATAATGAAGGTAGCGAGATTTATAAAACTCACAATATTCAGGGAATTTTGTTTCTAGAAATATAGAACCAATATTTAGTCATCTACAGATAGTAAAAATTACTGATGACTAACAGGTTCATCTTCTTCTTCCTCCTCATCATCTGAGAAGACCTCTATGTAATGTGATTTTCCAGCTGCACATTTATGTCCATGTGCCCATGATTCTTGGTAAGTGAAGCAAAGCTTCCTTCTTCTTAGATCTCTCTAGACATCATCATCAACAGGTTTCTTTTATGAGCTCTACTTTGAAGGAGCAGCCTTTTATTCCTTTCCCTTTGAAGGAAAAGAGGGATTATGCTGAAAAGTTGCCTTTGCTTTTGGCAAGTCATCTTGAAGGTATCTAGCCCTTTCAATAGCATCACGTAGGGTAGTCGGCTTGGTATATTTAACCAACCCATGAAGAGGTTCATATAAACCATCAATGAACATGTACACCTTTCTTGCTGCAGACAAATCAGGAACCATAACAGAAAGTCTTAAAAATTCAGAGATGTAAGTTTTTGTATTGCCTGACTGTTTCAACTTTGCAAGACTCATGAATGGTGCCTTTGGATCTCTTCTATCAAATATTTAAACCATAATTCTACTGAACTCTAAATAAGCAGTCACATTGGCATGAACTAATGTAGAAAAGCCATGGAACCACCAATCATGTGATTCACCTTCAAGGTGCAGCGCTGCAATCTTAATAGCCTCCATCTCTAGAACCTTGTTCAGCTGAAAGTAGATGTCAAGTTTTTATACCCAAGATTTGGTAGAACACTTGGATGACCCATCAAAATTAGGTAAAAAGAATCTGCCCATAGTGTAGTGCCAATCATGATTCTGAATGAATCCACCACCTCTATGATGATGCCTTGGTCTCCTATTGTCCTTTATTTGAAAAAACTCCTAAAAACTCAAGTGATCTTTGAATCTCTAATTTTGAGACTCATATTCTTCAAAATAGTCTTTAAGGGATTCATTCTCTTGAAACCCTTCATTTCCCATAGCAAAAAATTTAGGCATGGTAGAGCGTTGGGAAACTTGTGGTTGATGCACTGGTTGATCATTCCAGTGATGAGACATGCCAAAGCCTTCTCCAATATGAAATCCTTTAGGGGATTCCTTGATTCTGTCCATTCTCATCTCTTTGTTCCCTCTAGAAAAGTCTTGCATGGCTCTAAGAAGGATCTTATGGAAATCCTTCTCTTCATATTCACCTCCAGATAAAGGGGCTTTACCCTTGTCTTCATTATCATTTGTGTAATCAAAATTTCTATGTCTTCTCTTTCGATACCTCTTCTCTCTGTCAGTAAGAGGCTCTCCTCCTTCAGAAGACATATTTGCTTTTAGAATGCACAGGCCGTGCCAAGATGATGCTTCGATACCACTGTAATATCCCAAAAGGGAGAATGCAGTAATAATAAAACACAATATAAGAACTGCAACAAGGTAAACAATAAATCTAAATACACATCAGAATGCACAGAAATAGCTAAGCCATTTTATTATATAGGACGTGAAAAAGCAAGTACAATAGTGCTCAAAATATGAGACACCCAAGACAAAAGGATAGCCTGGAATGACCTTGCAATGATCCCCCAAGAGTGAATGCGTAACTGTGAACTACTGGAAGGTAAACTGTGTTGTCCCTACTGCAACTCTTGGGATTGCAACAGCCTGAAAGATAGAAAGTTAGATCTAGGTAGAATGGGAGCTCCGATGATGCTGAAAATGTAGATCAGGGCTCAATGATGGATTCCCAGGATAACCCTAAAAGGGTTTCTCAGATATGTCAATTTAAGAAAACCACCCTCTTAGGGATTCACATATATGCTGATGGGAATGTAGATTTGAAGCTAGATTTGATAATATGATGGCTGCAATGGTGCACAATTAGATCTATGCAATAAGGGTTGATCCCTTCACTAGATCCTTGGGCTAGAAGCTCAAGATCTAGCTCCTCCAATATCCTCCACTGAAAATAGCTACTGTAGGAACAACATATTCAGAAAACTACGTTGTCAGAGAGGGAGGCTCAATAGCCTGCTACTAGATATGTCAAATTAGCTCCTGAATGATGGAAACAATAGATCCAATGTGAGGAGATGATTCCTCACAGGATTTCGAGCTGAAATATTGGAAACTTCCTTCCTCCAATAGATCTACAGGACTGGATTGCGCAATCCTTGAAGGGACTGCTACTGCATGGAGGTAAAACCCAATGGCCTGAATGCTGGATATAGATCTGCTGCTCCTGAAAGGCTGAATGTGAAGAAAAAAGTGGTAGGATGAATCCTCCACCGGTTTCCTAGCTGAATGCTAGAAACAACCTCCTGAAGGTGGCACCAATGCCTGATAAGGAATGTAGTACAACCCTCTTCCAAGAGCTACTCAATGAAAGAGGAGGGATTCCCGCTTGAGAACACCCTGTGCTAAACAAAACTGCAATATTAGCTAAACAACTCAAGAATTCATAGAAATTTCCTAAGACAAATCTAGATCTAAACATATCAAGAAATGAATAATCCAAATCATGCTCTCTAATGTGCCTTCACCTTCATTATATAGATCTAATCCTTCCATAGCCTAGGCCCACTCCAAAACTATGCTGTACATGTGGACATAAGTCTCCATGGTTGACTGTGTTGTTTCCCCATGTCCTCCATCATGTTCACATGGGGTGATCACCCTCTCCATCATGTGTGCATTAAATGCACAACTTCCTCCACTATCTTATCATAAGTGCTTTATGATCTTCTTTGTATGCACTATGATCTTAGTTGACCTTATCAAAGATCCTCATGATTTTTCATTTAATATCCATGATCCTATTTGATTGTTTCATCCTATATAATCTATCTCATAAATGAGACATAATATCCATTAATGGAGTTGTTCCACTACTCCATGATTTTATATCTAGATCTAGAATATCCACATACACACATAAAAAGTGGATTTTATTCATCTTTGAGGATTATGGGTCCCTCCACCCTTTTATTTAATTAATTTATTATGTTTATTAAGAACTCTAATATTCCAAATATCATGTAAAATTTTGGGAATATTACACTTGCAACAAGACTTTTCCTCCGATAGTGAATGTTTTGTGCTTGATGTGACTATCGTGTCAGGCCTTCTGTCTTTCCTTTTGCACTGTTTGATAGAAATCTGCTAGAAATCTCTCTTCTTCAAGCTCCTGTAGCTCATGGAGGCATTCAGTGATTGAGTCTTCATCTTTCATATGCACCGTTGAAGCAATTAAGATACTTGATATGATAAATTCGACAGGTACCACCACCTCTCTTCCGTACACCAATTGTAATCGAGTTTGATTGTGTAACCTTTTTACAGTTGTCCTATATGCCCATAATGTGGCTGGTATTATTTCATCCCAGTCATCCCAGTTGGCGTTGCATATCTTGGTTAGTCCTTTTTCTAAGATCTTGTTGAATGCCTTAACGGTTCCATTCTCTTGAGCGTGGTATGGGATGCTTTTTTTTATGGTGTACCATAAAATTATCTAGCAGAGATTTAATTGTTGTATTAATGAATTTTGTACCTTGATCACTTGTTAGGCTTCTGGGACAACCAAATATGCTATTGATATTCTCGAAAATAAACCTGGATGTTGTGTCTGCTATGCAATCTCTTACTGGTGCTGCTTCTGCCCATCTTGTGAGATAATCTGTTGCGGTTACTATATACCCTCCTTGTGAATGTCGCGCCATCGGTGCAATTGGCCCTGCGAAGTCTGTTAGTGGTCCCGTGATTTAGAAAATTGGTAGACCAAATGCACAGGGTAACATCAGACCAATATTTTGCGTCCTAGGACCTAGCCTTCCTAGACTCAGAGAGGGGTCTCTCTATTATGTGTGAAGGATGTGAACTTGTTCACTTTAGATGGTTGATTTTAGGCTAGTTGTTAAGTGTAAGGTTAGTTTGTTTGTTTGGTTGAGGTAAGATGATCGAGTAGGATAGGTGGAATGAGAGGTTGTCAAACAGTTGGGTTATGGAGTCTATGAAGTCATTGATATCTCAATAGTGAATCAGGGAACATCACAAGGAAAATCTAGTGTAGTCAATGGATCTTTAAAGTTTATGTGTGAGGTGAGATGGACATTAAGTTTCAGGAAACAAGGTAGGGCAAAGGGCAGTTAAGAATCCTTTGTAAAATACATATTAACAAGAAGGTCTTGAATACTAATAAGAAAAATATACTAATCATGAGATATGGCACACCATTTACTCAAAGACAATACTTTTAAACAAATAAACATTCAAGATAAACAATCCAGTGGAACAAAGGAAGCAAAAAAACTCATATAACTTCAATGATTCTACTTTAAAGATTTGAAAACATGTAAGAGACAAATAGAATCAATAAATGAAGAGGGAAATCCTAAACATCATTCATTAAACTATAAATAACTTTGAGGCAAACTGATAAGCATGTACAAAGGGCAAGATTGAAGCAAGACCTCTTTGGCTTAACCTAACAATTAATACATCAAAGAGAGATTTCAAGATAGAGTTTAGATAGCATCAAAAAAGCATGGATTACCATGAATAATATTTTTAAACTAGAATATTAATCCAATAATGAAATAGAAAAGCTTAGGTGGGCCTAAGGAGCAACTAATAATTCCTTAAGCTAACCCAGCATAGGAAAACATAAAGACAATAGCAAACAGGAGGGCTGAGGTGCCTCAAACAACATTTCTCCTCCTATACTCTTCTGAGCTATTGCAAATAGAAAGATGGACATATGATCAACAAGCAAAAACATGAACAAATAAGAGATACATCACCATTAACTAAACTTAGGGATCCTGCAAGCAAGCCTTCATCATCATCAATCAAGGCAAATCATCCACAAGCTCCACAACACCAAATTGCTCTTGAACCTCCAAAAACCATGTATTTCTCTCAAACTCATCAAAAGCCCACAATTACAATGAATCCTCATGCTCTATATAACAAGCAAGGAGGAGAAAAACCCAATAGAATATTTAGAATTCCAATGGCTAAACAAAGTTATCTCTATTGTCCTTGAGGCCTCGCAAGGCCCAAGGCACAAAATATTTAAAATAAATGTCTTTTCGGCCATTTATAGCAAAGAAATTGATCTTTAGGCTCTGAAAAGCCTCCTAAAACTTGACAAATGCACATTTTGACTTTTCAACCACAGGAGCGCAGCACTGTGTTTTGAAATGAAATTTTATGGCAGGAGCGTAGTACAGGATTAGTAAAAATGGGTCCTCTTATAGCAGTGTTTTGAAGGTCTTCCCGATGTCAGAAAAGGCTTCGTGGTGGCTCGTTGGAAATATCATGAAGTCTAATTTCTAGATATACCATTTTTTTTCCAATCTGACATCTGAAACTTGTCAAAAAAGTGAAAATTCCAAGACTCGTAGGAACTCAACACTTGTCCTGAAAAGTAGGCAGAATGATGAAAAGTGAGTGTTTTTTACCCTTTTGGGGTACCAAAACAACTCCAATTGATCTGAAAATTTCTAAGCATGTTATATGAGTGATGAGGAATCCAAAAATGCAAGCCTTTCCTCCTAAATATGCCATGAAAAAGAGCATAGCACCAGGTGTGCTGCGCTCCAAGCCTCAAAATTTGCAAAAAACAAAAAATTGTCAAAATTCCCCCAAATTTGGTGGAAGTATACCTCATGGGTCTTGGGAGACCTATAGAGAAGATTGAGCCAAAATACTAAGGTTAGCTTGGCTCTTTCCCCTTTTTAGTGCTTGGATCTCAATTTGGGCCTTTTTGAGTTTTGCCCTTTCAAATTGGTTTCTTTGGGCATAATGCTTGGTCATTCTTCTTTGTAAATCCAAGTCTTTGTTAGCCTTCTCCAACTTGGCCTCAAAGTGTATGTTGGCCCTCTCAAGCCATGATTCCCTATCATGTTCAATTTCTAGTGTAAGGATTTCCTGGAGAGAAAGTTGTTATGCTAGGGTTGATTCTTCTTCCCTCTGCTTTGCCAATGCTTTCCTTAGACCCATAGTTCTAGGTGTCCTTCTAGTTTGACCTTCCTCATCACTACTCTCCTCATAAGTGCCCATGAACTCTTCCAACTTCACCTATTCCCTTTGAGCCTCTTTCTGGTACCTGAGTGTTCTTGTTTCGTGGATGGCCTGTTGGGCACTCATTTTCTTATTTTGCATCTGATACAAGTGAATGACATATTTTTCTCTTTCTAATTCAACTTCCAAGTCCTTGATTTGTGCATTCCTGTATTGGAGGAGGGAGTTTGAAATTCTTGTTTCATTCTCATCATCACTGTTTATGTGAATAAGTTCAAACTCTCTTTCTTTTTCATGATCTTCCTCTTCTTCTTCCACTTTTTTCTTACCTTTGTCAATCTTCTGAGTTGAGGAGGATGGCATGGCCCCTTGCCCTTTGGAAGCAACAAACACATACCTCTCTCCTCTTTGATAGGTAAGAGGGAAAGGTGTAATAAGTTTCATCTGGATATCTCCATCATTGGTGATATTAAGAGTGCTTTTCTCCTTAGTAATGACCCCTTCATGTGTGTTTTCTTTCTTTTGTTCTTGACTGCCTTCTTGAGAGGCAATTTCATTTTCTCCCATGCTAGTATCACTACCTTGATCTTCACCATTTTCATCTTCCTCCATGTCCTCTACATTGTTATATTCTTGGTTTCCCTTTGAGTTCATGGGATCACTGCTGTCATTTTTTTTAAGGCTATTAGTCATTAGGTTTTCTTCATTGTGACTATCATTAGCCCCTTCACTGTTTGGCCCACTGTCTTCATTATTTCACCCACTGTCTTCACTTTAAAACTCTATCTCTGTCTCTGTATCTTCATTGTTTTCTTCATCTTTGCTATGCCTATTGTCTTTTCCTTCAGAATTTTTTTCTTCATTATCAGTGCTTTGTTCTTGAGCACTATCATGATCTTCTTCATTTTCTTCCATGTCACTTGTTTCTTCACCATGACTTTCATGGTCTATTTGTTCTTCATCTGTTTCTACCTCAATATTTGGCTCACTGTATTCACTATTTTTCCCACTGTAGGTTCCTTCAAACTCTGTCTCTTCTTGACTACTATTTTCATCTTTGTCGCTGCTCCTTTTATCACTGATATTGGGCTCACTGTTTTCTTCTTTACCTTCACTATTTTGCTCATCAAAATTTTCCTCTGTCCCTGGAATGTCATTGGTGTCTTCATATTCATCTAGCTCACTGTATTTGTTACTGCCCTCTTCCTTATCACTGTCTTCTTTTTCTTGACTGTGATTTTCGTCTTTGTCACTGATTTCTTCCTCCTCAACAATTTCTCCTTTGTCTTCTTCCTCACCATAATCACTTTCTTCACTTTCATTTTCCTCGTCCTCATTACTTGTTTCTTCTGCTTGACTATCATTTTCTTTTTGACTGCCATGTTCCTCTTTGCCACTATTTTGTTCCTCTTTGTCACTGCTTTCTTCATGTTTTTCAACACTTTCTTCCTATTCTGAGGCTTTAGGAGAAGGTGAAAGAGGGAGGATTTTTTGGGGAGAGGATTCATGTGAAGAGGATGAATCATGGTCAGTGGGGGTTGATGGAGGTGTTGAGGAAGGTGGATGAGGTGATGAGGGTAAACTTTGCAGAGGAAGAGGTTATGGATTTGTGAAAACACCATGGGCAGTGAAAACTTCCCATGGGATGCCTTGTTGCTCTAATTGGTGTAAGACAATAATTTTGATGAGGGAATGGTGGAAAATACATTGCATTTGCTGTGAAGGATGTCTCCATTGCACAATGGATGACATTTAATCAATACTTTTATAAAGGTAGTAAGGCAAATGTAGCAGTTTAGCCCTAGTGAAATGCATGATCAGTCTTATGAGGTAAGAATACAATATAGAAAATCTACCCTCACAGGTGAAGTATTTCATAATGATTTTCATTAAATGAGCATATCTATACAACAAATGAGAAAAGGGGAAAATAGTCTTGCAATCAGCTTGGAAACTTGGTTTTAAGAAGGGATGATATTGGCTTAGGTCCAGATACACCTGTTTGAACCATTTTTCTCCCATGAAAGGTATTCCAGTGGCCATAGATATTTCATTGTTGGTCAGCTCAGAATTCACTCTAGCTAGATGTACTTGGTGGTCATGGAGGTTAAGGACAAAAATTTTGGTCAACTGAGGGTGACTTTGGACTCTCTGTACCTTCTCACAAAACTCATAACATCCTACCTCTTGGAAATATGAAACTATAGTAGCAGAGGCTGTCAATTCTTTAGTGTTTATAGGCTCAAACCTATTTGGTTTCCCACCCTTCCTCTACTGTTCTCTAGGTGCTTGGCCTCTCTCACCACTGTCATCACTGCCTTCTCTAAGAATTTTGTCCTTTATTCTTGCCTTTGAAAAAAAAACCATGATCTGCTTGGGAGATGATATGGAGAGGGAAAATGAGAGGTTAATGAGGAAGGCAATGATATGCAAACTTGGAGGGGAAAATAGGAGTGAAGGAGGACACCTTTGGCCTTGATGTATTTTCAGTGTGTAAATGGATGGGAAATTTTCCAATCAGAAATGCTGGAAAACATGGGGACCTAACCTTTCTTAATTTAGGGTTTTCTCCTCTTTCTTTAAGTTTATTCTTCACTTTTATTTATAATTCTACCTTTAGACAATAGGAAAAGGTGGGAAATGTCTAAATACCTGTTAAAAACCCCACAACTGAAACAAAGAGACACAGGAGTGTAACACGGGCCAGTCGGCTGGCTTTTGCATGTTTTATCGTTTTTTCCCTGAACGTGATGCAGGAGTGTAGCACGGGCAAGGCCTGAATGGGTAGTCAGGTCCTTCGGGCAGAGACTACATGCGCAGGAGAGCATCGTTGGGTGGTTGTGCATGTGGTCAGGTCGGGCTTTAGCCCTATGCATAGCATGGTGGAGTGTCAGGCGCCCTCTAATTGAGGTGTCGGGCAACCTCTGCACGCCTGGGCACATAGTGCAGTGGGGTGTCGGGTCTTCCGGGCGGAGACTACATGCACAGGAGCGGAGAGTCGGGCGGTTGTGCACGCGGTCGGGTCAAGCTTTGGCCTTTTGCGCAGTGTTGTTACATAGGCGCACAATGCCCCATTGGAAAATACACAGGAAGCATGCACAGGCACATAGCGCAGCTCAACACGAGCACAACGCAGAGGATTTTTTCCCAAACACTTGCCAAAAAACTCCGAAATCCCTGAAATCCTTCCACTCTTTTTGCATATGAAGAGATGGTCTTGAGAGAGGATACTTGTGATGCTTTTATACCTTTGAAGAATTTAAAAAAGAATCCACCTTGACTAATGTTTTTCCTTTTGGTATTTTTACTTTCACTGATATTTATTTTTCTCTTATGCAACAGGTGATTATAAGCAAAAAAATGACCTTTGTTGGATGTTTCCAAACACACCCTTTTTCCTTTGGCCACTTCTATTTATTTCAAGTGCCATAATAAAATGTTTTGTTTTCTTTGTCATCCTTTGGAATTTTGGTAGCTTTAGTCACTTACTCAGCAAACTCATGATTTTCTTGGTTTTTCCATTTTGACACTTTGAACTTATGATCTCTTTCCTTTGACCATTTTGATGGATATTGACTGTATTTGAGAGTTTTGTCTTCTTCACACTGATAATTTTTCAGTCTGTCTTTTTGGTGCAGTGAAACAATGTGCCTTAATAAGACTTATAAGTCATTCCCTGACATCATTTTTTAATCTCTACCTGCTGTCATCAAGGAGGTCTCTCACTTTGACTTCTTGTTTCATTGAATCTTTAATTTATGCACAATTGTGCTTATGTAACTCTGTCTTCATGACCCTTTGTATGGGCTCTTTACTGGGCAACGACTTATAGACAATTAGTCATGAAACCATGATTCTCTTTGATTTTCTTATCTGACAGAAAACTTAGGCTCCCTCATACTGCTTTTGATAATCCTTTGACTGTAATTGAAAACTTAGGTAGTCTTTACTGATACTCTTTTTAGAATTTGTCCTTTTCGCTGTAGTGACAAATAAAACCCCTTTTATCTTATTTCAACCATGGAGGCCTCCTTTCAAATTTCCTCTGAAAACCTTCTAACCTTTTAATGGAGTTTTATGACCTTTAGGTCATTTTTACCTACCTTTCTAGACTTCTAGCTTTTAAGGGCCTTTTCCATTTTCTATTTATCATTCCTAGAAACTTCGGCTTTATGTTTGATGGTGTTGATGCACCTCTGTCCCTTTTAACCTTTTTCATGGACCTCTTGCTGGGAAACACCTCATAGCCAATCAGTCATAAAACCACTGATACTCTTTTTACTTGGGCATGTTGTTTCTCTTTTGCTGTGACTGTCCTTGAGGAGTTTTAGCTTCTTACCCCGCCTTTCTTCTGCTGATAACCGTTATAAACCATTCCTGCATAAATTTTTTAAGATAGGTTACTATCCTTTTGCAGAATCAATGCTTTGATGAAGGAGGTCCTTTTACAGGATTTTTATACCCTTTGGACAATCATGAGCTTGCCTTATTTTTCATTTGATTTCACCTTTGGGCATATGTAAAATAGTGAGTCTAGAAAGCCAAAACAATGCATAACCTAGGAGACCCTACATGACCTATTGGGATGTCTTTTGGAATAGGTCTTTGGCTGAAAAAATTGAATCAGGGTTTGGAGGTGAAAACAGGGTTTTGAAAAACCTTCATGCATTACAATACTAGAAACTAAAATCTTTGATTGATTTATCTAAAGAGTCTAGAAAGGGAGTTTAAAATCACCACTGCTTGAGGCACTTGGTGAATAGGGGAAAATGTTTAGGTTACTTGGAAAACTAGGGTGTAAAAGTAGAAGGCTTTAGGCAATCAGAAATAGAGTGGTAAAGTGAGAGGTGGAAAACATAGTGAGAATGAGGGACATAAGTCCATGATTTGGTCTTCTGGGAGTGAGAGATTCGCCATGCCTTGGTAGAGTAGTATAACAGTAAAAATTTATCCTAAGGGTAATGAAGGCAGTGAGATTTCTAGAACCCATGATATTATTAAATTTTGTTTCTAGAAATCTAGGATAAGCATTTAGTCATCTAAATAGGTAAAAGTTACTGATGACTAACAGTGGCTCCACTTGGGGAGGGCAGCTCCTTTTCAGGAGGTGTCCAGAACTTCATATCTCTTGGTTTTATGAAGACCAGTGCCTTATCCATTGGGCATATTTTTCTTCTTTTCTTTTGTTGTTTCTTCCCTGAAGTAGTGATTTTGATAATCTGAAAGCATGATTAGCTCAGCTTCATATTTACCTACCCAAACTACTTTCCTAACATTTTCTCTTCCTTAGGTGCACTTGAACTGGAAAACCCATTGACATATTTCTTTTGAAAGAAAAAACAAACTATCTACTTCTACACTTATTTCTTCCAATAGTTCAGATTAAGCTAGTGAACTCTCCTTATTCTCTACCTAGACTATTTGACTGTCAAGATTAAGCAGTATGACAGAATTCATTCTCTAAGCTACTGATAAGAAATTTAAAACATGATTTGAACCTAGATTAGACAATCTGATTCATCATGAGTTGTGGCATCAAAAAAAGCTGCACAAAAACATTATTTTCATAAGCAAACAAAACTAGAAGGTGTTAAGGGCTAGGTTTCATCATTAGTTAATTATCCCTATTCTTCTCTTTGGTTCATATTTAAGCATGTGGAACCAGTATCTTTCATTCCTAATCTATTCTCTTTTGACAAGTCAAGCTTAAATGATTTGACCAACATTCTTTCACTAACTTATCAACAATACATTTAAAACATGTTCAACCATGATTAGGCTAGATGACTGAACAAGACATTCTTTTTGCACCAATAGTGGAATTTAGGCTTGCACACTTTCGGTATCACTGTTTTTTGGGTATGGGGCTGTACCTTTTTTCAAATATACACTCTTTTCCTATTTTTATGTTTTTGTGTTTTTCTCTCTCTTTTCGGTCAAAACAATCTAAAAATAAAGGTAGAAATATTCTCATGGTGCTGAGCTTATTTTCTTGCCTATCTATCCTAATCTAACCTATACATGATACACATTCAACTAGTGAACTCTCTTTTCCAATACAACCAATCAAGAAGATGATTCCATGAGGGATCTTGTTTCAACTCTTTCAGGGTTTTGAAAAAATCAAAAGGCCACTTCCACCTCACTTGTGTTTGAACAGTAGTGCCTAAAATTTTCTTTAAACCTTGCATCAAACCGCTCTTGACATGTTTTACTCCCTCTTCAAAAGTCTCTAACAAATCAGCAAAGGGATCATGAAACAATACCTGAAGATTTGGAAAATAAGCTTGACCCGAGACTGTTTCTTCCTCCACTTGGCTAAGCTTAGGACTCTTTTAGGAAAGAAACTCTTCCTCTTCCTCATGATCATCTGAACTGGTAGACTCATCATAGATTGCAATGTTGTGTTATAGCATACTTGGTATGTGCTGATTGAGTGGGCTGAAATATGTGTGAAAGTCATCATGTGGATGAGTAGGGATAGTCTTTGGCAGTAAATCATCTTGAGAAGGCAGATGAACAACTCTCTTGTGATTATCAACTTCCAAGCCTTCATCTGCAATTGGAAATTCAATGGGACTTGGTGGCCGCTTATCTGGAGCTGAGGAAAATTCTATGTCATAAATGATTTCCTCAACCATTTCAGGAGAAGGCTTCTCATTGACAACTTGCTCAAGAAGTTCATCATCCTCCTCAACCTTAACATAAAAGCTGAAAGACTGCTGATTTCCAATTATGTGAAAGTTATTTCTGATGGACTGAAGTGAAGTAGAGCAAAGAGTCCAAGACTCTTCACTTACTTCTAAAATTTCAAGGCTTTCCTCATCAGCATCACAGGTGACCTGTCTTGGTTGATTACTGCTTTCAATTTGATGATAGTGAACTTCATCCCACAAATCAATTGTTGATGGCTCTGCGAGGTTAAATTCTATTTGGACAACAACATCATCATCAGACTGATCAAAATTTGGAGAATCATCAACATAAATAATCTCACCAATCAAACATATTGGATTACCAGTTTGTTCTTCCTTGAATTGATCTACAAGTTCTCTTTCTGACTTATGGTAGACAGGATTAGAAGGAGAATGAACACAAATTTTTTGTTCACATGAAGGCTTAGAGGCTGGCTGAATGTTTAGCATCTAATTTATTTCCTCTTCAGTTAAAAGAGGAGGAATGTTTCTCTTTCTTTTGATAGAAGTAAAACAATTCTCTTTCTCTTGTGAAGGCTGATTTTGAGGTTGCATGTTTTCTTGAGCCTCACCTAGAAGAGATGGTGAATCATCACTTGTGCCTTTAGAGAGATCCTATGGGTTTTCTTCTATTTCTTGATTGGGTTCTTCCTCAACTAACTCCCCTAGGTTGTCATGATAGCTATCTTGAGTATGAAATGCATGGAGTTCTTCTAATAAATCTTCAGGATGCCAATTCCCTAAAACTTCATCAATGTTTACAAGGAGTTGTATGAAATCTTCAGATTGATCACAAGAATTTTTAGCTAATGATAAAGATGGAAAATGTTCTTTATAACATTCATAAAACACCTTGTGGAAATATTTCAAGGAAAACAAGCTACCAGGTTTTAACCATTCATACCATTCTCTTGCCTTACCCTCTAAAGTTTCCATAAACATTTTCATGAGGCAGTCCTCATGCCATTCAACCTTTATCTTCCATACATGTATATGAGATTTGATGAGATGTAACAAGGGGTCATCACATTTTTCATATTGAAATATATGGAGGCTTTTTATCCAATTTATCTGAGGCATTTTATGTGGAAATCCAAGGATATGATCTCTGTTCGTCAGAGCATATCTCCTTTGTATCCTTGGATCCATATTTGTTAATTAGAAAGTATCACTCTATCTTTTCAACCAGTTTAGAGTTCTCTACCAATGGAGTATTTTGGTCTATTGAGGGTTGTGGAGTCGCCAGGTGGAAGATTTGAACTTTGTTGTCCACCATGAACATGATTGGGATTGCTCAATGCATTCCCAAGGGAGTCTATGAGGACTAGTGAAGTATTAGTCCTACTGGAGGCTAGTGGAGTTTCCAGGTGGATGTTTTTAGTTTTTTTTGAGGATGTATGTCTATGGTCCACCACCAATAACTGAAAAAAATCAATCTAGGAATATTTTGGGGTTGTTTGAGTCCTCTTAAGTAACTCTAAGGTTTCTATGAGTGTACTACAGCTGGGTCATCATTTTGCTAGGATGGTGAAACAACTAGGTTCTACTCTATGGCTGACAACTTGAGTTCTCTATGATTTGACAAGGGTTTCTGAAGTCCTAAGGGATACTTAGATTGTCATTGACTCAGAGGTTCCATCATGATCATCATTGTGTTAGTGATAGTAACGAGGTGATTACAAATCACAGGATTTTAAAGTTTAACTGAGGGTTAAGTGAGTTTATAAGAGTTTCATAGGCTACTATGTGCTCGGTCCCACCATGATCGCCATTATTTTGGTGTGGAAATGAGGTGGCGATGAACCACCAGATACTATCTGTCAAGGGTTTCTGAATCTTTTAAGGAATATCTAAGCATCAAATTACTCAGAAGGTCCCACCATGATCGCCATTATGTTAGTGGTCCTGTGATTTAGTAGATTGGTAGACCAAATGCATAGGGTAACATAAGACCAATCTTTGGATTCCTAGGACCTAGCCTTCTTGGATTCAGAGAAGGATCTCTCTATTATGTGCGAAGGATGTGAACTTGTTCGCTTTAGATGGTTTCTTTTAGGCTAGTTGTTAAGTGTAAGGTTAGTTAGTTTTTTTAGTTGCGGTAAGATGATCGAGTAGGATAGGTGGAATGAGAGGTTGTAAAACATTGGGATATGGAGTCTATAAAGTCATTGATATCTCAATAGTGAATCATGGAACATCACAGGGAAAATCTAGTGTAGTCAATGGATCTTTAAAGTTTATGTGTGAGGTGAGATTGACATTAAGTTTGGGGAAACAAGGTAGGGAAAAGGGCAGTTAAGAATCCTTTGTCAAATACCTATGAAGAAGAAGGTCTTGAATACTGATAAGAAAAAGATACTAATAATGAGATAGGGCACACCATTTACTCTATGAAAATACTTTTAAATAAATAAACATTCAAGATAAACAATCCAGTGGAACAAAGGAAGCAAAAAAACTCATCTAACTTCAATGATTCTACTAAAAATTTTTGAAAACATATAAGAGACAAATAGCATCAATAAATGAATAGGAAAATCCTAAAAATCATTCATTAAACTATAAAGAACATTGAGGCAAACTAATAAGCATGTACTAAGGGAAAGATCGAAACAAGTCCTATTTGTCTTAACCTAACAATCAATACATCAAAGAGAGATTTCAAGATAGAGTTTAGATAGCATCAAACATGCAGGGCTTGCCATGAATCATATTTGTAAAATAGAATATTAATCCAATAATGAAATAGACAAGCTTAGGTGGGCCTAAGGAGAAACTAAGAATTCCTTAAGCTAACCCAGCAGAGGAAAACATAAAGACAATAGAAAACAGGAGGATTGAGGTGCCTCAAACAACATTTATCATCCTATACTCTTCTGAGCTATCACAATATAGAAAGATGGACACATGATCAACAATAGAAAACATGAACAAATATGAGATACATCACCATTAACTAAACTCAGGGATCCTGCAAGCAAGCCTTCATCGTCATCATTCAAGGCAAATCATCCACAAGCTCCACAACACCAAATTGCTCTTCAACCTCCAAAAACCATGTATTGCTCTCAAACTCATCAAAATCCCACAATGACAATGAATCCTCATGCTCTATATAAAAATAAAGGAGGAGAAAAACCCAATATAGTATTTAGAAGTCCATCGGCTAAATAGAAGTATCTCAATTGTCCTTGAGGCCTTGTAAGGTCCAAGGCACAAAATATCTAAAATAAATATCTTTTCGGCCATTTATAGAAAATAAATTGATCTTTAGGCTCTGAAAAGCCTCCTAAAACTTTCCAAAAGCACATTTTTAATTTTCAAGCATAGGAGCGTAGCACTGTGTTTTGAAATGAAATTTTATGCCAGGAGCGTAGCACAGGAACATGAAAAATGGGTCCTCTTACAACAGTGTTTGGAAGGCCTTCCCAATGTCAGAAAAGGCTCCGTGATGGCTCGTTGGGAAGCCCGTGAAGTCCAATTTCCAGATCTGCCCTTGGTTTTCCAATATGACCTCGAAAACCTCTCCAAAAAGTGAAAATTCCAATATTGGTAGGAGCACAATACATGTCCTGAAAAGTAGGCAGAATGATGAAAACGTGAGTGTTTTTTACCCTTTTGGGGGACAAAAACAACTCCAATTGATCTGAAATTTTTTTAGCATGTTATATGAGTGATGAGGAATTCAAAAATGCAAGCCTCTCATCTTGAATATGCCCTGAAAAAGAGTGTATTACCAGGTGTGTTGTGCTCCTAGCCTCAAAATTTGCAAAAAACAAAAAAATGTCAAAATTTCACCAAATTTGGTGGAAGTATGCCTCGTGGGTCTTGGGAGACATGTAGAGAAGATTGAGCCAAAATAATAAGGTTAGCTTGGCTCTTTTCCCTTTTTAGTGCGTGGATCTCAATTTGGGCCTTTTTTATTTTTACTGTTGCAAATTGGTTTCTTTGGGCATAATGCTTGGTCATTATTCTTTGTAAATCCAAGTCTTTGTTAGCCTTTTCCAACTTGGCCTCAAGGTGTATGTTGGCCTTCTCAAGCCATGATTCCATATCATGTTCAATTTCTAGTGTAAGGAGTTCCTGGAGAGAAAGTTGTTCTGCTTGGGCTGATTCTTCTTCCCTCTGCTTTGCCAATGCTTTCCTTAGACCCATAGTTCTAGGTCTCCATCTAGTTTGACCTTCCTCATCACTACTCTCCTAATAAGTGCCCATGAACTCTTCCAACTTCACCTGTGCCCTTTGAGCCTCTTTCCGGTACCTGAGTGTTCTTGTTTCATGGATGGCCTGTTGGGCACTCATTTGCTTGTTTTGCATCTGATAGAAGTGAATGACATCTTTTTCTCTTTCTAATTCAGCTTCCAAGTCCTTGATTTGTGCATTCCTGTATTAGAGGAGGGAGTTTGAAATTCTTGTTTCATTCCCATCATCACTGTTTATGTGAATAAGTTCAAACTCTCTTTCTTTTTCATGATCTTCCTCTTCTTCTTCCACTTTTTGCTTACCTTTGTCAATCTTCTGAGTTGAGGAGGATGGCATGGCCCCTTGCCCTTTGGAGGCAGCAAACACATGCCTCTCTCCTCTTTGATAGGTAAGAGGGAAAGGCGTAATAAGTTTCATCTGGATATCTCCATCACTAGTGACATTAAGAGTGCTTTTCTCCTTAGTAATGACCCCTGCATGTGTGTTTTCTTCTTTTTGTTCTTGACTGCCTTCTTGAGAGGCAATTTCATTTTCTCCCATGCTAGTATCACTACCTTGATCTTCACCATTGTCATCTTCCTCCATTTCCTCTGCATTTTTATCTTCTTGGTTTCCCTTTGAATTCATGGGATCACTGTTGTCACTTTTGTTAGGGCTATTAGTCATTAGGTTTTCTACATTATGACTGTCATTAGCCCCTTCACTGTCTGGCCCACTCTCTTCATTATTTGATCCACTGTCTTCACTTTAAAACTCTGCCTCCATGTTTGCATCTTCATTGTTTTCTTCATCTTTGCTATGCCTACTGTCTTTGCCTTCAGAATTTGTTTCTTCATTATCAGTGCTTTGTTCTTGAGCACTGTCATGATCTTCTTCATTTTCTACCATGTCACTTGTTTCTTCACCATGACTGTCATGGTATATTTGTTCTTCACCTGTTTCTCCCTCAATATTTGGCTCGCTGTATTCACTATTTTTCCCATTGAAATTTCCTTCAAACTCTGTCACTTCTTGGCTGCTATTTTCATCTTTGTCACTGCTCCTTTTATCATAGCTATTGGGCTCACTGTTTTCTTCTTTACCTTCACTATTTTTCTCATCAAAATCTTGCTCTGTCCCTGGACTGTCATTGGTTTCTTAATATTCATCTAGCTCACTGTCTTTTTTACTGCCCTCTTCCTTATCACTATCTTGTTTGTCTTGACTGTGATTTTCCTCTTTGTCACTGTTTTCTTCCTCCTCAACACTTTCTTCTTTGTCTTCTTCCTCATCATAATCACTTTCTTCACTTTCATTTTCCTCTTCCTCATTACTTTTTTCTTCCTCTTGACTGTTATTTTCTTCTTGACTGCCATGTTCCTCTTTGTCACTGTTTTGTTCCTCTTTGTCACTTCTTTCTTCATGTTTTTCAACACTTTCTTCCTATTATGAGGCTTTAGGCGAAGGTGAAAGAGGGAGGCTCGTTTGGGGAGAGGATTCATGGGAATAGGATGAATCATGGTCCGTGGGGGGTGATGGAGGTGTGGAGGAAGGTGGATGGGATGATGAGGGTAAAATTTGTAGAGGAAGAGGTTGTGGATTTGTGAAAACACCATGGGCGATGAAAACTTCCCATGGGATGCCTTGTTTCTCTAATTGGTGTAAGACAATAATTTTGATGAGGGAATGGTGGAAAAGTCTTTGCATTTGCTATGAAGGATGTATCCTTTGCATAATGGTTGACATTTTATCAATACTTTTATAAAGGTACTTGGGAAAATGTAGCATTTTGGCCCTAGTGAAATGCATGAGCAGTCTTATGTGGTAAGAGTACAATCTAGAAAATCTACCCTCACAGGTGAAGTATTTCATAATGATTTTCATTAAAGGAGCATATATGTTCAACAAACGAGAAAAGCGGAAAATATTATTGCAATCATCTTGGCAACTTGGTTTTAAGAAGGGCTGATAATGGCTTAGGTCCAGATACACCTATTTGAACCATTGTTCTCCCATGAAAGGTATTCCAGTGGCCATAGAGATTGCATTGCTGGTCAGCTCAGAATTCACTCCAGCTAGATGTACTTGGTGGTCATGGAGGTTAAGGACAAAAATTTTGGTCAACTAAGGGTGACTTTCGACTCTCTGTACCTTCTCATAGAACTCATAGCATCCTACCTCTTGGAAATATGAAACTATAGTTGGAGACTCTGTCAATTCTTTAGTGTTTACAAGAACAAACCTATTTTCTTTCCCACCCTTCCTCTGTTTTTCTCGAGGTGCTTGGCCTCTCTTGCCACTGTCAGCACTGCCTTCTCTAGGAATTTTGTCCTTTATTCTTGCCTTTGAAAAAAAAACCCTGATTTTCTTGGGAGATGATATGGAGAGGGCTAATGAGAGGTTAATGAGGAAGGCAATGATCTGCAAACTTGGAGGGGAAAAGAGGAGTGAAGGAGGACACCTTTGGCCTTGATGTATTTTCAGTGTGTAAATAGATGGGAGTTTTTCCAATCAGCAATGCTTGCAAACATGGGGACCTAACCTTTCTTCATTTAGGGTTTTCTCCTCTTTCTTTAAGTTTATTCTTCACATTTATTTATAATTATACCTTTAGACAATAGGAAAAGGTGGGAAATGTCTAAATACCTCTCAAAACCCCACAACTGAAGAAAATATACACAAGAGTGTAGCACAGGCCAGTCAGGTGGCTTCTGCACATTCTGTCAGGTTTTCCCTAAACATGATGCAGGAGTGTAGTGCGGGCAAGGCCTGAACGAGTAGATGGGTCCTCCGGGCGGAGACTGCATGCGCAGGAGCGCAATGTCAGGTTGTTGTGAACATGGTTGGGTCGGGTTTTAGCCCTGTGCGTAGCATGGTGGAGTGTCGGGTGCCCTCTGCACGAGGTGCCGGGCAACCTCTGAACATGTTAGGTCCCTATATTACTAGTATAGTCCCTTATTGTTGTTAGTGTAACCCCTTTATTGTTATTATTGTATCCATGTAACCCCCATATTGTTATTATTGTGCCCTTAAATTATTATTGTTAGGTCAGATAGCATTACATTGTGGCCCCATGGATTCCTATATATAGAAAGGAGGTTTTGTAATTTGTATCATCCAAGAATTGTTCATTCATGTAATGTATTGGATGTTGCCCCCTCGGAGTGGCTTATTTCTAAGGCATTGATTCTAGGGCTTCGCTGCTCCAAACAGGTCATCGTGGCATTTCGCTATAAATTTTTTCTTACGAAGGTTAAGAAGCTAAAGTTTTTAGAGTGCGAAGAAGAAATATTGAGGAACATCGTCGCAAAATTTCAGAGCTTGGTTCGCAACATTTTCGGAGATATGATCTGTGGAAGTTAGGGATTTTTGCAGGCTCCTGAATTTCACTTAAAAAGTTCATCGCAAAATTTTCGCTATAAATTTTGTTCTACGAAGGTTAAGAAGCTGAAATTTTTAAAGCGCGAAGTTGAAATCCTGAGGAACATCATCGCAAACTTTCAGAGCTTGGTTCGAAATATTTTTTGAGATATTATCTGTGGAATTTAGGTATTTTGTAGGCTCCCGAATTTCATCTCAAAGAGGTGATCATGGGAAAATCTTCATAACTCTCTCTGAGCATCAGATTGGAATTCTATAAAAAGTGACTAGAATTACATGTACTGTAATTTCCTGTCTATAAATTTCAGATCTAAAGGAGAAAACAATGATATGTGTCAAGTCGTACAAGTTCGCTCTATTGAATCATTCCATAATTCGATCATTGTGGGAGATTGGACATAACTTTGCCTTGAAGAATCCAAATCAAGTCCGACTTGTGGCATTTGAAATAAGATTCGGAGGACTACTACACGGCCTAATTTTAGATATTGAGGATTTGCAAGTATAGATATAAGTCAATTTCAATATCTAGCTCCTCAAAAGCAAGTAAAAGGTGCGTAGTTGTTTTCCCGAATTGCATAAGTCTTGTTTGAAGAATCAAGTTGAATTGATTCAAAGGACATATTGTAGAATAGATATCAATATTGAATTTTAAAATGGCCCCTAAAAGGAATTCAACACCCATTAAGCCTTTATAAGGCTCTACTATGACTCATGAAGAGGAAGAATGGCAACATGACATATCGAAATTACAAGAGCAAGTGCAAAAAATTTCACTCTCGCAAAGATCAACAAAAAATGACATGGAAGTTTTGAAGAAAGGTGTGGAAACTAAGATGGATGGTTTGAAGAAAGATGTGGAATCTAAGATGGATGGTTTGAAGAATGGCATGGAAGCTAAGATGGATGACATGGAAGCTGGCATGGAATCTAAGATGGATGACATGGAAGCTAAGATGGAAAACATGAAGAATGATCTAAAAGAAGACATGGAAGGTTTGACAAAGTTGATATAAGAAATATTTCCTAATGGTGAAAAGATAGTAGAGGAAACTCATGATGAGAACAAAATAAATGTTAATCGTGATTTCATAAACTCTAATGTTGGAGGGAAGAACCACCATATTCAAAAAATGGATATGAGGAAGTTTGATGGAAAGGATCCTGTAACATGGATACTACAGATGGAGCAATATTTTGATCTCAATAATGTGCAAAACACACAAAAGGTACGCATTGCAACTTTACATTTAGAACAAAGTACATTTGTATGGTATCGATGGCTTTGCTCCCATAAAAAAATTGTCACTTGGTCAATTTTTACGGAGGAAATGATAGCACATTATGAGGATACAAAGAGCAACACTTTCTTTAGCCAATTGATAAATCTCAAGCAAAAGTGTTCAGTGGGGGAGCACATTGAGGACTTCCAAAAATTGAATATAAGGGTAACTGATATTTCAGAGGAACACAGGATTGATCTCTTCATAGGTACTTTAAAGGATAACATCCAACATGAAGTTCGCGTTTTGGAACCTGATTCATTGGAGAAGGCATTCAGGGTGGCAAGAAAAATTGAATGTAAAATTATGGTGACAAGGAAGCCTACCACTCACTTCTATAAAGAGGGAAGTGTTGCTACTCCTAGATTTCCACAACCTACAAGGTTGACACCACAACAATTGGAAGAAAAAAGAGCAAAAGGGCTTTGCTACGGTTGTGATAGAAAATACACTAAAGGTCATAAGTGTGCTGAGAAGAAATTATTTTACATAGATTGTGAAGAGGAAGAAGAAAATGAACAAGAAGAGGATATACACCAGGAACCAGCCCTAGAAGAGGAAGAAATGAGTGCGACCATATCGTGTAATGCATTGGCAGGAATTACCACTCCTCAAACTCTCAAGATAGAAGGACATATCAAGAAGAAAAAGGTAATAGTGTTGATTGATTCAGGTAGTACCCATAATTTTATTCATTGTAAGGTAGCCAAGAAATTGAATTGTTTCCTATACCCAGCACCAGAATGTCAAGTGATGGTTGCAAATGGAGGAACTATAAATTGCTCTGGAAAATGCCATAATATCAAGCTAACCATGAGGGAATATGTATTGACTAGTCCAATGCTTTCCATTCCTATGGGAGGTGCTGATGTTGTACTAGGAGTACAATGGTTACAATCTTTGGGGACAGTAGCTTTTAATTTTCAAGAACTTTTCTTGAAATTTTTTTCAGAAGGAAAGGAAGTCAAATTACGGGGTATTGTAGGGAAGACGAGAAATATAATAAGCTCTAATGTTATGATGAAGCTTCTAAAGAAAGAACAAAGAGGCGTAATTGAACAATTATGCTCACTAGAAGTTCCAACATCAAAATCATCTATTTCTGCAGATCTCCAAAAAGTCTTGGACAATCATTCCAGGGTGTTTGAAACTCCCAAAGGACTCCCACCTATTCATGATCATGATCATGCTATTCATTTGATTCCAGGAAGTGTTCCTCCAAACATCGGGCCTTATAGATATCCTTACTTCCAAAAGAGCGAAATTGAACGTATGATTGCAGAAATGTTAGAGGCGGGTATAATTCAACCTAGTCAAAGTTCTTTCTCTGCTCCTGTAGTATTGGTACACAAGAAGGATAGATCATGGCACATGTGTTCAAATTATAGGGAGCTCAATAAGTTCACCATTAAATATAAATTTCCCATTCTTGTGATTGATGAATTATTGGATGAATTACATGGAGCAATTTATTTTACCAAGTTGGATCTTCGTTCAGGATATCATCAAATTAGAATGAAGACTGAAGATATTCCAAAAACATCATCTCGAACTCATGAGGGTCATTATGAATTTTTGGTCATGCCTTTTTGCCTTACCAATGCACCTTCTAAATTTCAAGGGTTTATGAATTCCATTTTCAAACCCTTCCTTAGAAAATTTGTGCTAGTATTTTTTGATGATATACTAATATAGAGCAGGTCTTGGAAGGATCATGTTCAACATGTTGATAGGGTGCTCAAACTATTGCAGGAGAAACAATTATATGCAAAGGCATCCAAATGTTTCTTTGGAGTACAAGAGGTGGAATCTCTGGGTCATATTGTATCTCACGAGGGTGTTAAGGTAGACCCTAACAAAATTATATCCATTAAGGAATAGAAAGTCCCCACAACTTTAAAGCAGTTGCAAGGATTTCTCGGGTTAAAAGGGTATTATCGCAAGTTTGTTAAGAATTATGGGAGAATAGAAGCACCTCTAACAACATTATAGGTAGAAAACACATTTTCATGGACTCCTGAAGAAACTAAGGCCTTTGAACATCTTAAAGAGGTAATGTGCCTAGCACCGGTCTTAGCTATGCCAGACTTCACAAAAACCTTTATTGTGGAATGTGATGCCTCAGGAAATGGAATTGGTGTTGTTTTAATGCAAGAAGGAAGACCCATTGCTTTTGAAGGTCGTCCAATCAAAGGAAAGTATTTACAGAAACCTATTTATGAGAAGGAAATGTTAACAATACTGCATGCACTAAAGAAATGGTGAACTTACCTAATGGGAAGACACTTCAAGGTAAAAACTGATCATGATAGTCTTAAACACTTTTTGGAACAAAGAATATCTTCATAAGAGCAGCAAAAATGGGTCACAAAGATGTTGGGTTATGACTTTGAAATAATCTACAAAAAAGGAAAGCTTAATGTTGTTGCAGATGCACTCTCAAGAAAGAATGAAGAGGTGGAAGCATTTCTTTGTGCCATTTCTATTATCCAACTAGATTGGATAAATGAAGCAAGAGATGAATGGAAGAAGGACAAAGATGTATGGACACTCATCCAAAAGTTGCAGCAAGATCCTAGTACATCTGATACATTTAGTTGGAAAAATGATTCCTTATGGTACAAAGATCGCTTATATCTTTGTAAGAATTCCCAACTAAAACAAAAGATTCTTTTGGAATTGCACACTTCTCCTTTAGGAGGACACTTGGGATTTTTAAAAACTTACCACAGGGTGAAGAAATATTTTTTTTGGGATGGCCTTAAATATGATATTCAAAATTTTGTGGCAGAATGTTTGGTTTGCTAGCAGAATAAAGTGGAGACAATTAAGACCCTAGGTCTTCTACAACCTTTATCCATTCCAAGTCAATGTTGGGAGGAGATTTCAATGGATTTTATCACAGGTTTACCTAATTCCGAAGGAAAGAGTGTCATCATGGTGGTAGTTTATAGACTTACCAAGTATGCACACTTTTGTGCATTATCTCATCCATTTAAAGCTAGTATAGTTGCTACTACATTTATCAAAACAATTCAAAAGCTACATGGAAACCCAAAGGTTATTGTGAGCGACAGAGATCCCATTTTTACTGGAAATTGTTGGAAAAAGTTATTTTCTTGTTTGGATACTCAATTAGCTCATAGCTCATCTTATCATCCTCAATCCGATGGTCAAACTGAGATAGTAAATAAATGTTTGGAAGGATATATTCGTTTTTTTGTATCTGATAAACAAGCACAATGGGTCAAGTGGTTACCTCTCGCTGAATGGTGTTATAACACTTCCTTCCATACTACAGAAAAAATGACCCCATTTATGGCACTTTATGGATATCATCCATCGTCCATCACATCATCTTTAAGAGAAAATTCAAAGGTTCAAGCAATGAAAGATCACATCGACTATCAACAAGAAGTTCTCCAACTCTCAAAGGATAACCTGAATTTAGCACAAAATCAAATGAAACAACATGCAGATCAACATCGCAGTGAGAGAAGTTTTGATGTAGGAGACTGGGTATTTTTATGGCTACAACCATACAAACAAATGTCCCTCAAGCAAGCTAAGAAGGATAATAAATTATCGCAAAAGTGCTATGGTCCTTACAAGGTGTTGCAAAATATTGGTACTATGGCATACAAATTGGAGCTTCCTGGTTCTTCACGAGTGCATCCAATTTTCCATGTTTCATGCTTAAAGAAGGTTATAGGTTAAAATCTTCCAGTTCAAACAATATTGCTCGAACTTGATGAGGAAGGAAAAATCATATTGAAACTAGAAGTAATCATGGAAAAAAGAACTCAACAGCTCTGAAATCGATCAATTTCATAGTATCTCATCAAGTGGAAGAACTTACCCACTGAAGATTTTACATGGGAGGATGAGAATTTTATACAGAAGCACCTAGAGCTACTCAAGTGTTGAGGACAACACTTTTTTGAAGGGAAGGGGCATGTTAGGTCCCTATATTACTAGTATAGTCCCTTATTGTTGTTAGTGTAACCCCATTATTTTTATTATTGTACCCCTGTAACCCCCATATTGTTATTATTGCGCCCTTAAATTATTATTGTTAGGTCGGCTAGGATTACATTGTGGCCCCACTAGGATTACACTGTGGCCCCATGGACTCCTATATATAGAAAGGAGGTTTTATAATTTGTAACATCCAAGAATTGTTCATTCATTTAATGTATTGGAGGTTTCCCCCTCGAAGTGGCTTATTTCTAAGGCGTTGATATCTCTTTTCTTCTATTTTTGGAGTTGGTTTCACAAAAGCAAGCCTGGGCGTGTAGTGCAGTGGGGTGTCAGGTCCTCCGGGCGGAGAATGCACGCGTAGGAGAACATTGTCGGGCGGTCGTGCACACGGTTGGGTCGGGCTTTGGCCCTGTGCACAACTTTGTTACACAGGCACGCAACACCCCATTGAAAAATACATAGGCATCGTGTGTAGGCATGTAGCGCAACTCAGCAAGAGCGCAACATAGAGGTTTTTTGCCCGAACACTTGCTAGAAAACTTCGAAAGCCCTAAAATCCTTCCACTCTTTTTGCATATGAAGAAATGGTGTGGAGTGAGGATACTTGTGATGCTTTTATACCTTTGAAAATTTAAAAACAAAAACCCACATTGACTAATTTTTTTCCTTTTGGTCTTTTTACTTTCACTTATATTTCTTTTTCTCTTGTGTAGGAGGTGATTATAAGCAAAAAAATGACCTTTGTTGGATGCTTCCAAACACACCCTTTTTCCTTTGGCCACTTCTCTTTATTGCAGGTGCCATAATACAGTGTTTTGTTTTCTTTTTCATCCTTTGGAATTTTGGCAGCTTTAGTCACTTACTCAACAAACTCATGATTTGCTTGGTTTTTCCATTTTGACACTTTGAACTTATGATCTCTTTCCTTTGACCATTTTGATGGATATTGACTGTATTTGAGAGTTTTGTCTCCTTCACACTAATACCTTTTTCAGTCTGTCTTTTTGGTGAAGTGAAACAATGTGCCTTAATAAGACTTATAAGTCATTCCCTGACATCATTTTTTAATCTCTGCCTGCTGTCATCAAGGAGGTCTCTCACTTTGACTTCTTGTTTCAATGAATCTTTAATTTATGCACAGTTGTGCTTATGTACCTCTGTCGTCATCACCCTTTGTATGGGCTCTTTGTTGGGCAACACCTTATAGCTAATTAGTCATGAAACCATGATTCTCTTTGATTTTCTTATCTGACAGAAAACTTAGGCTCCCCCATACTGCTTTTGACAATCCTTTCACTGTATTTGAAAAATTAGGGAGCCTTTACTGATACTCTTTTTAGAATTTTTCCTTTTTTCTGTAGTGAAAAATAAACCCCCTTTTATCTTATTTCATCCATGGAGGCCTCCTTTCAAATTTCCTCTAAAAAACTTCTGACCTTTTAATGGATTTTTATGACCTTTAGGTCATTTTTGCCTACCTTTCTAGACTTCTAGCTTTTAAGGGCCTTTTCCCTTTTTTATTTATAATTCCTAGAAACTTAGGTTTTATGTTTGATGGTGCTGATGCACCTCTGTCCCTTTTAACCTTTTGAATGGACCTCTTGCTGGGCAACACCTCATAGCCAATCAGTCATAAAACTACTGATACTCTTTTTTACTTGGGCATGTTGTTTCTCTTCTACTGTGACTATCCTTGAGGAGTTTTAGCTTCTTACCCTGCCTTTCTTCTGCTGATAACCCTTATAAACCATTACTGCAGAAATGTTTTAAGATAGGCTACTGTCCATTTGTAGACTCAATGCTTTGATCAAGGAGGTCCTTTTGCATGATTTTTATACCCTTTGGACAATCATGATCTACCTTCTATTTCACCTTTGAGCATATGTAAAATAGTGAGTCTAGAAAGACAAAACAATGTATAACCTAGGAGACCCTACATGACCTATTGGGATGTATTTTGGAATAGATCTTTGACTGGAAAACTTGAATCAGGGTTTGGAGGTGAAAACAGGGTTTTGAAAAACCTTCATGCATTGCAATACTAGAAATTGAAATCTTTGATTGATTTATCTAAAGAGCCTTCAAAGGGAGTTTAAAATCACCATTGCTTGAGGCACTTGGAGAATAGGGGAAAGGGTTTAGGTTACTTAGAAAACCAGGGTGTAAAAGTAGAAGGCTTTAGGCAATCAGAAAAAGAGTGGTAAAGTCAGAGGCAGAAAACATAGTGATAATGAGGGACATAAGTCCATGATTTGGTCTTATGGGAGTGAGAGATTGGCCATGCCTTGGTAGAGTAGTAGAACAGTAAAATTTATCCTAAGGGTAATGAATGCAGTGAGATTTATAGAACTCACGAGATTCTTAAATTTTGTTTATAGAAATCCAAGATAAGCATTTAGTCATCTAAACAGGTAAAAATTACTGATGACTAATAAATTCAATGACCCATTTTTCAAACGGCTGTAGTGCTCTCACAGGTTGCAGTGGTAACTCATCAAGGTGCGACAGACATCCTGTTATTTGGCAGACATCACATTTTTTCACATATGCTTTACTATCTTTGTGAACTGTGGGCCACCATAACCCTGCACGTAGTATTTTCATTGCGGTGGGTTTTGTGCCAACGTGGCCTCCTGCAACTCCATTGTGACACTCCCATAAGATATCCTCTCTCTCATGGTCCATGACACATCTTCACAAGATGTGATCCAATCCCATTTTATATAATTTTTTTTCCATCAGTTGATATTCAGCTGCTTTCACTACCATGTGTCTTCTCTAAGGTTTTGTGTATTCTGTTGGGCATTGCCCTGTGGCTAGATACATTGTTATCTTCTCTAGATAATATGGGATGGATTCTACTCTGAAGAGATCAGAATCTGGAAACTGATCATCAAGGGATCCCCCATTCTTCCCATTCTCCAAACTTGATAAGTGGTCAGGACCCACATTTAACCTCCCTAGCTTTACTATTACTTCAAAAGTAAACTCTTGGAATAGTAGGAGCCATCTACAGATTATTCCTTCAAGCACGGGTTTGTTTACTAGGTAAAACAATGCTGAGTGATCCATAAAGAACTTGAATGTACCTCCCAATAGGTAATGATGAAACTTTTTAAGAGAGTATACCATCGTAAGAGCTTCCCGTTTTGTTGTTGTGTAATTCATTTCAGCTGTAGAAAACTTCCTGCTTGCAAAGTACACTGGATGATCAACAAAGGTTTCTCCTGGCTGAGCTAACACCACTCCTAATGCAATACTGGAGGCATCGATATGGACATGGAATTTCTTGTCCCAGTTAGGATGAACCAAGATGGGCGCACTGGCTAGTTTTTGTTTCAATGTGTTTAGGGCATTAGTGCATTCGCCATTCCACATAAATTGCTCTGTCTTCCGCAACAGTTTTTCTAATGGTGTCGTAATCTTTGCATAGTTTTGGATGAATATTTTGTAGTAAAATGTATGCCTGAGTAGTGACCTCAAATTTTTTATAGTTTCTGGTGCTTCTATATTAATAATGGCCACTACTTTTGCTGGATCCACACAAACACCCTGCTTACAAATGACATGTCACAGAAGTGTCCCAAAAGGTACTACAAAGATGCATTTTTTAAGGTTGAGGGAGATTTTGAGTTGTCTGCATCTGTCAAACATTATTCTGAGGAGATTTTCGTGGTTCTTCAATAAATTGTAAGCTGTCCAATCATCCATGTATACCTCTAGGAACTTATGGATATAGTCCCTAAATGCTGCTATCACTATTGGTGAAAATACTGCTGGTGCATTATTTAGTCCAAAAGGCATGACATGTTATGAAAATGATCCCCATTCAGTTGTGAAAGTGGCCTTCCTTTTGTCTTCTTCTGTTATTATCACCTGATGATATCCTGAGAATCCATATGTGAATGAATAGGCTTCGTTTCCCGCCACATTGTCGAGAACCTCTTCGCTGAATGGAGTAGGAAATGGATCACGTATGCATGCGTTGTTGAGACTTTTGTAATCTACACACACTCTAATCTCTAATTTCTCCTTTTTGCTTTGTATTACAATGGGGCTGACCCATTATACTCCTCAATTGGAAAAATCAAGCCTTATTTCAACATTTTATCTATTTCTTCTTTAACTTTTTCCTTTACTCTTGGATTTAGGTGGTAAGGCTTATGTTTTATCGGTCTCAGATCTGATTTTAAGACTATTCACATTTCTCCCATGTTTCCTTTAATCCCCTTGAGTTATGCTATTGAAGATGGGAATAAATATTCATATTCCTGTATTAGGTCAAATATTTCCTTTGTTGTTTCTGTATACCAATAATCTCCAATAGACACAATTTTGGGTTTCTCCGTGCTTCCAATGTTCAACTTCTTTGTATTCAATGGTAACAGGTGTAGTCCTTCTATAGTTGGTTCTTCCTATACCTCCTACTCCCCTTCTTTCTCTCTAAAGTATAAATGTCAGAGATTCTCTAAGTTGTCATCATCCATCTCACGATATATCTATTTATATGCTACTGACTCTTTGATTTTCTATTATGATACTGGCAGTTCTTCAACTTCTTGAAGTTCTGGAAAGAATAGTACTCTTCTGATGGCATTGAGTGCATCTGTAACTGGTTCTGTATCCCCCTTGAAGAAAAATATTTCTAAATATTTTCGCAGCTACTCACCAAGTGCCAGTTCCTCTCTTCTTCTCCTCCTTCAAATACCGGGCCTGTGGAATTGTGTCTAGTGAATGTATGAAATTTTGCATCCATAGAGATTTTGGATAACCTACCCTCTTCCAGTTGTACTCACAATTTTTTAAATGCTCTATGGGGTTAGAATCCCCTTGGTAGTTTTCGATGAATTGTGGTCTTGAAGATTCTTGGAATCTAGTTCTTAGTGCTATTGCAACTTCTTCCCAATGTGAAAGAGAGTTGCGATGGTTGACCCACCATCTTTCTAATGTGGATTGTAGTGCTACATCCATAAGAGGGAATCTATTTTCTATTGGTACCTTTTCTTATACTTTTGCAATAAATGTATTTAGAACATGCATATTTGATAGAGTTGGATATCCTCTTACCTCGCTACCAATCCAGTTGACTCCCCGAATGTTAGCGCATATTCTAGTGTTTTTTCATATCCACCTTGTTGCCAATCATCCTAACCTATTTCCAAGCCCAAATCAGAACTCAAGATGCTTCTCCATCTTATGGTCCCTCCCACTGTCGGATTGATATAATCTTCTCTCTTTCCTGTTGTCATCTGGTAGAGTTTATATAGAAGTTGAGTGTCTTCTCTGTTGTCAATGGTCTCTGTATATCGGGGTCCTTGATATGGGTTAAGTGGTTGAATTACCTTGACTTCCCTATCTTCAAATATCATTAATTCCTTTTTCAAATCAATCACTGCATAATTATCGATGGCCCAATCTATCCCCAGTAGAGAAGGATAGGGATCCTTATCCCCCATGATGTCTATCACCTCAAAATCTGTATATTTTTTCACTCCCGTGACATCAAATTCAACTTATTATAGCCTTCCTATGGGTTCAATGCAGTACTGATTTTCCATTCGGAGCTATATTGGTGAATATGTCAAATTTGGCCTCCCCAGCGCTTCCCATGTCTTTCTAGGTAGAATGTTGACATCTGATCCTAGATCGAGCATTGTATCTTTGATTTGAAATCCTGCGACTTGAGTATTCACATGAAATTACTTTCTAGTTCTTCTCTTGTTTCTTTTTATCCTTCTTATGTATTTTTATATTGAATTTCTTGTCTCTCCAGGTTCTGCATTTTCTTGCACCACCAACTCTAGATTTTTCTTTAGTTGTTCCAGCATCGGTGCATTGGTTACAATTTTCAGGAACAGTTAGAACCATTCCTCAATCAATGTACTTGTATGATTCTCTTATTTTTCGACGGATAGCTGTGGAGGTTCAATACTTCTACTCCCCCTGTCTGGGAAAATGTTTCCACCACCTCCTTAAAATATTACTTCTGTCTATCTGGTCTGAAAGAATTTTTGGAGATGCGGGCTTGATCAACTTTACTGGGTGCATACTCTATGAATCCTCCCCTTTTTTCTTCCCTCCTCGGGTTACTATAACTACACTTTGGATAGGTTGAACTTCCACTATTCTTGGTTCTACGTTTACCAGATTAGCTCCTCTCTGTCTGGCTCTTTCCCCCCACCTCTTAATCAATTCTGGATAGTCTTCAATTGCGTGTGTGTTAACTCTGAATTGAGCACCATGGTCTTCTAGGTAGCTGACATTCCCTTGCTACGTGCCATTATTGATCACAATTATAACACCTTACTAGTCCTCTTCCTCTGGTTCTGCCACCTCTCATTCCTCCTCCTCGGCTCCTTGAAGTTTCATTAAATCTATAAGATGGTATGTCCAACCATTCTGCCATTTCATCGAGGTATCTACATTTCTTTGCATTATGCATTGTAGAAGGCAAAATTCACAGTATATATTTTTTGGAACATTAGAATATTTTTTCAAAATTGGACATAGTCGTGGAGGATGAAAAATACCTTTACATATTTCACAGTAGTTGGTTGTTGTCTGATTTTGTTGAGTGGGGAAACCTTGAAAGTGGGGTTGCAGTTGGTATAATCCTTTGGTATTTATTTGCGCAGCTCCCCCAACTAGTGGAGCCCCCTGTGCCCCTGTTGCTAAAAGTTCCTGCATTCTGTCCTCGTAACCTCAAATATTTTGTGGCCACGTGTGCTTCCATTAGGCAATGGGTACACCACATGTTGGGCCTTGTAGGTCGTATTAGTTGAATGTCCTTCAATTTCTGTGTTAAACTGGCTATATGATGTTGTAGCCCTAGTATGGAAGGTCTTGTATTGCTGCTCCTCCTTTGAACTCTTATGGGGACCCTGCCATAGCTTTTATTTTCATGGCTTGCTCAAGGGCATCTTGTAGGGTATCAATCTTATGTTGTGTTAGTGGGGTTCTCATCAACGGGAGGAGTGCTTTAATAAACCAATCTTGTTGGTGATTTGGATCTATTGGGTAACTTAGCTTCCCAATCGCATCCTTGAATCTTCTCATAAGGTCCCAAGCCATTTCTCCTTCCTGCTGTTTGATTTCCCACAACTCAGATAATCCTTGCTAATATGTCTGAGGTAACTTGAATTCTTTGACAAATTGTTTCTTCACATCATCTGTTGTTGAGTTTGGATGAGCCTCTAACCATTTAATTAACCAGCCGTTGGCTCCCCAGGATCTACAAGATTGGAGAGAACAACTCTGCAGGGAACCACATCAAACCACTTTGGAGTCCAAGTACCTAGCCTTCCTTGACTCAGAGAGGGCTCTCTCTATGTTTGTGATGAAAATGATTTATATTTTTGTTTGTTTGTCTGATTTTAGGCTAGTTATGAAGTTCTAGGACTTGTTTGTTTTGTTTGATTTGGTTGATTGATTGATTTATCGATTAATTGAGTGATTGTTTCAGTTGAATAGATAGACTATGAGAAGCATTAATCCATTGGGCTATGGAATCATAAAAGTATTTAATTGTTCATCAACTCTGCAAGGGTTTTTAGAAGGAAAGCTAACTATATCAAGTGGATATTTTAGATTAGATGAAATATGAAATGACAGCAAGTTCTAAATTCAGTAGAACTAAAGGGAAATTAAGAATCCTTTAACTATACCTCAACAAGAAAATCCTTTTAGGTAACTGTTTAAGAAAAACCAAAGGACAGGGAAAACCATAAACATATTTGGCTAGACTCTAGTAGGTAAACCTTAAGACAACAATCTAGCAATCCTAGAGAGTAGGACACCCTTGAATTACCTAGCTATTACTTTCACACAAAGAAAACATTTAAGATAACAGTCAGTGAAATTAAAGATCAGGACACCCCTAAATTCTTTAATCAAACTTCAAAGAAGGCATTTAAAGAAATAGTTTAAGAAAAGCCAAAGGACAGGGAAAACCATAAAATTCTTTGTCTAGACTCTACAAGCTAGGTGGAACTAAAGACCAAGATGCCCCTGAATTCTATAACCAGACCTTGCAGAAGAAAACATTAAAATGAAAGAATCAGACCGAGTTAAGGTGCCAAGACAACATATCTTAATCTAAAATTTATGTTCTTTTATCAGAGAAATGATAGACAATATGGAAAACAGAAGAGAAAAAATGACAAAGAAGGATAACATCACCATTAACATAGCTCAAGAATTCTGTGAACATGCTTGTATTACTGATGTCCAAAATAGTTACGATACTCCAGTGCAATAATCTCTGCAACTCAGAGTCTGATCAAAATGTAGCCTAGCAATCAACCCAACAACCAGAAACTAACCAACCAACACTAAAAATTAACAATACATGCAGTATTTATCTACAAAATGAGGAGGTTTTCCTAACCTAGGGTGACATATTTGTATTAATTACAGAGTAAATGTGATCTTGACCTTTGAGACCATGCAAGGCCCAAGGCAAAATATCACTGACTAACTAACTATAACAATAACTTTTAACTTAACTGCTAAGCTAAATTTTGAGATATTTTTTAGCTTTATCATTAACTTTCACAATAACTGTTGAGATGATTTAAAATATCTCTGACTTCTTCATTAACTGTGGTAGTTGTTTGAACCAAAATTTGGCTGTAGGTGGAAAAATATGTCTTGGAAGAAGTAATTTTTGTTTTGCCTTGTCATTCAGATATGTCTCCTGTGCTAATTTTCTTTTGATTTGTCCTTTAACCTCTGATTTGTCTATTTAAAATTGGATTTATTTTCTCCTTAACTCTTCTTTCTCTGTTTAATCCTTTTAACCTGCTTTCTTTATTCACTCTGTGTTAACCCTATTTTTAACCTTTAACCTTTGATAAAGCTTTAATCTCTTTTACCCTTTACTGTCACGATTTATTTGACTGTGTCCTTTATTTTCCTGTATCTATACACAACCACTGTGCAAACCTATTTTTTTTCTTTATCATGTGTTGTGGAGGACTCTTGCTGCCTCTGGAGTGTTTGAATAACCATCAATGGTCATGATCCATTGATGATTCTGCTTGGTCTTGCGCTCCTGGTCATTTTGAGTACACAAAGTTGCTAGATTGTCACACAAAAAGTTTATTTAAAAATTTTTCGGACTTTAGAAATGAAAATTATGCATTTTCTACCTCGGCCACCTGCATACTAAACATAATTGTTAATTAAAATCCTGTTGTGGATAGAGTTCGGAAGATGGGGGCTTGTAGGTTTCCTGCATTTGTTTGGGCTTTTGGGCCATTTGGAGTGTTACAGGGGCGTAAATGGTAGATGGGGGTTTATCAAAACAATACGGGGCTTTGGCATGTTTGAACGGGGTAAATGGCATTAGGTTTATGGCGGGAGGTGGTAACCGGTTTATCGCATGGTTGATAGGAATTGAGGCGGTATAATTGGCGAGGATGTGATGCCATAGGATGAGCGACGTGTGGTAGGAAGGACGAGGGCATATAACACCAATATCACATGGTTCAAAGGTTTTAACCATTGCACATTTGGATTTGTGATGTGGGATTACGGCTGTTGGACTGGGAGGAGTTGATCGAACGGTGGTCGGGGGATTTGGACCGCAGGTAGGTTTAGCAGGTGTGGCCAGGAGTATGCGGAGTAGAAGGTTAAATGTAATGTGGGGGCCAAGGGGTATATGTGGCAGGGGTGCTTAATGTACAGCGGTGGTTGTATGATGCAGGGCTCGGGATAGTTTTAAGCGAAAGCGCTTAATCATAAGGCAAGGGCTAGGGCTATATGAGAGCGGAGGGTTAAGGTGGTGTAGCGGGGTTAAACGTATTTGTTGGGCTAGGGTTATATGGCCACATGGGGGTAAAGGATTTGAAGTGGGGGGCTAAAAAAATAGAAAGGGGTATCGGGTATTTTAAACAAAACAAAGTTTTATTAGAAAAAAGGGTGGGTCCCGAAACAAAATTATTCTCAAAAACAATGTAAAAAGGATTTTTACATTGTTTTGAAGGGAAAGACGGAAATGAGTGAAAAGGAGGGGTTGAATGGAGTTTTGGGTAGGGGAAAAAAGTGAGAATGAGGGTCTTAGGGAAAAACATGGAATTTTAGTACCATGAGGGTATTTTGAGAGAGGAAAAATGAGAGATAGTGAAAATAGGTTAAATGGAAAATAATGAAGGCAGTGAGATTTCTGAAAATAAAATGATAGTCAAGGAATGTTTATTTTCAGCAGACTGTAGAAAATCCATAGTCATCTAGTGATACTATGAATTCAGTAGACTAAAAATGGCTCAAGCTGGGGAGGGCAGCTCCTTTAGGAGGTGTCAAGAACCTCAAATTTCAGATCTTTGGTCTTTGTAGATCATTGCCTTATCCATTTTCGTTGATTTTCCATTTTTCAATACTGATCTGCTGTAATTATTTGTAACTGTGACCTTTTAACATTGAAACCATGCTCCCTGCAAATCAATTCTACCTACCCATCACTCTAGTCTAACATTTTTTCTTCATCTTGGAGGTGCATTTAGACTTGCAAACCTTGAGATCATTTTTCTTTTACAAATCAAGCTATCTAAATCTATCCTTATAACATACAAAGGCTCAAATTAGACTGATGAGCTCTTTTATTCTCTACCTAATCTACTTATCTATCAAGATTAAACAGTTTGACAGATTTTCATTCACTAACTATCAACATGAAATTTAAAGCATGACTAAATCAAGATTAAGCAGTTTGATTGTCATGACTTGTGGCATTTTGGACAAGCTGCACAAAAATTTTATTTTGCAAAAAGTAAAACTAGAACTAAGTGTTTTGAATCTGGAATTTATCATTTATCCCTTTCTTCTCTTTTTTGGTTCATATTTAGACTTTGGAACCAATGTCTTTTCATTTCTAACCTACTGATAAGCCAAGTTTAAACAGTTTGGAAAATCTTCATTTTCTAATCTATCAGCAAAAATTCAAAATTTGTTCAATCATGATTAGGTTGTATGATTGAACAAGTATTTTTCAAAGTAGTGGCATTTGGACTTGCACAATTTTAGAATTTTCATTTTTTGGTATGGGGATTTACCTTTTCTCTTTTTATCTGCCCTCTTTTCTTCTATTCTTTCTTTCCTTTTATAACAATTTTTCTGAAATTTTGTTTAGAAAATGTTATATACAATGAAAAAATTTAAACTGAGATTTCTCAACTGAAATAATGCTTGAACATCCTACCATTGAGAGGGACTCCAAATAATTTTGTTCCATCCATTTCTTAGAAAAATGCATTATTACCTCTTGCAGAATGGATGATCTATTGACCTTTCTATAGATTGTCAAATTTTCCATGCTTGCCTTTTTCCTCTCTTCTTGAATCCCATTTCAGCACTTTGTCTCCAATGCTGAAATCATTTGCCTTGGTCCTTTTGTCAAAGAGTTTCTTGATGTTTTTTTGTACTTGTCGTGTTCTATTGTATACTCCCTCTCTGTTTTGCTGCAGCTGAACAATCTGGTTTATTCTCCTTTGCATATTATTTTCTTGAAACTGTACTTCTTGAATGAGCTTCATTACTAGCACTCCCAAAATTGTTGGGAAAACTACATCTGCTCCATATACTAGCTGATAGGGAGACATACCAATTGAATTTTTATTTGTTAGCATGTCTGCCCATAGTGCATGTACTAGTTTGTTGTGCCATGAATTCTTGAACTCTTCCAACAAATTTTTAATGATGTTCACCAAACTTTTGTTTGAGGATTCAACCAACCCATTACCTTGAGGGTAATAAGCTCTATAATGTCCCAAAGTAATCTGATATTTGTGGAAAAAATCAACCATTTTCCTGGATCTAAAGGCAACAACATTGTCGGTAATGATTTTTCTAGGACAACCAAATCTAGATAAAATGTGGTTTTCAAGGAATTTGATAATTATTGAGTCTGTGGCAGTCCTGGAAGGGATGGATTCTATCCACTTTGTGAAATAATCAATTGTAGTAAGGATCCATTTATGTTGGGAAGAAGAGGAAGGATGGATTTCTCCAATGAAATCAAGACCCCATTGTTGAAAATGAGCTTCTACAAAAATTGGCTGTAATGGCAAAGACAACAGTTTTATTTTTCCCTCAAAGATTTTCCATTTATGGTAGGAAACTACCATTTTATGGATATCCTGAAAGAGGGTGGGCCAATAATAACCAGCGCTAAGGATTCTACCGATAGTGGTTTTCCAATAGAGGTGGCCTCCACATTCTCCTTCATGAAACTCATGCATAATCCTATCTACATCTCCTTTAGGAAAACATGTAAGAAATATACCACCAGATTTTTTCCAATACAAAACTGTCTAAAATGTAGAAATTTACAACTTTTAACTTCAAGAATCTTGCCTTTGTTTTGGACAGACCAGGAAGAAAATTTATATTAAAAAGCACATATAATATATCAGCATACCAGGGTGAGTTCATAAATGCTTCCTCAATAGGTGGAGTCGCCATATACTCTTGTTCATCCAATGGATCAATCATATTAATGTCCAGCTGTTGTGAAATCAGCTCGAAAAAGAGAAGAAAAGAGATATCAACGCCTTAGAAATAAGCCACTTCGAGGGGGAAACCTCCAATACATTACATGAATGAAAAATTCTTGGCTAATACAAATGAAAAAACCTCCTCTCTATATATAGGAGTCCATGGGGCCACAATGTAATCCTAGTGGGGCCATAATGTAATCCTAGCCGACCTAACAATAATAATGTAAGGGCACAATCATAACAATATGGGGGTTACAGGGGTACAACAATAACAATAAGGGGGTTACACTAACAACAATAAGGGACTATATTAGTAATATAAGGACCTAACATGCTCCTCTCCTTCAAAAAATTGTTGCCCTCAATGCTTGAGTAGCTCCTGGTGCTTATGTATAAAATTCTCATCCTCCCATGTAGAATCTTCAGCTGGTAAGTTCTTCCATTTGATGAGATACTATGAAATTGATCGATTTCATAGCTGCCGAGTTATTGTTTCCGTGACTGCTTCAAGTTCCAATATGGTTTTTCCTTCCTCATCAAGTTCTGGAAATATTGTTTGAACTGGAAGTTTGTCCCCTATAACCTTTTTTAAGCATAAAACATGGAAAAATGGATGCACTTGCGAAGAAGCAGGAAGCTCGAATTTGTATGCCATAGTACCAATATTTTGCAACACCTTGTAAGGACCATAATACTTTGGCGATAATTTATTATACTTCTTACCTTGCTTGAGGGAAATTTGTTTGTATGGTTGTAGCCATAAAAATACCCAGTCCTCCACATCAAAACTTATCTAACTGCGATGTTGATCTGCCTGTTGCTTCATTCGATTTTGTGCCAAATTTAGGTTATCCTTTAAGAGTTGGAGAACTTCTTGTTGATGGTTGATTTGATCCTCCACTGCTTGAACCCTAGAATTTTCCCTTAAAGAATATGTGATGGATGGTGGATGATATCCATAAAGTGCCATAAATGGGGTCATTTTTGCTACAGTATTGAAGGAAGTGTTATACCACCATTCAGCGAGAGGTAACCACTTGACCCATTTTGCTTGCTTATTAGATACAAAACAACGAAGATATCCTTCCAAACATTTATTCACTATCTTTGTTTGACCTTCAGATTGAGGATGATAAGATGAGCTATGAGCCAGTTGAGTACCCAAACAAGAAAATAATTTCGTCCAAACATTTCCTGTAAAAATGGGATCTCTATCACTTACAATAATCTTCGGGTTTCCATACAGCTTTTGAATTGTTTCCATAAATGCAGTAGCAAAGGTACTTTCTTTAAATGGATGAGATAATGCAAAAAAGTGTGCATACTTGGTAAGTCTATCAACTACCACCATGATGACACTCCTTCCTTCGAACGTAGGTAAACCTGTGATAAAAGATATTGAAATCTCCTCCCAACATTGACTTGGAATGGATAAAGGTTTTAGAAGACCCGGGGTCTTAATTGTCTCAACTTTATTTTGTTGGAAAACCAAACATTCCAACACAAAATTTTGAATATCAGATTTAAGTTCATCCCAAAAACATTTTTTCTTCACCCTGTGGTAAGTTTTTAAAAATCCCGAGTGTCCTCCTAAAGGAGAAGTGTGCAATTCCAAAAGAATATTTTGTTTTAGTTGCAAATTCTTGCAAATATATAAGCGATCTTTGTACCATAGTGAATCATTTTTCCAACTAAATGTATTAGATGTACTAGGATATTGCTGCAACTTTTGATTGAGTGTCCAAACTTCTTCATCCTTCTTCCATTCATCATTTTATTCAGTTATCCAATCTAGTTGGATAATAGAAATGGCACAAAGCAATGCTTCCACCTCTTCATCCTTTCATGAGAGTGCATCTACAACAACATTTAGCTTCCCTTTTTTGTACATGATTTCAAAGTCACAACCCAACATCTTTGTGACCCATTTTTGTTGCTCTTCCGAAGATAGTCTTTGTTCCAAAAAGTGTTTAAGACTATCATGATTAGTTTTTAACTTGAAGTGTCTTCTCATTAGGTAACACTACTACATTTGGCAGAAATTCCGACACTTGGTTCCGATGCTTTTGACCAAATGTCAGAAATTTCCCCAAATTTTTTCAATCCCGCCCGAAACCGTCGCTATACCGACGTCTAGAGAAATGTGTCACAATACCGACACTTAGAGAAAGTGTCACAATTGAGACGTTTGAAGGAAGACGTCGCAATTGCGACACTATGCCCCAAGGCGTCGCTATTGCGATGGATGCTTCCAAACGTCAAAATTGTAACACAATGTCTAAGTGTCGCAATTGCGACGTTTGGAGGCATCCGTCGCAATAGCGACACTTTGTTTGCGACACAATGTATAAGTGTCGCAATTACAATGTTTAGAGGGATCCATCGCAATAGCGGTGCTCTGGCCGCCGCCAGTATAACGACACTTATATGCAATAAATGACAATTATATGGGCTTTGCAAAAATTGTCGGCTTACAGAGCAGTGCGAGGAGTAGTTAATGGAGGCACCTTTACGAATTGCGCATAATTTGGAGAGAAAATAGTAATAATGAGAGAGGCTCCTTCAATTGCGTCTTTGATTTTTGAAGGTATGGATTGTCCAGCCTGCAATTCTATGCTGTCGAGAAAGACTTGCAATCCTCTGGAAACAAGACTGTTGTGAAGATGCCTGGCGAAGAAACAGACATCGGGTTCACGACTGTTGATGAACACATCGTAGTCCGGCGAAGAAGGCACCAAGGAGGGTATTCTCAGTGAATGAGGGATGTTGAAATATTAATTTCAACTACCCTGTCCTCTGGCCGCTTTCTAAATCTGTTTGAATGGCTCTGTCAAATAGCCGCTTTCTAAAACTGATGAACAGTCAATTTTGGTTTTGAAATCACAGTCCCTGCACACTTAAAAAAAGAGCGCTGTATTTTTTTGGAAACAGAGAAATTTAATAGTAAACGCGGGAGATTTTAATTCAGAAGAACATGGTCCCACAAACCACAGACCAAATCAGCCATCCACGTGGAAGCAGGCGATTCGATCGCGTTATTTTTTGGCCCGTCTGCATTGTGGAATTCCGGACCCGAAACATTATAGGGCGGAATTAATTTGATTTTCGCGTCATAGTTTTCCTCCGTACGAAAAGCCAAAAAAAGGACCCGAATTTTTATATGGCGTATTCTATGAATTTTTCGCGTCACAAATTAGGGTGACATTAGCAGGCTATTTTGGAATGCGAATTTGTGATTGAAATCGGGTTTATTTTTTTTGAAGTCTGGACGTATGATATAGTTTTATTAATATTTTGTTATAATTTTTTTTTCACTGCCCGATAGTTATTTACATATGGACAAATATTTCACTTTGGGCATTTGTAATGTGGGCCCCGAATACTTTAAATAGGTACATATACATTAGACAGTTTAAAATTTTTGAGGATTGCACCCCCGGTGCAATTTTTTGTTTATAAAATTATATGATACATGTGAGATAAAGGTTTATTATTTATCATATATAAATAAATTTTATCAATATTGGACATTTACACTTTTATGAGGTGATGTTATAAGTAAATTCATAAATATCTCTTTTTAATCCTCATTTGACTCCATGAATATGTTTGGAAATGAAATTTCAATAGATTAATTTTCTCCTAACCTATGTATCATCAATATTGTACATTTACATTCTTAATTATGAGGTGATGCTATAGGTAAATCCATGAATATCTCCTTTTAATCTTCATTTTACTCCATGAATATGTTTGGAAATGAAATTTCGATAGATTAATTTTCTTGCTATTATATGTTTTACGAAGATATGGTAATGAATTCTCTCTTTTTCTTCTTAGAAATAATTATATATAATTTTTTTTTTTTCAAAATGGATTAAAAAAATTATATGAGAAAAATTATTAATTCATCAATATGTGTGTGTGTGTGTTGTGAGGAATAATTTCATAGTTCAACTTAATGGTTCATTATATAATCATGTGATCATCACCAATGATATATCTTAAAAAGCAACTAAAAAGCCATGTGTACAAAATCGATGTATACTCTAGAGAGTGGTTCTCATATCACTATGTAAATTGTTGTATGCTACTTCAAAAAAATTATAAGATAAACCGTAATACACATCATATATGCACCATAACAATTGGTGCAGGGTAAAACCCACCTGCCACACCTTTGTACTCGATCCAATTTTCTCTGTCAACTCTTCTAGCTGTGGGAGTTTCCTCCAAGGATCATAATACCCCCAAGGCCTGTTATCACCCTAGTAATTCTCATGTTGTGGGATAGGGATTTTTGTAGTTAGGAACACCAGGGGTAACCAAGAACCACTTTGGGAATTCAAGATCTAGCCTTCTTGAACTCTAGAGAGGGATCTCTCTGTATGATTTAGCTTTGTTTTAGTAACAGATATTAGGCTAGCTATGATTGTGTATTTGGGTTTGATTTTAAAATATTGGTGGGAATAAAGATATTTCAAGGTAAACCAGAAGGATCTACCAGAATATTGGGCAATGGAGTCAACTCTCTAGGCAAGCAGAACTAAGAAATAAGGCTCAGAGAATGTGGTAAGGGCAAGATAGGTGACCTTCTAAGGCTATGTATAGGCTTGATTTGATGGAGTGGATGGAATCTGAGCAAAAGGGCACTTAAGAATCCTTAAGCTACATATAAGAATATTGAAGAAGGGGATCTAACTGGGAACCGTAGAACTGCCCATAAGGTTTTACGAACAGGCTATTACTGGCCTACGATATTTAAGGATGCCAAACAATTCGTGCAGGCATGTGATAGCTGCCAAAGGGCAGGACGCCCTGGGTAGTCTGATGAAATGCCTTTGAACCTTAAACTATTGATTGAACCATTTGAATGATGGGCACTTGATTTTGCTGGCCCTATTAGTCCTCCCTCAAACCAAAAAACATACATCCTAGTTGCAACCGAATATGTCACTAAGTGGGTCGAAGCAGAGGCACTTTCAAAAGCTACAGAGGACTCTGTAGTACAATTTATTTTCCAAATCTTTGTGCGCTATGGTCTCCCAAGGGACATAATCACAAATGGAGGACCACAATTTGTAGGTAATAAATCAGCTGAAACATTGCAAAACTACCACATTCAGCACAATATTACAACTCCATATCACCCACAGGCCAATGGCCAAGTAGAGAGCACGAACAAAGTAGAAAACATTAAAATGCCAAGTAGAGAGCACGAACTATAGTTGTCTTGAGAAATTTTATTCACACTGAATAATTCAAATTGTGAAGTATTTATACAAAAAAATGTTTACAAAATATCTCAGGAATTGAGATAATGTTTTAATCAAAAATAGGAAAGAAAACTTAAAAAGAGGGACAGCTGCAAAACAATTTGCAAGCTGTTACCTTTTTACAAGCAAAAATAGAACTGATTATTCTAATTTTAACTGATTGTTGTTGTGCACTTTAACCCTGTATTTTTACCATTTGAGGTAACAGTAAAAAATGAATTTCCAAGTGAATTTCCTGTTTTTTATCCATTAAATTCACAACAGATCTGTGAATTCTTGCCACTTTTCGACAGAGGGGATCTTCATAGTCTTCAAGTTTCTGTAACTTTCATCTGCCTCTGTATACTTGGAAAAGTTAGGCTTGATAGTGAACATATGCCTGATCTCATTATCTAAAAAGAACATATTTTCAAAATACTGAAGAAGTATTTTGCCTGTTGGTGATCCTTGAGGCAATTTTTGTCTGGCTTGCTCTTTTGCATGATTTCTGATTTTTAGATCATAATATTTCCGAGGCATTAACTTGTCATTCAATGCGTGAATATCAGGAAAACCTACTTCTGACAATTTTTTGTATTTGGCTAAAAATCTTGAGATGGATAAATTCATGTCTTTACACCAGTCCTCTTGATTACTCATTATGTTTCTTTTGTTCAGGACCTTTTTTATTTGAAGAATGGTTTCTATTCTATCAACAATTTTCAATTCTTCCAACTCTTCCCTGGTTTTACTGTTTAAAAAATCTATGAGTTGGACTGCTTGGGCTGGTTTTTTGTCAATTTCCCTCTTAGACTTGTCAATCTCTGCACTAGCAACTTGAAGTAACTCCCTCTGTTCATAAATTATCCGAATTGAAGGCCATTGAGAATGAATGCCATCAATAATTTTGGTCCATAAATGATTTTTTATAAAGGCCACTTGATCTGTAAGATTTACTTGTGCTTGTAGAATCTTTACCTGTTCTTGTAGTCGATCAGCCCTTTGCTCATGTCCTCTAGAAGTAGTCAAGGCATCATTTTTGGATTTTTCTAAATTTTTAATAGTGCCTCTCAAAATAAGAATCTCTTTATCTTGGTCTTGTGGTGTGCTCCTCTATGAGGATGAATAAGAAGAGGCATAGATTAGAGAAGTAATTGGCACTGCAGTTGCCAGTACTCCATTCAGTGCCAAGTGTTCTGCCAAAGTAGATGGTATAGAAGTGTTTATAGTGGGGATCACTGTAGGAATGACCATTGGTTGTGCTTTTCTTAGTTCTTCATTCTCTTTCATTAGAGCTTCTATTTGACTTTCCATTTTTTTTATCTGACCTGTCATTTGATGTACAAGCTGCTGTAAATCATCATTCTCTATTTTTTGCTGTAGAATTTCTTTTGCTTGAGAGTTTTCACTCTGAAGCAACTTCAACTGTTTTCTAAGAGCAACTATATCCTCATTTTTCTGTTTAATTAAGACTTTTGCCCCTTGAATGTTGGTTGGGTCACCCCCTGCTTCAAACACTATATCTTCTAGTGATTTTATTCTTAAATTATTAGCATACAGTGAGGCTTTGTCCAAACTCATTTGATTTTGGAGGTTGAGAACTGTTTTCTCAAGCCTAATTGATTTCATAGTTTTACTGACAATTTTGGAATATAGCATTTCAGTATTGCTCCTATGAAATTCAATTTGATCTAATTCATGAATGGCATCTGCATCCAGTTCAAGATCTGTTTTGGAATAATCTACCACTAATTTTGGCTCAGCCACTGTAGGCTTCAAGAATGACATTACCAATTTATTGGATGAATAATCAAATGCTGAAAGAAGCATGTCTTTGTTTCCAGGCTTTTCCTTAAGAAATCTAGAATGAGCTTTATTCTTGAGCTCTTCATTCTTCTCTTTAATCTGTCTGAATCTGATCTGAATCTCTGACTCTGTATTGTCAGTTTCCTGAGAAGAAGGAGACAAATCGACAGTAGCTTGGTTTTCCTTCATGACTGTATATTTTTGTTGTGTTCCAATTTTTACATTTTGAAGCTCTTTTAATGTTTGAGTGACTATTCTTGTTTCTTCATCATTTATATCAATATTTACAGCCTTATCCTTTTCTTCTTCTGTTGACTTGCTTCTTTTACTATAAGGAGTTCTGAATTTTATGTCCTCAATAGTCTCAGTTATGAAACTATCTCTTTCTCTGTCTCTTTTATGTACATTATCAGTATCTTTGCTTGTAGAAGCCACCTGTACTGTCTGTTCAATCTGTTTGCCTTTGCCACTGTCTACCTGTATTACCTGTATTGCCTGTGAATCATCATCAGATAGGGTGTTTGGCTCCCATTCAATTTTATTTACATATCTTTCAATATGGGGCTTAGGATCATGCAAGTAAACATGCAACTTACATTTTACCCTTATTGCACTCAAAATACCTTGTGGGTCATACTTCCATGTAAAACTACATGGGAACTTATACTCTTTAAGTTTGACATTTATCTCATTGGCAGCTTCTCTATTATTCACAATGAATGGCCCAATTTGATTTTTCAGCTTAAATTGGGTCTTTTTCTTGAAATCTATGAAGTGGATTTCATCTACATTCAATAGTTGTCTCAGATATTCTAAAGCAAATATTCTTGTAGTAACAAATCTGGGTAACTTATATGGGGCTAGGGATGAGCCATACACTCTGATTTCTGTATGATTTTTATATAAATACCAATCTCCAGTTTTGTAGCTCTCTGATAACTGCAGAATTATTCTTGTCTCATCATTGATCCTAGGGATCTCCTCTTTTTCCAAGAGATACATAGCAGGGGCTATAAATGAGTCATTGAAATCTGTAAAACTATACTTTCTGTTCCATTTCCTTAAAATATATGACCAAAATACTACTGATAGAACTTTTCCTTCTGCATCCACTTTCTTACATTCAATTGGAAACTTATCTGTTTGATAATATAGGAAGAGGTGGAGTAGATAAGAGGAGTATCTGAAAACTCATTCTTCTGATAATCTGGATAACTGATAATGCATAATTTCAGCAATAAATCTAGCAAAATTGAACTGAATGGATGGTGATTGACTAGGGCTTAGAGTTGACAGAAAACCTAGGATAGCCACATCAGTGAATTAATCACTGGTGTATCCTAGTATGAAGGAGAGCATTGAGACAATCTGTCTAGTTTCATTTGGGAAATCAACAGTGTCAAAAGGAGGATTTAAATTAGGAAAATCAACTTGATTTGGACAAAAAGTCTGGTATATTTTGAATCTAGCATTGAAATCCAAGTCAAGATATAGTTGGGTTAAATTTTCTATTGATAGGGAAGCAAAATTGGGGTCATGATTCATTTGCAGCATGGAATTTATCGACTCTTCAGTGATGTAAAATAGGGTATCTTTTTCTTTGTTTACAATACATATTTTTTTTGGCATATAATAGGCTTGGCATGATCTGATAAATTCAGGAACAAAATGAGTGAGAGGGACAATATATCTAGGCAGATTGGATTCCCAAATTGGAATATCTTTGTCACCCTTTTCCACTGATTTGCCATAGCACCAATTATAGACATCAAGCAGGTTAAATTCTACATTAGGTTCTAGTATTCTATAGTCCAAATCAACTAAAGGGCTGTTCTCTAGAGAAATGACTGGAGGGTGGACTGGTCTGACCACTTCTGTAGAATCAGTCGTGAGTACAGGAGTTGGTTTGTTGATTTTGAAGGACATAGGCTGAGGAATCTTTGCAGAAGAATTCTTTTGAGATTTTGGGCCTCCATTCTTGGGGGTTACCTGTTTTTTGGTCATTTTTAATAATGAACGAAGCAAGCTTAAATGGTTTTCTAAGTTCCTTTACGAGAAACAGGGGTTTCTTGGCGAATTTCCACTGAAAATGGGGTTTCTGAGCAGGGTTTTTAGGAAATGCAAGGAATTTAAAACTCATAACGTGTATTTAAAATTGATTTCAATAGCAAAACGGACCAGGGTATGGAAAAAACTGCGAGAAAGGGAAATTAGGGATTCCAGGGAAATTTTGACAGATTTTCCCCTGAAAAATGGACACTTTTTTGCAGTAACTTTGGTAATTATTTGAAATTGATAGGAATTTTGAAATCTCAGAGGGAAACTTCGAATAAAAGTACCTGGAGAACCAACGGAATTCGGTTGAAGACGTTGCAGAGGTGCTCAGTCTTCAATTTTTTGAAAATGGCTTCGCAGAGGACAATGTAGTACTTTGTAATGGAAATTCAGGGCAATGGGCGTCGAAAAATGGTACTAGTAGGTTGAAAATGGCTCTGCAAAGTTTCTCATGGTTCAAACGGTGTGATTTTGAGGAAAAACAGTTTTGCAATGTTTTTACAGGTTTAAAGCGAAAAGGTGAAAATTTGAATGAAAAATATAATTTGAATGTATTAAACGATGGTATAACCATAGTTAAATGACATTAAACTCTGGTTAAATGGGTGAGGTTTAGGGAATACCGCCAGTGGTATTCGCGAGGGTAAATGGTGGTAAGTGGAAACTAGATTTTCAAACTCGATACAATGTGGTGGCGACACGTAAGCGCGGGTGGTTTGGAAAAACCACCCATTTCGCGCAGCTTTGCAAAAACATCAAACGATTACTTTATGAGCACGGAAATGTATTAGCGCCGTCGGATCTGGATTCAACGAGTGAATGAACACGATCAAAAGGAAAGGTGCGGGGAAAAGCTAAGTTATCGGGTTCACTTTGGGCCATTGATCTTGGGAAACCGTCACTATACCGACATTTAGAGAAAAGTGTTACAATACCGACACTTAGGAAAAGTGTCGTAATTGCGACACTATGCCCCAAAGCATTGCTAGACGGCTGCCTCCAAATGTCGCAATTGCCTCCAAATGTCACTATTATATGTTTTACGAAGATATGGTAAGGAACTCTCTCTTGTTCTTCTTAGAAATAATTATATATATATATATTTTTCTTTTCAAAATAGATTAAAAAAATTATATGAGAAAAATTATTAATTCATCAATATGTGTGTGTTGTGAGGAATAATTTCATAGTTCAACTTAATGGTTCATTATATAATCATGTGAGCATCACTAATGATATATCTTAAAAAGCAACTGAAAAGCCATGTGTACAAAATCAATGTATACTCTAGAGAGTGGTTCTCATATCACTATGTAAATTTTTGTATGCTACTTCAACAAAATTATAAGATAAACTGTAATACACATCATATATGCACCATAACAATTGCCATACAACTAATTTGTTTTAGGATACATGTGGCATATAGGGGTAGATTCCATATGATGTGTATATCAATCTATTAGGTGTTGGTAAGTTGTGAGTATCTAAGAAATGATAAGGAATATCCATACATCATGATCTTGTAATGTGATTATAAATTGTGTCTATAATTTCCATAAAATGTATAAATGATTTGTTTAAAAAAATCAACACAATCAACCCTAAACAATGCTCATGATGTGGAATGTCATTGGTGAAACCAAAATGATGGTCACATGTCCCATTTATATGGTAATGGTGATCATATATATGTTGTAGCGACACTTGATGAGTAATTAAATAAATCTCATAGTGTGACTCATTGTGCCATATTTTTTTAAAGCATGATTTGTTTTCCTAGTTTTTACTAATTTGTTAACATATTTTATTCATTTGGAAAGATAATTAATGATGCTTTAAGTAATTAGGACCTAATGAGAGATCATCTTCACATCTTCACTAAAATATATTTGGTAATTGTAGTCACTATATGAACCGCACATGCATGCTACTTAAGAAAAATTGAAATATAAACTATAATACACATCTTATATCTTCCATAACAATTGTCATACAACTTATTTACTTCTAGATACATATGAAATACTTCAGGAAAATGCCATATTATGTGTATACCAATATAGTAGGTGTTGGTAAGTTATGAGGATCTAAGAAATGATAGGGTATCCACACATTAGTAGTGCCCTGGTGAATTTTTTGCATAATTTTCTATTTGTTGTAATTTTGTTTCCTGGATTTGTTATAGATTTCAAATAATATATACAATTATCTACCAATCGTTCTTTATAAAGAAGAAGTACAATAAGTAGTCACCTAAAAGTGAGCCATGTGAAAATATTGGTAACATGAGTAACCTGGTAAGCTGTAAATGAAAAGTGAATAACCTCCACTCACCAACAAGTGGCAGGCAGGGTTGGAATTTGGATTTCTCTTTACCCGTCACACAATTTTTTTGACGTTTTGGTCATTGTTTTTCTAGTAAATAAACGTTACGTTTAAAATTTTTCACTTCATTAATCATGTTCTCGTAATAAATTAACCCTTCACCAATAAAAGTTTGATTAAAAAAATTGAATGCTCTTCCATTTTCTTTGGATTTTGGAGTGTGATATATCTGTGTCATGGACTTTTAATACCTAAAGTTTCAAGAGAAATAAATGATTCTTGTCAAACTAATATTTCATCAATATATGCTATGATCTACTAAAAATTACTTCAAAAATCAAGTAACCTTCCAATATAAAGAAAAAAACATGAACGAGCTTTCCCTAAATTGCAATAAATTTATGTTTATTATTAATATTGCATAATCAGTCTTATAAAAATTGCATAATCGGACTAAGAAAAAATCCTCAGTGCATTGTTTATTGTTGTTGTGATTAAAAAAATGAGCCAAAGAACGCTAAGGCACTCATAGAAATCAATCTATGTATTATTTCTCACAAAATCATGTTGAGTAGTGGAGACTAAGCGCTAGATTTTTTTCTGTCCTCAATCTCTCTATTAATTATGTCTATGTAGTTATAAGAATAACAAGCCAAATAAATCTTAGGCTTCCAGAGAAATTATTCTCTGTGTGCAGAAATTGATGATTACTGTTGACTAAATGTTATACCATTTGAAATTGTTGAGCTAAATTAATCAGGCCATGATGTACCATTTGTCAGTATCTATTTTCTCATGTATGAAAGTTTTTTTTTTCTAAGTAAAATTAATTCTATTAACAAAAGGAGTACAGTACAGTGGGCCGAAGCCTGATCATTGCCGAGTGCTGTGGCATTTGAAACAAAAAACCATAGTTTGAAGACTTCCCTACAAGAGGGAAACCAGTCTGAAACAGTTCATTTGAAAAATCCCTCGCAGGGGAACCATAGAATTGTAGTACTGGAGACCATATCGAAGCAAAAAAAATAGATGCATTTTCAAACACAGTAGGAAACACATGAATAGGCCCGTGAGAATGGGCAGAAATAGAGCAAAAAACCAAAGTGAAGAGGAGGAACTATTCATCAGGAGGTTCGTATAAAACTCTGCACCAGAGTTCATCTGGTTCCCCGTCAGCATTATACAGGTAAGCAATAGAATGGATCACCTTCCCGGGAGGAGGAGGAGTAATCTGCGCCTCGCTCGCTTGCACTACGTCCTGCCTCTCAGTAGGTTGACCCACCGCTTCCTTGTTTGCCAGGTACTACGTGGCCTTGCCCATCTGACCCTGCACGTTTGCACTATCAGGGTGCTTCAGCCCAACAAACTGCACCAAATCCTGAGACGCCGAGAGGTTGCATTCCACCGGGCGAGAACTGGGAACAATTTCCTGAGGCTCTTCACGAAAGAAGACCGTAATTAAGGCAGTCACCTTGGGTCGATTGAGGGTGATGTTAAAGGAAAAATGCGCGGTGTGGGTTTGAGCAGGAGGAGCGGAAGGAGTGGGGGAAGTAAGGCGACGGCCTGAGCGGAGAAGGCACCCTCTAGGTTGACTGTCAGAGTGGGAGATAGACGCAGAGGAGGTGCCAGAGGTGGAGGGAGAGCGTCGAATTTGGCACATAGTGGAGCCTCTTCGGTAGCGCATTCTCTGCCTGAGGCGCGACATAGTCGTACTCGAGACATCAGGGCAGGGAGGCAAAAGATGGACAGAAGACTGAGGCGAGAGGGAAACAGGGCAACAGAAGCAAGCTTGCAGGAACCAGCGTGGGAGAAGTGGAGATTTTCTCGAAAATCCAAAAAACAATTGAGATAGCTCCTCTTACCAGTTACAGTCCGAACATTAGAAAGCCCTGCTCCTGGAGCGCACCACAGATTCATAGGCGGGGGAATTCTATTCAGACCAGAGGGACGCTCCATAATAACAACCCAGTCTACCGTGCAACTGTGAATCGACTGCAATAAACCACCATAAGTATGAACTGGAGGCTAAGCCATGTCGCGACATGCGAATGTGTATCGAGGAGCGGGACTATGGTTTATTCGAGCACCAGGAGTAAATGGCATTAAACACCGATAAGTCGACATTAAGAACTGAATGACAACACTCTTGCTGGTGGGCCAGTGGCTTCCCCTTATGCCACACCCCCATCCCATCACGTTAAACACTACCAACTTCACCCGCATCCGGGTTCTCATGTATGAAAGTTGATGTACCATTGAAAGTTTAATAATTCTATTGAAAGTTTAATAACTATAATAACTATATATATATATGTATATATATATATATTTTTTAATTTAATGATTAATAATCATTAAATTAAAATTCTTAAAAGACAAAATAAAAGCCTAATAATCAAGAACTATTATGATAATTTAAAAATATAGAACTCGGGCTGAACATAGTTACAAAGATACCAAGAAAAGAAGAGTGCATGTGCATGATAACCTCTTTCTTGACAACCTATGAATGCCATTCTCAATGAAGACTCAAGACTCAACTGGATTGGATTGTGTATCAAAACAGTAGGAATGAATCAAAGTTCAATGAATCAATAACTTGATCAAGAAAATTTATAGGGAAAGGTAACTTGACTATCAATCTACTAAACCTCACTTCCATGATTAAAAAAACACCCCCACCTTCTCAGTGGTCCCATCATGGTCCACCTATTGAAAAACAACCAACAAATATTATTTTTTTAATATTTTTGCATGGCCATTGGACAATGATTTACTATGGTTTTCCAACTAAATTCCACTGGATGATTATTCAAAAATATTGAGAATTAGTTTAGTCTCAAGGCATAGCCAAGAGTCTTACTGGATAATTATAGATTACCTCTCCATTGGATGATTGTACATTTTTCAGCTACTTTTTCATGTGAATTTCAGTTGATGCTAGATCTTTTCCTTCTATTTCTTTAGTGAAGCTAAGAGTTAACTTTTATCTTACATTAATAACTATACTTGCATGAATATCCATGCTTTTATACTTCCCCACTGTGGTCAATGTTGATGTATGGCCTTGGCCCATTGATCTTACAATTAACTCACTATTCATATTCAATTTTCTCTAGTTCAGCCCAATAAAATAAGGAAAACAGAAAATGAAGTCCTGATTTATCTTTCCAGTGCTCCTACATAATACAAATACTCTTAAAAACCAATTAATATATAAACTGTCATCATTCATGCTAAAATCAGTTTGAATTTTTATAATGAATCTACTTACAATTAATATATTACATTGCTCACAGAATAAGAGATAATTTAGAACTATGATTTCACAATAATAGATTATCGGGCTCCCACAGGGCGATGAACTTGGTCGGATGTGACCCTTCTACAGCAGCTCCTAAATCTGCCTCTTGATTTCATCATTTTCCAGAACAGAGCACCGATAGATCGGTCCATTGGGTAGCGGCGCACCTGGGGTCAGATCAATCGGGTGCTTGACTTGACAGTGTAGAGGAACCCCTGTGGGTGAGGTGAAAATGTCCCCGTACTCCTCCACAACCTTATCCATTTGTTGTTGTCGTGCAGAGGAGCCTTTTCTGGAGGTCATGGCCATAGTCTTCTTCTTGCCCTGGGGGCGGATCATCAGGAAAACGAATTTCCTGGTTTGGGAAATGAGCTTACTGAATTGTTTTGCAGTAACCAAAGAGATAGTAGCAGGAGGTGGTACCTCTGGTATCCTGTACAACTTATTTCCCAAAGTAACAATAACAGCACAAGGCCGATACTCATACACTGCATGACGCTTCCACAAGTATGGTTGTCCTAATAATACATTAGAAACATCAATAGGAACAACGTTGCATAATACCTCATCCATGAAGGGCTTGATGCTATAGGGAAGGCGGCACTGCTGGCTGACGCGGAGATCTTGTCCTTGGTGAAGCCACCCAATGGTGTATGGATGTGAGTGAGCTGTGGTCGGCAAGCCCAACCGCTTCACGGCATCTACCGAAATGAGGTTCTTTTGGCTCCCATTGTCGACAATGAACTGTACCGGGGAGCCCTGTTACACTAAAATATGTCACCTTGACATTCTGCTGACTGTATGAGCTCATTAAACACTCATACATGCCTCCTTTGTAAGTCTTACAACCTTTGTTCCTCATTCCAAGCCTCAGAACTGGAAGAAAAACCCTAAAAATCTCTGAAACTCAGGGTACGCAGATAACATGAAGCCTGCCTGCATTTTTAGCTAGGGTACGCAGGTAATGTGAAGAGAAACTGCGTTCTAGAACGCATTTTTCTAGTGTAATGCCTGCGGTACCCCTGTAAAGTCAAAAAAGTGCGAAAGTAAACTGAAAAAGTTGATTTTCGGTCAATTTTGGAAGGTTCTAGATGAGATTTTTTGGGGATGAGTACGCTTTAGTAAGGTGCATGTATCCCACACCTTAAGGAACTAATCCCTTGATGTGAGGAGCCTATCCCTTTGAAGGAGGATTCTATCCCTTTAAAGGTGGAATCCTAACCTCCTCATCTGCTCTATAAAAGGAGGCATTGAGTAGCCTCAAAGGGTTAAGTTCAAGAGTTAAGAAGTTTTGATGGAGATTTTGGAGATTGAGGATTAGAGTTCAAGCTTTATGTGTGATTAAGCTGAAGTGCTGTTGAAATTTAGACTTCTTTCTGCTGAGCTTTTGAGAGGAAAGATCACATACCTCTTTATGCTTCTGGAGGAAGAGTGCAAGACTTATCAAAGTAGAGGAGATTCCTGCTTCGGACCCCGGGAAGGCCTTTCGAACATCAAGGCTAAGGTTATAAGGTTCTTATGTATATTTTAAGATTAATACAATCAAGTTCTGTTTTTCTCAATAAATTGTTGTTCGATTGTTTATTTCAATAAGCTGTCGTTTGATCATTTATTTCATAGATTCCTTGATCACTATGATAGGTATGTTTTATAATTATTTTTTATACAGGTGCTATTGATATTTTCTTGTTTTTGATTGCAGATCAACGAAAGATGATACTTTCTTGTGACAAAAGGGCCCTTGTTGCGACGAAGGATTATTGATGCAACGGAAGCACTGCGACCGCAAATAAGCATTTGGATCTAAGGTAGGATCGACACCTTCATAAAATTTATTTGTAAAACGAATATATCTAGAGAAAGACAAACTTAGTTGTTCGTTTGTTGCTAGATTGTCTTCTGACACTAGGGAGATCGGTCTTGTCCGCAAGAACGATTTATCCGGCCAACAAATTGGCGACTCCGCTGGGGAATGAGACTTGTTGTTTTTGGTTCTCTTTTATTTTGATTTGAGGAAATTTTTTTCCTGGTTTTTGATTGATGGATATCTGCCTGGGTAGCTTAGTTTTTCTTCTTTTTTTAAAAATTTTGAAATCTTTTATGTTTTTCTTGAAGTTTTCAGGGGACCGCACTTTGTCTTCACACACAGTGCGGGCATCTCCGCACTTTCCTTAGGTAACCAGTGCGGGACCGCACCTGTTACTTCTAGGAGCCTGCGGACCCTGTTAAAATTTTGGAAGAACTCCAGATTTATTTCTTTTATTTTAGTTTAGATTTAATTTAGGATTCTTAGCATCTACCCAGATTTGTATTTCTCTGTCAAAAATCTCTTGTTTCTGAATTTCTTTCAGCAAATTCTTCATCTCATCAATCTCCATTAAGTTAATTGGGTGTTTTGAGTCTCTTTTTTGAGAAATTCTTAATTTGATTTCCTTTGGTCATTACTTGGAGGTGTGTCTCAGTCTTTTCACAATTTTGCATCTTTTTCCTTTGGGGGGCTAAATTGTGTATGAGTGTTAATCGCCTTTGAGTATTTTTATTTTTGATCTTTGGAACTCTCATCCGATTTTCTTGACTTCCACTTGGTTGCTTCTTAGATTACATTAGAATCATCTTGTGTTTGAGAATTCTCTTGCATAGATCACACTTTCATAATTAGAATTCTCATTTTCAGAATATGAATGAAAAATGTGCATAGATTACATTTGCATACTTTTCATGTGAATTGTGCATAGATTACAATTGCATAGTTTATATTCTGAAAAAATCAATCTTAGATTTAGATCATTTTTTCTTTGATTTGAATTTAGATGTTTTTATGTTTGTTAAAAAAAAAAAAAAAAAACACAAAAAAAAAAAATTGTTTTGGGATTGATTTGCATTAGTTTTTCTTGATAAAATTAGTGCATTAGAGAATTTGTTATATTTTCTCTTATTTATCAATCTTTGCATTGTTGGAAGAAAATGGAAACTCTCTCCCTATTTTATTTAGGATTCATCGAATTGAAAATATTACATTATCATATTCGATTTCATTCAGTTTTGGTTCGGGTCATAACACCATTGGTTTCATATCCATTTACCCTTTTGAGTAATAACAACCTAAATAACACAGCGCTTAATTAAAATTCATCTAGTAATTTTTACATTTTTAGGGCTCTTTCCACCAATCTAGCTTAGGCTAGTGTCTTGGAATAGGTTTTAGTTAACTCTCCAAGACAGTAAAACAAACAAGTAGTCGATCTTGTGGTAGGAAAAATTCCAATTGTTGCATGTATGCTCTGGGAAGCTCCTCCTAAAGGAGTCAAGCACGAGATCATATCTGAACCGGTGAGGTAATCAATCCTTCCTCATTGGGAACGATAGAAGATATACACGTATTAACAACGGTAAACCTCGGATAGACCATTGTCGAGGAGCCTGGGGTCACTTGTCGGTAAACCTTGGATTATTTCAAGGAGCCTTCAAGGGGATCGAGCTTTGTTACTCTGCCCTTGCGTGTGTATCGGATCGTAGACTGTTCCCCCAGGTATATTTGTTTCAGTTGGTAACCTTAGTGGCCATAATCTATAGGGTTCTTTCCTAAGGTGACGGTGGAGGGAAGATCCCACTGTACCTGGAGCAGACGTCGACTAGACTCACTTGGACTCTCTGGGGGGTTCTCTTCACACGAGATGGTTTTGTGAAGAAACTTGTGCCAATATGTTTCATTAAGCAGGTTGTCGGGGTAACTGTTCCAACCGCCCTTTCTGTATTAAATTCTACGATGTTGGATTTCATCACCAACTAGTGTTTTTAGTACGGGAAGTTACTGTTTGTGTGTGGTTTGAATCCTAGATTTGATAGCGTGTGTTAATTTGTTTGTTTTTACTTTTAGAGACCATAGGTGTGAATTGTGAATTTTAATTGTTAGGTGTGAATTGTGAATTTTAATTGTTAGGTGTGAATTTTTAATTGTTAATTGTTAATTTTAGTTTTTAATTTTTTAATAAAATTCACTGAAGTTGAATATAATGGCAACTGTTCCGGAATTTACCAACCAAGGAACCCCTCTTAACGAGAATCCTAGTACTTTTCCTTGCTTTGGAAAGGTTGTTCCTCCTTATATGGCTACATTGTCATTACCTGGATTTACAATAGGTTTACCAATATGGTTATTTTCAACTTCGTTGGCCCTGAATACTCCAATTGTTCCACCTCAACCGAATGCTTCACCTAAACAGAGTTCACCATCTCAACATCACCAACCTTCTGTTGACCCTTTACCTTCTTCGTCTAATATTTCTTCCTCTTCGCCTGGTAAAAGCCTTGACGCTAGTAACCAGGTGGCGAAGAAGAAGAAAGGGAAGAAGAAGGAGAAGAAGAAGCAAGATAAGAAAGAAGTCAACCAACCAACCATGGCTGTAAATGTTAGTTGTGTTGAGGAAACTTCCAGCAGGCTATAGATTAGAAGTAGTAGTGAGGAGAGTTCCTTGTACTGTGTCAACCTCGTTAAAAAATGAATCAGTGAGAGTGAGGAGAGTTCCTTGTACTGTGTCAACCTCGTTAAAAAATGAATCAGTGAGTGAGGAAAGTTCCTTTTACTGTGTCAACCTCGTTAAAAAATGAATCAGTGAGAGTGAGGATAGTTCCTTGTACTGTGTCAACCTCGTTAAAAAATGAATCAGTGAGTCTGAGGAGAGTTCCTTTTACTGTGTCAACCTCATTAAAAAATGAATCAGTTAGTCGAGAGCATAGTTCCTTTTCTTGTGTCAAGCTCATTTAAAAAATGAAACAAGCTTCCCCGAGGATGGTTCATTTACTGTGTCAACCTCGTTAAAAAATGAATCAGTCGGCGATGAGGACAGTTCTTTCTACTGAGTCAACCTCATTAAAAAATGAATCAGTAGGTAGATTGTAGAGAGTAGATTGGTAGATTAGAATAAATAGTTTCTGAGGACAGTTCTTTTCCTGTGTCAACCTCGTTAAAAAATGAATCAGTTAGTCAAGAGCATAGTTCCTTTTCTTGTGTCAAGCTCGTTTAAAAAATGAAACAAGCTTCTATGAGGACAGTTCTTTTCCTGTGTCAACCTCGTTAAAAAATGAATCAGTTGGTCAGAGGATAGTTCCTGTTGCTAAGTAAACCTCGTTAACAAATGAATCAGGTATGAGGACAGTTCTTTTCCTGTGTCAACCTCATTAAAAAATGAATCAGTAGGTTATGTAGGTAGATTAGAAATAAGTAGTTTCAGAGGAAATTTCCTTTTACTGTGTCAACCTCGTTAAAAAATGAAACATGCTGCCATGAGCATATTTCTTTTCCTGTGTCAAGCTCCTTAAAAAATGAAACAAATCCTCCCCTAATTGAGTCGAGTCTTTGACTAGATCTCGTAGATGTTAAGTCATATATTTAGGTTAGTTTTTGTATAATTTTCTTACAGTTTTAGGTCGGGTCTTTCATATGATCTCGTAAATGAACCTTCATTCCATCCAGCTATTTATTACTAGTGTACTTAGTTGAATGAAATGAAGCTAGGGGGGCATGCACTCTAGCAGTTACGCTTAGGGGGCATCAAGCACAATTTTCTCTTTGTTTCAAGCTTGTGTAAAAAATGAAACCACTCTGAAGCATAGTTTTTCTCTGTTTCAAGCTTTTGTAAAAATGAAACCTATCTTGAGTCAATTTTGGTTATTTTCAAGACTCGTTAAACTCATGAAAATCCCGAGATTATTTTGCTATCTTTCATTCTCGTAAAACACATGAAAATGCCGAGTTCTTTCCGTCTTTTCCTGCTCATAAATTAAATTGAAAGTCGGCCATATGAGTACATTTTTATCCCTTTTTCGAACTCGTTAAAACTTACGAAAAAGTGAAAACCATGAGTATATTTTTATCCCTTTTTCGAACTCGTTAAAACTTACAAAAAAAGTGAAACCTTTGAGTTCTCTTTTAAGCCCTTTTCAGACTCTCTAAATATGAAAAGATTGCCGAGTACTTGATTATTCGAACTCGTTAAAGTAAATGAATGATCGTCCCTTCAGTATAAGTTTACCCCTTTTACGGACTGAAATGGACTATTTATGAAAAAGGTATACGTTGACTAAATATGGTCAATAGAGTTCTCTCCCGCATTGTTTTATCCTTTTTCAGGCTCGAGAGACTAAATTTACGAAAAAGTACACCCATGGAGTTTCCTTAAGTTTTTCTTCTGACTCCCTAAAATTGAAAAACACCGAGTTTCTCCTATACTGGACTCGTTAAAATTTAACAGTAAAGGACCTGTTTAATTTTCAACAGGAACGAACCACTCCTTCTTAGGGTTCGAATATCAAACTAAGTTGGACTCATCCGAAGGATGAGCTTATAATCAAGCAAATGTTATCCTCCTCAAGCTTGTCAAAAATAAAGAGGTACTTGCCAGAAATGGTGGGGGAAAAGAGAGAAAAACGAACCTGTTTGTTACATTTTGATTATTCAGAAAGCCGTTAACCACTCTTGAACACGACACTTTTGTCCACCTGGGTTGGGAAATCCTTTGCCTAACAGTTAATCAAACCATATTGAAAGTCTTCAGCCGGTTTCTGGGTATTAGCTTTGGGTCAATTGTCACCAAGCCATCTGCAGTGTCGTTATGTGTTCAAGAGGACAATTCAAATAAACCATTCATCTGCAAAATATCTGTCATCCATTTTGACCATCCCTGAGTCAGTCCTTGCCGATATATTTTCAAAACTTGATCTATGATTTCGTGTTGTGGGCTTGCCTACGACGGATCACTTCCTATCGACGACAACTCATTATCTAGGAAGTTGATCTAGAAATCGTCAGTACCTTGAAATCTGCATGCCTTAATGGCAGGTTTCTCGCCTTCGACGACAGGTTGCATCATTGACCTTCGATCGAATGATTCCGTGAGATGTTCGACTTCAGCTCATTCATTCACATTTCATGGATTGTACTGGGTACTTTGAGAGCCATTGACATTACTGGTGGTTTCTCTCACACTTTTTAACAGTTTACATTATTGACTGGTAATCAAGTGGTTTCTACCATGTTCGACTTCAACACATTTAATCGCATGGATAGAATCGTACTAGTTCGAGAAGCAGAAATCAAGACCCTGGATCTAGTTTCTACCATCCAGGCTGCGAGGAATTTTGTTATCATTATACAGTGGACTATTTATAAACAGATGGCTGCGTCCATGCAGTGTCGACATATGTCTATACTGTGATGTATTTAAAATCATTCCTGTATCAGAACAATTTAAGTTAGTTCTAGTTAGTTTTTGATCTGAGAATGGGAATGCCTACCTCAGCGATGATATGATTACATATATATATTTTACATTGAATTTTTTTACAGGTTCCGACTGGGGTGTCCACAGGATGATCCTTGAAATGATAAAGTACTTCACTCTTCATATATGACAGACTTCATCTTCATCTATTTCAGACTTCGCACTTTAGGGGGCAATCTGTTACACTAAAATATGTCACCTTGACATTCTGCTGACTGTATGAGCTCATTAAACACGCATACATGCCTCCTTTGTAAGTCTTACAACCTTTGTTCCTCATTCCAAGCCTGAGAACTGGAAGAAAAACCCTAAAAATCTCTGAAACTCAGGGTACGCAGGTAACATGAAGCCTGCCTGCGTTTTTAGCTAGGGTACGCAGGTAATGTGAAGAGAAACTGCGTTCTAGAACGCATTTTTCCAGTGTAATGCCTGTGGTACCCCTGTAAAGTCAAAAAAGCGCGAAAGTAAACTGAAAAAGTTGATTTTTGGTCAATTTTGGAAGGTTCTAGATGAGATTTTTTGGGGATGAGTACGCTTTAGTAAGGTGCATGTATCCCACACCTTAAGGAACTAATCCCTTGATGTGAGGAGCCTATCCCTTTGAAGGAGGGTTCTATCCCTTTAAAGGTGGAATCCTAACCTCCTCATATGCTCTATAAAAGGAGGCATTGAGTAGCCTCAAAGGGTTAAGTTTTGATGGAGATTTTGGAGATTGAGGATTAGAGTTCAAGCTTTATGTGTGATTGAGCTGAAGTGCTGTTGAGATTTAGACTTCTTTTTGTTAAGCTTTTGAGAGGAAAGATCACATACCTCTTTATGCTTCTGGAGGAAGAGTGCAAGACTTATCAAAGTAGAGGAGATTCCTGCTTCGGACCCCGGGAAGGCCTTTCGAACATCAAGGCTAAGGTTGTAAGTTTCTTCTGTATATTTTAAGATTAATACAATCAAGTTCTGTTTTTCTCAATAAATTGTCGTTTGATCATTTATTTCATAGATTCCTTGATCACTATGATAGGTATGTTTTATGATTATTTGTTATACAGGTGCTATTGATATTTTCTTGTTTGTGATTGCAGATCAACGAAAGATAATAATTTCTTGTGACAAAAGGGCCCTTGTTGCGATGAAGGATTATTGATGCAACGGAAGCACTGCGACCACAAATAAGCATTTGGATCTAAGGTAGGATCGACACCTTCATAACATTTATTTGTAAAACGAATATATCTAGAGAAAGACAAACTTAGTTGTTCGTTTGTTGCTATATTGTCTTCTGACACTAGGGAGATCGGTCTTGTCCGCAAGAACGATTTATCTGGCCAACAAGCCCTTTACCCACATCTGGGAGTGGAAGAGATGTTCCTCCTTCTGGATCTTTGTAGTGGCAACAGTGGCATTGGGCTCTGCATCAATAATATGTTTCCCTTTGTCATTCCCCTTGTCAGGTTCTGATTCAGAGTCAGAGCATGCATCTGACTCTGAATCCCGCATCTCGGCCACCAGCGACTGCTTGGCCCGACACTCACTTATGTTGCGAGTGGAGATCTTATGGAACTCACACCAATTTCCCGTGTCCTTCTTTGGCTTTGCGGTGTTGTTCTTTGCCTGTGGCTTCGACAGGTTGTCTTGAGTCACCGTGCCTTGGCTCTATCCTTTGTTCTGTGGTTTGGGAGCACCTTTCCCTTGCTTTTGATTCGCAGATCTAAAGTTTCGCTTCTTCTGTTTGAATTTCTGCTCAATCTTGGCAGCATACCGGTATGCCGTACCAAGCGAGGAGATGTCGAGGAACTCCATTACCTCCTAAATGTATCTGTGCAGAAAAATGTGATACTTTAGCACCAGATGTTTCTCTGAATCTTTGATACCAAACTTGGTGCGTAGGGTATGGAACAGATTCGTCAGCTCATGCACATCTTGATCCCTTTGTTGCCGCAGCGTGGTCCATTTTATGTACTTGTCCTCATAGCTCCCCACGGGATAGTATTGTTCCTTGACAGCGTCTCGGAAAGAATTCCAAGTGCGTACGACCAAGAACAAAGAGGGTTCTGTCTCGTCCTTTTTCTCACAGTGGCTTTCCCACCAGTCCTTGACATGGGGGGCAGCTTTGAGGAGTGCAAAAATAATCTTCTCCCTATCGGAAAAGTCATGAACCGAGAAATATCCTTCTAATAGATTCAACCATCTATATACGACATCTGCATCTATTTGACCCTCAAATATGGGAATTTCAAAATTTACTTGTACCTTAAAAGGAGTCACACCTCCCGAGTGGCTGCTGGATGCAGATGCGCCACCGGTGGGCAGCCGTTGAAGGATCTGGGCAAAGTTATCCATCATCGCGTTCCTTTGTTTTTCGAGGGCCTCCTTGAGCAATATTTTGATAGGATCTCTTGCTCCCTCATATTTCTTTTCGTTCCCCATGGGCATCCTTCGGGGTTTGCGAGGCTGATCTTGCAAAGGTTCCACCAGATTGAGCCCTAACTCCTTATACCCCGACCTCATTGGGGACATGCAAAGAAGGATCGAGAAAAAGCAGACCGCTCTGATACCACTGATCTGGATTTATGAAGGAACGCAACAGAATAAACACATAACCATAAATATAGAGATGCAGTGGAAATAACACTTCATTTTATTAATATCAAAGAACTGAAATTTGCTTATAGACAGAATGGAAATAAAACTAGCTAGGGCGCTGGTAGCTATCTCTGAGGAGAGATGAGGCTGCTACAGGCCTCTGAATTGAGTTACAATGAGGCTCGAGGGCCTATTTATTATTGAGAAATAATGGAGAACCCTAAACATCCAAAAACCTAACACTAGGAGATGAAGCACCAAAACTATGGGCCCCATTTGGGTAAATTGGTGTTTCAATTTCCCAGGGACGTAACTTTGGCATACTATCTCTGTTTGACGCATATGATACATCATTAGAAAGATCTATCCAAGGAATAAAACTTTTTCCACGAATATAATTTCAGAACAGAATGATACATAATGATATTCGCTGGAGGCACGATCCCCAAAAAACGTCGTTTAGGGCCTCAAAACGGCTCCGGAAGTTCAGTACCCGAAAAACTGCTAAAAATAGTAAGTTGTGCCGAAACTGAAAAACTGAAAGAGACAATGGTGGGGCCCCAAGTGGAATAGGTGGGTGGCCACCAGTATCCACTTGGATCATTGAGTGAGCCAAAAAAGTAACTTTCCTTACTTTTTGAGTACAACCTTGCAATTGCGAAGAGAACTAGTGTTGCAAAAAATTTCAAACATCAAAATTAAGTCTTCTATCCTTCCTAGCACCTCATGGAAAACGAGAATCCGCAAATTCTAGTCATCAAATATGTGCAAAATGCCTTATGATGGGCAAAATGGAGGACTGGTCCTATGCTGCTACATGAGTTAGGGTTTCATGTGGCAACAGGGAACCTTGTATAGTTTTTCAAGGATAGGAAAGGAGAATATTGTTAGTTAATCATCACATGAAACTTCATCACCATTTGAAAATTGTGTCCTAATTTGAAACAATAATACTACCCAACTATTTCATTATTTAATTTTGATTGTGTAATACAAAAAAAATATCCTAGATAACTTAAATAATGTAAGCACTTTTTCAAAAATTTAGTGGAGAGAACCTTCAATTACATTTATTTTGAAGTTCCACTTGCATTTTAAGCCATTTTAATTAGTCTTTCATGGCTATCTAGTAAAAATTGCAACCTCTTGTAGAAATTTGTTTGTCACTTGTATTAGAAATGCAAAAATCAAATGTAAATAAAAATGATTTGAAATGCTAAAATTCAAATGCGCGCTACATAAAAATGATTTTTTTAAAAACTACATTAACGTCTGATATCACGCGCGCATTCGCCCTCGCATATCGTGCAATATCATTCTCACTCTCGCCCTCTGCACGCGCGCATTCGCCCCTCGCTCTTGCAAAATGGTAAGTTCTTACTGCAGGCCCTTCCTCCTGTAGTAGGGTTGACCCTATTTGGGTTTTTTTGGAGCCTCTGAGAATACAAAGGTTGTGATTGATTACGGGACACTGCCTATATTTGTGGAACTTCTTACCTCTGGGAATGATAATGTTCGAGAAAAGGTAGCACGTTCATTTTAGAGGCATAAAATTATTCTTCCCAACTATCTTTGTACGTCTGTAATTTTGGAATTTGATTTAAAAAAATACTACCCAACTTTGAGTTCAACTGGTGTTTGTGTAAGGCTTTTTGGGCTTTGGGAAATATTGCTGGAGACTCTGCATCATTTAGGGATCTTTCCCTCAGTCATGGAGCTCCGAGGCAGGTGCTTGCCCAGTTGAATGATACTGCCAGAATTTCAATGATATGAAATGCTACATGGGCTCTGTCAAATTTTTGCCATGGTAAACCCCAATCACTATTCGAACAGGTAAGCAGAATACATTTTCTGCCTCTTCTTCTTAGTTCGCAGATACTGTGGATTTTTTTTTATAGATCTTGGTGCTTGGTAGATTTGAACGTAATATGGCCTACGCACTTGTTCATTACAATGACTCCGTCATCAGGTTTTAGAAAATGCTCAGAAATTTGGGTTTCACAAGGGGATTACCCTTGCTTGCAATTATCGATTATCAATCAAATTCAAAAAAATTCTTTCGTAGCATTGCTGAGCTCTTTGTAGGTGAATTTCCGAGGCAATTTCACAATATCTGAACTAAATTTGTCTATCCTTTTCAATACTCTACGCTTGTAACAGAACCAGACAAACAATCTAGTGGCCAATGCAACAACAACAACACCTCCTATTGCAATGCCTGCAATTCACCCTCTCTGCACGCATGAATGACTATGGCACCCTCTTTTGTGAACAGGTACTGGAGCTGAAGGTACTGGTTTCCATTAGGATCGTGGAATTCAACATCCAAAATAGTATCAAATTCCACCGCAATAGTATTCCCCAGCGAGGGCAACAGTTCATTGAGACCTATTGGACTCATCACCCCCAAATAGCCTCCAGGGCTACCCAGAGTGTGATCATCTGGAGCAATAACAAATGCTCATCCATCCCCAATTGAAACAAGAACAGAACCCACATTGGTTACAGAAAAGGAGAAACACGTTTTGAAAGAAGAAGAAACTTTTGTATTAGGGTCCAGAAATCTAACTGGTCTATTGTACAATTCCCTACCTACACTTCAAATTGGTACTCCCAACTCCATGCTAAGGCTCACTGTGCCATTCTTCAGATGAGCATCTTAACCTGAAGTTTGATTCCAAAAAACCCAAGTCCCCGGTTCTATGCCCAAGACCTCTGTTACAACGAGTAGAGTTCTGAGCGAAATAATTCACAATAGGAAGCAAAAGAAACATCGCAAAATTTCTCCGCTTTAGACTGATAATTTTCTGTGCTAAAATTCAACTGCGGAAAGTAAAAACATAATATCAAACACAACCAATCGACAATGGAATTTCAACATGAGGATTTATAACCACAGAAAACCCTCTCCAAGTTAAAAGAATTCCATAATGGCTTTAAGATTATACTAATGAGCGCTTACAACACCATAGCAATTACTATCACAATGAAATCTGCTGGAAGCAAAGCCCTTGTACAGTTTCTACATTTCCACAGTGGAAGCAAGAATCTTGCTTTCTCTCATGATCTGGTTCTGTGGTCAAATCCTTTGCTATGGCTGTCTTGTTCTGCTAAACGTGGATCTGTCTTAGATTTTGCTCTGGTTCTCATTTAGGATTGTGGCTATCTGATCTTGTTGTGGCTTTGACTATACAAACTTTTTCAATAGGAAAATGTTGACTCTGCTATGTATAGGAGCTTCAATGGGTGCTCTCAAACACTTTTTTGGGCAGCTTTGTTTTGTCTCTGATTCAAGGCAGAACTATGTTGGCCTTGGTTTTTTAGTCCTTGGAACTTAGTTCTCTCATATTTTCCATCCTATCCCCAGTGTGCTACCGAGAAAGACATAACTTCACGATATCAAAATTGACTATTTTTGGCCATTTATCTTTAGTAATGGTACAACCTTAATTTGGTGCATTCGTACAGTATCTGAAGAGCACTCTCAAGCTGTTATTCAGTATTTTAGCATAACTACTACATTTAACTTCCATGCTCTAATATTTATATCAACCATAAGCATTCTTAAGGTAGTTACACGTTTGTGAAGCAGAAGGAATGCTTCTGACAACTTCTTATCATAGTGATACAATTCTGTTCGCAGTTTATCTTTTATAAACCTCCAATTTTCCAAACGTAGTAGAGACTACAGTTGGCATCTGAAATTTTGGACAAATCTGTTTAGTATTCTATAGAAAATGCATTAAGAATAAAAAAAGCCCACAATTTGTAGAAAGCCCACAATTTTGTAAAAAGCCCACATTTTGTAAAAAGCTCACAATTTGTAAAATGCCCACTTTTATTTTCTTTTTGCTTATATATTGAGCTCCCATTGAGTTCAACAAGTCTTGGGTTTTATACACCATTGAGAGAGATTTATTATTTTCTTTATAGGATAATTTGCATCAATGGAAGAAAACATTAGAGGTGGAAAAAAAATTCAAAAGGGTGAAAGGGGTGATGGTAGAGTTTATTGCCCTTGCAAAAAATGTTGTATGAGAAATAATGTTAGAGTTTTAATAGCAACAACAACAATGCATTGTAGGAAATATGGGCACATTTATGGTGGATCGAATGACTATCGTCCTATGGTAATTAATTATCTATCTTCATTTTGATTATATCGTAAAATTTTATATTATTTTAATATTTTTTATATGCGCACTAATGTTTAATGATTAATGTTTGTAATTTTCATAAAGGCACAGTTGCCCCCCAAATTTTTGCAGATGATCAACCAACTTCCACAACTAAATAGTAGTAGATTAGATGATGTTGCACCAATACAAGAGAATATTGCAACAAATATTAGTATTGGAAATGATGTTGTACAAGGTGAAGAACATGAAGCGAATGATGAAGGTAATTTTAATGATCCCATGGAGGTAGATCATGATGATAGTAATGAGATAGTTCACATTAATGATGGGACAAATCAAATGCTCCAAGACTTGTATGGTGAGTCAGATGATGATGGTGGAGATAGCAGTGACGGTATTTATGATGTACCTCTGATTGAAAGGTCAAGTGAATGACTTTTTGAACTCTCAAATGCAACTCTTCTCTCTGCTACATTGTTGCTGGTGAACTTAAAGGTTATGAATAATTTTTCGAACAGATGTATGACACAACTCCTAAGGTATGAAATATGTATATATGATCACATATATGTAAATGTTGATTATTTTCCCTTTTTTTAGTTGTAATAAATGTGTAAAACAATAACTTATATATATATATATCATAGTTATCAAAACCGGCCGGTCAGGACGGCTGCAGGTTGGAACCGGCCTTGCAACCCAGTCAATAGCCTATTCTCACATGTTTTGGCCGATTAACCAGACCTAACCAGCCGGTTAAGTAAGGAATCGGCCAGTTCCGTACTTAACCGGCCGGTTAGGTGCTCCTCCATGAGTTGCAAATTCCTCAGTGTCTCCTCCATGAGCTGCAAATTCCTCTATTATACTAGCAACAAACTTGTCTAATAACTCATACTCAACACCTTATAGTAGCAACAATACACATGATGACTGATAAATACAAGGCTGGCTAGCATAAAATCCCTGGCAACATGCAACTCATCAAGTGTACTTGATGACAATTTCTGTTCTCAAAACAATCAGCAGCAACCTTATTTCACACTCAGCTAGGAACTGTGAGACCCTCTCTCTCTGCTCACACATAGCAGCAGCATAAATACAAAACCTTTCACACAGCATACAAGCAATTTGATCATGGCATCAAGGCTGATGCAAATGGTCTGACGCCACTCAAGGGACACCAACATAAAACCTAATGAAAATGTGACTGGCAATAATAAATTGACCACTAGAAAATTCCCGCTTGGAAATGCTCTAAACTGGCTATTGAGTTTTCTGGGTTTTAATGAATCTTTTCAGTGATAAATTTTGTCAAAGACATTGTGAGCAGACTGCTGAAGTTGTAATGCTCTCTCAACTTGTTACAAATAGCACTAATAGTGGGTTTCATAAACCAATTCAATACCTCTAAGTGTTGTAGATGTTTTTTAGAAATTTATTGGCAAGCAAACATAGATAATGAAGAATACAAGATCTTCAAAATGCTAGTCTGATATATATATATATATATATATATATATATACTGAACCCAGAATTGTCTTTAAGGCTGATACAATGAATTGACAACAGATCTGAGCAGGGACAGATTGTATATTATAATATTAACTCAGCAATAAAACACAGTGAATAATATAAGAGAAACCTGATACATTACTTCAACAAGTTTTCTTATGTATTTTTCGATGATATGTATTGCATTTGCTGCCATTTTGATATATTCACCTTTGCATGGTATATAAATGAGCAAAATTTTCATATTTTGTCTCTACTGGCTTGGAATCATGGTTGCAAATATTAAAAATAGATTTTATTTATTTATTTATTTTTTCATTTTATTAAAAAATAATTATTTAATGTATTTTTTTTAAAACCAGTTCATTGAGATCTGATCACTACCGGTTAGACCGGTTCTGGTTCGAAACCCGGTTCATTAGCTCCACCGATCCGGTCACCGGTTCCGGTTTTAATAACTATTATATATATGTGATTAATAATCTTTACAAGACACTACTTTTTGTTTCTGTTGTAGATTGTTGGGTGAATATTTGTTACCATCGCTAAATACTTTACCTCGAACATATCGAGATCTATGTGCTATTATGAAACACTTTGGAATGGAATATAACACTATAGATGCATGTCCTAAAGATCATATTATATATTACGGAGAACATGCGTTGAAAACAGAATGTCCAAAATGTGGTACTAGTAGATATCGAACAGATCAACTAACCAAAAAGGTGCCTCAAAAGGTTCTTCGTCATATTCCCATAATTCCACGTTTGCAGCGAATGTTCAGGTGTAACAACATAGCACAGTTTATGGATTACCATTCAAAGAATAGAAGTGGAGATGGTGTTCTTCGAATTCCTGCAGATGGTTCTACATTTAGAGAAATCGAGGAAAAATATGTAGATTTTAAAAATGAACCTCGTAATGTCAGGCTTTCATTGGCAGCTGATGGTGTTAATCCATTCGGAGAGCTTAGATCTACTTACTCAGTGTGGCCTATTTTCGTTATCAACAATAACATTCCTCCTTGGATGTCAATAAAGAGGGAGCACATAATGTTGACTATGATTATTCCAGGTATTTGATACAGTATTTCTTTGAATGTAACATTTTCATTTCTCTCGTTGTTTGCATAAATATATATTTTATTTATTTACTTACTTATATATACATATATCATGGGAGTAATTATTGTGTACCGTAATTTTGAACAATTAGGTAAGTACCAGGTCAAAGATATGAATGTGTATATTGAGCCTCTTATCGATGAGCTAATACAGTTATGGCATGGCATCACTATGTATGACATCACTAAACCAATCAAGAAGAAGAGATTTCAATGTCGTGGAATACTTGTATGGACAATTCATGATGCCCCAGGACTAACACATGTTTGTGGTATGTAATATTTCATTGCACTTTAATATAATACATAATTATCTAAATTAGATATACCATATTGCATGTTTTAAAAATGATCTCATAGTATATTAATTTTTATTGATCCATCTATTGCAGGTCTTCAAACAAAGGGTAGATTTGCATGTCCAATTTGTGTTCCTAAGATGAAGTATCATCATTCACCAGACTTAAAAAATATGGTGTTTGATGAGTTTAGGCACTTCCTCCCTAGGAACCATAAGTATCGTACTACTGAAAAACATCTTTTCAATGATAAAGAAGAAACTAGATTAAAACCACGAAGAATGACACCTCAGTTGTGGATGTTGGAATATAACAGAATTAATAATCGTCAAGCAACTGGTATGTAATTTGTGTGTGTATATATATATATATATATTATTTGTTTATGTAATGTTTGGAATTTTTGTTTTAACTAATGAATTTATTTTATTGTATTTTATAATTAATATTGTTCTGATTTATTTTATTCTTTAATATCATGGTCATCGTCGCCGTGAAGGTACTAATATTGTACTTCCACCTGGAATGAAATGTTATCCTTCTCAATTCGCGAGGTTGCCCTACTATGAGGAACTAAAAATAGCTCATTTGTTTGATACAATGCATGTCGGGAAGAATGTGACAGAAATGTTATAGCGAATCATAGATGGTGCACATGATAGAGATAAAATTGACAAAATTTTTGCTGACATTGAGAAATCAAATCATGCAATGAAAAGTGTGATCGACGGATCAAATAACAATGGAGGTCAAAATTATAATAATATTCCATGGTTATTAACAGAACAACAAAGAAAATGATGTAAAAGAGGTCGTTAGAAGAATTAAATTTCCAACAGGTTTTGCTTCAAACATAAATAATATCTTAATGAAGAAAGGTGACTTCAGTGGGGTGAAAACACATGATTGGCATACCTTTTTTAAGGTAATTTTTTTGGTATACATATTTGTTTGTTATTTCTTGAATACATATTTTAAATTTTCCTTTTTCTGTTTAATTTGGAAACCAATAACGATTCATTTTTTATTGTTATAGTATGTTCTACCTGTATCTCTCCCAAACGACTTCGACAACAATGTCAAAAAAGTTATATATGGTCTTAGTAAATACATGAGGTAAGTAGTTTTGATTTATACGCAAAATATAATTGCTACAATTTCTTTTCGTACTTGATGAAATGATGTATTAATTTACTTTTAATGAAATATATATTATGTTTCATTGAAATAACCTTGCGTAATGATTTGCATATGGTTTTCATTGAAAGAAATCCATCAAGATGAAATAAAGTATTGGAAGAGAGAAATTCCTCGGCTAATGTGTGAAATGCAAAAGTATCTACCTCCAACATTTTTCAATGCACAAGAACACTACTTGATACACCAAGTTGAGGGGATTGAAATGTGTGGACCAGTACACACAAGGTCAATGTGGATGGTCGAGAGGCACCTGAAATCCTTGAAGGCTTTGGTTAAACAAAGAGCACGACCTGAGGGTTCTATGGTGGAGGGATATGTGGTATATCAATCCATGGTGTATATTATTCATTATCTTCCTAAATTGGCTGTGCCAGCCATGAAGGTGGTGGATTTCATTTGGGATGTGAACTCCATCAAAAAATTTTAAGAGGAGCACCTGTTGGGAAAAGGTAGAATGAAGAAAGTGAGAGGTAAAAGATTTATTATGTATAATACATATAATGTTTCATTTTTTTACATCATGTATATGATCATTATAATCATTTAGGTCTTATTCTTTCACAGTTTATTAATTAATATAATTTACCATGGTTATAAGTAATATTTATTAATATTGGTGAATTATTGTTTTTTTATTCAGGTGCTCAAGATTATGAGGCACTACTTTTATACATTGCAAACAATCTTGAGTGGATGAGTGAATGGATTGAAACATGTAACGCACGTAAGACGGTAGGTTATCATGGCAACTACTATCTAAATTGATTAGAGAAGCGTATCGTAGTGGAGATGGGAACGTTACGGACAGGGAAATCGATTTAGCATATGGTTTGAAAGATAGAAAGGTAAGCAATTAATTCACCTATTTTATTCATTAATTATTTTATACTATATTTATAATGTGACAAGAATTTTGATTTTTCAGTTAATTTTCATGCTGTGTAAATTATATGTTTAATTATTAATTGAGAATGCATCTTTTTCATGTTTGGCATATTGCAGTTGAAACACCACAAGGCTATGTGGTGCAATGGTCGTCAATTTCACGTTAAACAGTTGGATGATAACAGGAAAACTTCTAATAGTGGGATAACTGCAATATTCCAGGTCACTAATGTTTCCTCTAGGAGTGACAGACATCCTCGAGAATCTGAAAATAGATATTATGGGTTCTTAGATGATATAGTTGAGTGTAACTTTAATTCCTTCAAAATAGTTTTGTTCGACGTCAAATGGTATAGGCTACGAATGAATGTACGTGATGATGATAGAACACTTATTCAACATGACAATAGATTTCCAATGGTTAAAACATCACAGTTTGAAGCAGGAAAAGATCGCTATGTTTTTCCAAGCCAATGCGAACAAGTCTTTTACTCAGAGGTTCCAGGTGAGAATGAATGGTCATTTGCTATTAGATATGATCCAAGAGGAAGGCCAATAGAGTATACTGTAGAGGAAGAAGATGATATTGATCAAGAAGAAGATGATGCAGTGGCAGATGAGCAGGAAGATGCATTGACAGACGAAGAAGATATCTTAGAAGATGAACCAGACACAGGAGATGAGGCAACAACTATTGATGATGATGTCGATGAGGATATTATTGAAAATGACATAATTGATGATGATGATGACATGGTCGATCATTTCAACACCGTTTATGAATCAGATGTTGATATAGATGTCGATCAGTTGGATGAAGATCAAGAAGATACAGAAGAAGAATATTGATACAGATGTTATGTTCGAGTATGAGCTGGTATGTTATAACTTTATATTTTAATATGTAGGAATTATTGTCTGTTGGTAAAAATACTGAGAGGGGGGGTGAATCAGTATTTAAGGCTGACTGAAAACTTTTCACCAGAGATCTTATTATGCTATTAATTCTTTACTTAGATTATTACATCATTCTTTTAGTAAACATGTGAAAAGAAATAACAGAATAAGCCATTACACAAAAGGAACACATATGAACACCAGTATTTAAGGTGGAAACCCAATTTGGGAGAAAAGCACCGCTGCTATCGTCTCAGTCTTCAATATTTATTATAAAGAAAACATCTTACAATTTTGTGCTGGCACAGAATCATACCAGCACGCAGGCACCAACCTGCAGAAGACTTCAACCTTCTCTCGTTCTCCAGCCTCTCTTGGAAGGGAGCTTTTACCCCCTGATTTAACACCAGCTTGAACTGGCAGAAAGCTTCCACTTCTATGCAGAAGACTTCAACTCTCAGATCCACCGAATTTCTTCAATTTCTTCATCAGACTTGCATCAGATCTTATTATTTCTTTGCTGATCTTCCTAGAGCTTTTTCATTTCCTCCATCAACTCCATAGGTGCATCATGGATTCAGTTTTATCAGACAACAGAGTTCGATCATGCAGATCTCATAAAGAGATTTTTATTTACAATGCCTCTGCATGCACACCTCGTACTATGATTCTCATCACCTTATATAGTTTTCACCTTTATTGAAACCATGGGTCAAAACCATTCAATTGCTAATGGTATTATTAAAATTCTAACCAATCCAAATTGAAATCCTGATCTTTGCTCTTCCATGCTCGAATTGTCCCAAAGGTAATCTCTATCTCCGCCAAATAATACTATAGCCAAGGTAAAGTACCAATAATGTGCCATTGATGGTTTTCTTTCTTTTATTTATCAAATTCGTGGAATTTGATAAATAAATATTATTCACAACCTTTGGAAATTAAATATATAATATAAATTTATAGTAATAACCAGCGCTTTTATCAAAAGGCTTTTAAATAGACCTTTGGTTCCGGCCCCACATACATAATCGACGGCCCAATCAATATAATTTAAAAAACTGGGGCCCATCGCTTACGATCGTTTCCATCCAATGGCGGAGAACACATTGCTCGGCATCAAATAATCCGACAGATATCATTCGTTGATGATGCACGGATGATAACGCGCGATGGAGCGTCGTACCTTGGGTAACTTTCGCGCATCTATAGCAAATGAACACCGTCCGATGACCCCTTCCCAAATCAACGGTGCTTATCAATATCACTGGGCATCCTGGGTCGAGCAATAACGCACGATGGCGCGCAGTGACAAGCGGTTTTTTGGAGTCATACAAGGACACATGTCGCGCGTTCTATGGAATCGCTCCCAACCTCTTGAAAACTGCTTTCCCGTCGAAGGTGGTGCGATAGAAACCACAAACCACCTTTACTGTTTTCTCAGTCACGGTTCCGCTCTTCCACACAAGGTTTCGTCGTGCTTCCGTTTGTTATGTTCCACCTCTTTCCTTCCAGGTTCCGTTCATGATTCCAAAGGGTTAGTCCGTGTTCCACTGAAATTTCAATGCCAAATACTCTGTTTTAGTTCGTTCGCGTTATAATTGGTTTGCTCTCGCTCCTCGTTCCTTTCTCCATGAAAGCCAGTCAACTCCTTACTAATAGCGTAGACCCTTCCATCATATATTTAACGAATATATATAACTCCACTATCTACCAGTTTGGATACACTGTCAACCGTATTAACATCGGTTCCTCGATCAACATACAGAGCACAGGGTTTCTTATGGATGTCAATTATCCTTCATCAGGATGCATACATATGTTCACACATGAATTAACTCGTCCTTATTTATATCGATTCTCCATTAAATACAGAGCTTGGCATCAAGGACAACCATATAATAGGATACAGGAAACATATTTCCAACATTGTCTTTAAATAATTTACTAATTATGCGGGTTTGTTGCATGTTGTTTATTATTTCAAACCAATAAATAATGGCCTTACTATTGTTTATTATTTCACAAGATTCACAGGATTCATTTGATTCTATGGTCAGGTCTCTGAAAAAACCAATTAAACACTTAAATAGTCAAGATCTGGAAGACAGGCTTTACCTCCACCATAAATTGTTGAAAAACCGGCCTTCAGTTCAGCTTGCTGTGCTGAAGACGAGGGTGGATTTGCATGATCAGTTGAATGAAAATGAATCAGATATTCGGGATGCGTTTGAGGGAAGATCCATAAGCCCCATAGATGAAGATCCCATTGCTGCAGAATTTATATCTGCGTTGAAGCATAAGTATAGTGTTGTATCGGAATACAAATTAGAGGACAAATATACCAAGTCTAAATCAATTGAATCCAGTTCTAGTGCTCTTGAACTTATCGAATTAAAGCCAGAAGCAGGATTTACAATCTCTAAGGGAACGGGTATGGTAGTTCCAATATTGGATTGGATGTCCGTAGCTCTGCAATAGGCACTGGACCTAATCGTAATGAACCCCAACTAATTCAATGTGATGAAAATATGGACTTTGATGATGATCAGGAAAAAAAGCCAGAGCATTTTGGCAATATTGAAGAAACTGAAGAGGTTTCCTGTGATCGATTGAATCAACTCAGCCATAAGACATCTACTACAGGCTAGTTTGTATCAGAAGGAGAATCGGTTTTTCTTTCCCATGATGATGGATGCTGCTCTTTTCACGATATAGCAAATTTAGAGGTGTGGAGGTTTTAATTATTGTACTTAATTTTGGGTTTTATGGGTGTTATAATTTTTACATTTTGGGATTTTCTATTAGAAATAGGGAAAAGCCTAGGGGTTAGATTATTCTCATGGTTTAAATTTCTATATTTGAAATAAAATTCACCAATTTCTATTTAAAAAAATGATTTTCCTAAATATTTGATGTAGTTTAAATAGGATGTAGTTCATTTCAAAGACTGTTGAAATTTTCTAGAAACTATGATTGGGATTTCAAGAATATTTATGCACTCTTTAAATTTTCCTTTAACATAAAGGGCAGTTGATGTATGAGTAATACTCAGTATTGTTTTTTTCCAATCTCTAGGAGAAGGCTGAATATAAAGCTCCAGATGGGCTTACCCCAAACATGTGGGGTGATTGCTGGTTGATCAAAGCAGCTGGTTCAGATGGTCGCTCTGGTAAATATGTTGTGGAAACATCTGCAGGTTGTACATTGGACTCAAGTTTCTGTTCATGGGAATTTTATAATAAAGAAACTATGGCATTCCATACTGAATCAGAGGTCTTCACTTCAACGTCCAGTACCATCTCTCCAGTTTTGGCAGAGAAGGATGTCTCGGGGAGAAATTTTGGCTTTGAAAATGTTGTGCCAGAGAATCAACATTGGTGGTACAGTCCATGTGGGCCTCTTATGGTATCTACTGCCAGTTCCCAAAAGATAGTTAATATTTATGATATTCGTGATGGAGATCCTGTGATTTCAATGTGTTTGTTTTGAAAGTTTAGGTTTCATAGTAAATCATCAATGGGCTCTAAAATAAGGCCACATTGAAATCTTGGATACATGTTTCATGCCAAAATTAGTTGTCTCTTCCATAAATACACAATCTTGGACCACTCTGTATAAATCTGCTTCTCAGACAATATTACATCTCCCTCATTATACAGGTGGTGTTCTTACATGCATAACAAAGGCATTGTTTTGGAAATCATTTTTTAAGTCACTAGATATTGTGGGTACAAGGATCTAGGGTCTCCAAATGAAACTGTGTTGCCTGGAGACTCACTCTGCCTGTCCTTAAATTTGTAAACATAGTAGTATGCCAATGCTTCTTTCATTTTGTATGCATAAGACAATTTTTTGTCAAAGTCCGTAATTGTTTTTAAGTTTTATCCATCCCAGTTTTGTTGTGAATGCACAGGTTTTTGGCTCAACACATATCTGTTATATCTTTGTACTTTTCCTTTACTAACTATTTGAAATTTCTAGTTATATTTAGAGGTGTATTTTAAGGGATGAGGGGAATTACTTGGATTTAGTGCTCCCAGGCTTATCATTTATTCTCCAAATGAAGCCCTGTAATCTGTAACACTATATGGGCATGCAACTCACTTTTTAAAATATAGTTGATACAATATGTTGTACATGAAGCCTGGAATTGTGTACATTCCTGGAATATATTAATTTGCAGGCATGCTTAAAAGAGAGATAGGGTTTGATAAAATCAAAAACCCTGAACATGAAGAAAAAAAAAGAGGCAATTATTTTATACAGATAGAACCAAGACACTATCTCCTCATTAATAACAAAACCTTAGTCCAAAAATCATATGTACAAATTCTAGAAGTCGAAAGTTGAAAATTTCTGAAATGGAACCAGGCCCTTTTCAAAAGAATAAATTTAGTAAAAACGAGGGTGAAGAAAGTTATCTTATCAAAATTTCCACATACCGTGTTAGCAAGGAATGACTTCGAGTCCTAAGCAGTGAGACTGAGGAATTTCTCTTTTTCACTGGCCAACAACCTTTACAATAAAATTTATTAGACCCGTCACGCTATGAGGAAAATTTGACGTGATCACTGATCATTGATTTCTTGTTGTGATAACAAACATTGGAGATTTACTGCCCTGTTTTAAAGTTTCATTTTTTTTTTAAATTGAAACCGCCGTCGGTATACTGACGCCTTGTAAGCGTCGCTCTTCTGATGTTTTGAACGATTTCCATTTTCGTCGGTCTTGTGACGACCGTCGATATTGCGATAGTTCTAGAAACGTCGGAAGAGCGACAGTATAAAGACGTCGGAAATGCGACAGTTTAGACACGTCGGAAGAGAGACAGTATAAAGACGTCGGAAGAGTGACGTTCAAAACGTCGGACGACATTTCGTCAAAATGGCGACACTTTAAAAACATTGGAAGAGCGATGTTAAAAACGTCGGACCAAATTTCGTCGGAATGGCGACACTTTACAAACGTCGGTTTGGGAAACGTCGGAAGAGCGACGCGTGTTTGGAAGCAACAGAAAAGGTGTCGGTAGTGCGACACTTTGTAAATGCGTCGGAATTGTGACCGCATGAAAAACCACGTTTTTCCCGACCTTGAACTGTCGCTCTTGCAACGACTGTGTGTCGGAATAGTGACGATTTGGCCGTCGGAAATTGCGCCAAATTTTCTAGTGTAAGGTCTCCATTTCTTTAGTGCATGTAGTATGGCCAACATTTCCTTCTCATAAATAGCCTTTTGTAAATAATTTCTTTTTATTGAACGAATTTCAAAAGCAATGAGTCTTCCTTCTTGCATTAAAACAACACCAATTCCATTTCCTGAGGCATCACATTCCACAATAAAGGTTTTCATGAAGTCTGGCATAGCTAAGACTGGTGCTAGGCACATTGACTCTTTAAGATGTTCAAAGGCCTTAGTTGCTTCAATAGTCCATGAAAATGCATCTTGCTTCAATAATGTTGTTAGAGGAGCTTCTATTCTCCCATAATTCTTAACAAACTTGCAATAATACCCTGTTAACCTGAGAAATCTGGCAACTGTTTTATGGCTGTGGGGACTTTCCATTCCTTAGTGTCTTTAATTTTGTTAGGGTCTACCTTAACACCCTCGTGAGATACAGTATGACCCAGACATTCCACCTCTTGTACTCCAAAGAAACATTTGGATGTTTTTGCATATAATTGTTTCTCCTGCAATAGTTTGAGCACCCTGTCAACATGTTCAACATGATCCTTCCAAGACCTGCTGTAGATTAGTATATCATCAAAAAATACTAGCACAATTTTCTAAGGAAGGGTTTGAAAATGGAATTCATCAACCCTTGAAATGTAGAAGGTGCATTGGTAAGGCCAAAAGGCATGACCAAAAATTCATAATGACCCTCATGAGTTCGAAATGTTGTTTTCAGAATATCTTAAGTCTTCATTCTAATTTGATGATATCCTGAACGAAGATCCAACTTGGTAAAATAATTTTCTCCATGTAATTCATCCAATAATTCATCAATCACAGGAATGGGAAATTTATCTTTAATAGTGAGCTTATTGAGCTCACTATAATCCGGACACATGCACCATGATCCATCCTTCTTGTGCACCAATACTACTGGAGAAGAGAAATAAATTTGACTCGGTTGACTTATACCAGCCTCTAACATTTCTGTAATCATATGTTCAATTTCACTCTTTTAGACATAAGGATATCTGTAAGGCCAGATGTTTGGAGGAACACTTCTTGGAATCAAATGAATAGCATGATCATGATCACAAATAGGTGGGAGTCCTTTGGGAATATCAAATACTTTGGAATGATTGTCCAAGGCTTTTTGGAGATTTGGAGAAATAGGTGATTTTGATGTTGGAACTTCTAGTGAGCATAATTGTGAAATTACGCCTCATTTTTCTTTCTTCAAAAGATTTTTCATGACATTAGAGCTTATTATCTTTTCTGGATTCCCTGTGATACCCCGTAATTTGATTTCCTTTCCTTTCCAAAAAAAATTCAAGAAAATTTCTTGAAAATTAAAAGCTACCATCCCCAAAGATTGTAACCATTGTACTCCTAGTACGACATCAGCACCTCCCATTGGGATGGAAAGCATTGGAATATTCAATACATATTCCCCCATTGATAGCTTGATATTATGATATTTTCTAGAGAAATTTATAGTTCCTCCATTTGCAACCATCACTTGACATTCTGCTGATGGGTATAGGAAACAATTCAATTACTTGGCTACCTTACAATGAATAAAGTTGTGGGTACTACCCGAATCAATCAACACTATTACCTTTTTCTTCTTGATATGTCCTTCTATCTTGAGAGTTTGAGGAGTGGTAATTCCTTCCAACGCATTACATGATATGGTCAGACTCATTTCGTCTTCTTCTAGGGTTGCTTCTTGGTGTATATCCTCTTCTTTTGAAGTTTCTTCATTTTCTTCCTCCTCTTCACAATCTATGTAAAATAATTTCTTCTCAGCACACTTATGAACTTTAGTGTATTTGCTATCACAACTATAGCAAAGCCCTTTTGCTATTTTTTCTTCCAATTTTTATGGTGTCAACCTTGTAGGTTGTGGAAGTCTACGAGTAACAACACTTCCATCTTTATAGATGTGAGTGGTAGGTTTCCTTGTCGCTATAATTTTACATTCATTTTTTCTGGCCAACATAAATGCCTTCTCTAATGAATCCGGTTCCCAAATGTGAACTTCATGTTGGATGTTATCCTTTAAAGTCCCTATGAAGACATCAATCATATGTTCCTCTGGAATATCGGTTACTCATATATTCAATTTTTGGAAGTCCTCAATATTCTCCGCCACTGAACCCTTTTGTTTGAGATTTATCAATTGGCTAAAGGTGTTGCTCTTTGTATCCTCATAATGTGCTATCATTTTCTCCGTAAAAATTGACCAAGTGACAATTTTTTTATGGGATCAAAGCCATTGATACCATACAAATTTATTTTTTTCTAAATGTAAAGTTGCAATGCGTACCTTTTGTGTGTTTTTCACATTATTGAGATCAATATATTGATCCATATGTAGTATCCATGTTACGAGATCCTTGCCATCAAACTTCATCATATCCATCTTTGTAATATGGTGGTTCTTTAAGCCAGCATTAGAGTTTATGAAATCACGATTAACATTTATTTTGTTCTCATAATGATTTTCCTCTACTATCTTTTCGCCATTAGTAATCATTTATTGTAACAACTTTGACAAACCTTCCTTCAAACCTTCCATGTCTTCCTTCAAACCTTCCATTTTTTCTTCCATACCATTCTTCAAACCATCCATCGTAGATTTCATGCCTTTCTTCAAGCCATCCATCTTAGCTTCCACGCTTTTCTTCAAAACATCCATTTCATTTTTTGTTGCTCTTTGCGAGAGCGAATTTTGGTGCACTTGCTCTTGTAATTTTGATAGATCATGTTGCAATTCTTCATATTCATGAGTCATAGTAGAGTAATCTGAGGGCTTAATGGGTGTTGAATTTTTTTTTGGATGCATTTTAGAATCCAATACTGATATCTATGCTCAATAGGCCTTTTGAATCACTTAAAACTGATTTTTCAAACAAGACTTACGCAATTTGAAAAAAAATATGCACCTTTTTCTTGATTTTTAGGAGCTCGATATTTAAATTGAATTATCTCTGTGATTTCAAATCTTCAATATTTGAAATTTTTCCCTGAAGTATCCCTCTGAATATTCTTTCGAATTCCAGAGGTCTGACCTGATTTGGATTCTTGAAGACAAAGTTATGCCCAATCTCCTACGATGACCGAATTATGGACTGGTTCAGTAGAGCAACTTGTAGGACTTTCCACGTGTCACTGTTTGCTCCTTTGGCTCTGAAATTGATAGACAGGAAGCTACAGTCAGTGTGCTTCTAGCCACATTTTACATAATTCCAATCCGATGCTTAGAGAGAGAGTTATGAAAATTTTCCCATGATCACCTCTTTGAGATGAAATTCGGGAGCCTAAAAAAGACCTAACTTCCACAGATCATATCTCTGAAAATATTACGAACCAAGCTCTAACATTTTGTGACAATGTTCCTCAGGATTTCAGCTTTGTGCTCTAAAAATTTCAGCTTCTAAACCTTCGTATAAAAAAATGTATAGCGAAAATTCCACGATGACTTGTTTCGTGTAGAGAAACCCTAGAATCCAAATCTTTGATACCAAATATTGTGAAACCAGCTCCAAAAAGAGAAGAAAAGAGATATCAATGACTTATAAATAAGCCACTTCAAGGGGGAAATCTCCAATACATTACATGAATGAACAATTATTGGAAGATACTGTTGATCAGCGGTTGTCATTGATGTCAACCCAAGCAGCACCAAGAGCTAACCCAATATTGAATGGGAATTTTGACCTACCAAATTAATATATTCTAGGTCAATAATTCTTTTTAAGGTTTCTACTTTTCGATATGTTTCCGTTGATATATGGCACACCATGTAATTTTTCACGGTTTGAGAGATATTTATGTTTGAAGTTTGTACCCCCAGTTAGTGGGCTAAAACCCCATGAGGTTGGGGCTTGGGTCATTGAAAAGTCATAATTAATATTTTTTAAGCTCATAAAATCCCTCCCATGTTCACTTGTTGAAGCCCCTCTCAACCTAAGCATTTATATAAATTGTGATCTTCATTTCCTCCTCAGGTAAGGGATTTCGCCATCTGAAACAGGTCATCATGGAATTTGCACTCTAACTTGTCTTCTAAGGAGGTTCAAAAGCTGAAATTTGTATGAGGTGAAGCCAAAATCCTGAGGAAGCTACTATAAAAATTTCAGATCAAGGTGCGCAAATTTTTTGGAGATATGATCTGTGGAAGTCAGGGTTTTTGCAGGCTCCTGAAATTCATCTCAAAGAAGTGACCTTGGTAAATTCATCATAACTCTCTCTCTGAGTATCAGATTAGAATTCCGTAAATAGTGGTAGATAATGAAAAGTATTTAATTTTCACTCCATCAATTTCAGAGCCAAATGAAGAAACAGTGACACGTGACATGCCGTACAAGTGCGCTCTGCTGAAACAGTCCATAATTAGGGCATTGTGAGATTGGGTATAAATATCTCTTGAAGAATCAAAATTGGGTCAAACCTATGGAATTGGAAAGAAGACTCAGAGGAATACGACGGGACCAAAAATAACATATTGAGGATCTGAAATAACAGAGATAAACTAGATTCAATATCGAGCTCCTAGAAGGCAAGAAAAAGATAGATCATGTGTTGTCAAGGGTTGCAAAGGACCAGACTTTCTACGGCAACAAAGAAAACCAAGGTGCAATAGAGGGTAGCATGATAAGAGTAGCAACTAGGGTGCATAACAATAGTAAGAAGTTCATCATATGAAGTCTTCAAGTGGGCAGCACTGCATACAATCATTGTAAAGGTATCATTGTACTTAGTCATTGTAAATACATTATTGTACAAATTGTACTAGTGTCTATCTGCCAAGGGTTGAAGAGGCAGTGTTGGGAGGTCTAGGATCATCATTAGGTGGTTGTGTTAAAGTTGGGGTTATGGTCTAGTATATCTTCTTCTTCTGCATCATTCTATATCATTGTAAAGTGGACCATTTTCCCTCGTATGAGAGTCCATTCTTCTTTTATTATTCTATAGGGTGGTAGGGTGGTGCTAGGGTGAGTTGTAGCTCATTGGGTGTTGGGGCATTCATTCATTTGACTACTGAAGAATCTTGGGCATTGGAGCATCCATCCAGTGGGAGCTGGAGAAGAATGCTTTTCTAGATTCTAGGAAGTTGGAGCTTTATTTTCAATTGGAGTTGAATATTAAAGAATTATTAGAAAAGCATTAGGTGGTTTTTGTCCCGAAGTGGGTTTCCACCTTAAAAACTGTGTGCATTTGTGTTCCTCTTGTTTGCTACTATCATTGTACAAACACTGATAATAATTGAAGATTAACTAATGCTCTAATTGAAAGAAATATTGATTCACCCCCCCTCTCAGTATTTCCAACAATTGGAATCAGAGCTTGGTTCCTTCAATAGAAGTTTAACAGCTGGAAGGAGGTCATGGAGCATACCAAGAATGGTGTACCTCTATTTAATGAAAATAATTATGCACTCTGGAAAGGAAGAATGGAGGTCTATCTCTTGGCGCAAGGTTACGAAGTATGGGACACTATTCAAAATGGATTTACATCAACCGTGGATGAACAAGGTAAGAAGAATTGGGTAAATGATGTAAAAGAAAAGAATATTATTATCAGTGGACTTATTGAATCTTCTTATCATAAGGTGTTGGGTTGTAAAACTGCCAAAAATGTATGGGACAAGATTGAGAATATATATGTAGGTGACTCAAATGTCAAAGAAGCAAAGCTTCAAATCTATAGAGAAAAATTTGAGCAACTCAGAATGAAAGAAGATTGCAACATTGCTGCATACTTCCAATACGTTGATGAAATAACCAATACTCTGGAAGGATTGGGAGAGCCAATTGACGAGAAGACTATTATACGGAAGATTCTTAGAACGTTACTAGGGAGATTCAACCCAAAGGTATCGGTCTTAGAATACAGTGAAAATCTGGACAAACTCAGCAAAGAGGAATTACATGGAGTTCTCATAGCATATGAAATGAGAATTGATGAAGAAGAGGGTACTTCGCATCTAGAAACTGCGTTCGTTGCATCTAAGAAAACCAATAAGGATAAACAACCTTCAATTGAAAAGACATGCACCTGCAAGTGTGAAGAAAAGGGAGATGATGAAGAAGGTCTTTCAGATGAAGAATATGCTTACTTCACGAGAAAACTAAAAATTGGTAAGGGACAATTCAAAGGTAAATTTCCATTGATATGTTTCAGCTGTAATGAGGTTGGGCATTTTGCAGTAAAATGTCCAAACAGAAGTAATGGCAACTCAAAAGGAAAGAAAGGCTTTAAGAAATTCAACAAGCAAGGATCCAAAAGGAACTTTCTCTCTAAAGAAGATAGCTCATCATTCGATGAAGACAATGACAGTGAAGAAGAAGCCAATGAGAGAGTATTGTTTATGGCCAAGCACAATAAACCCAAGAAAAATAAACAAGAGGTATCAAACAACGAAGAAGAATGATGGACCATAGAATAATTTTATGAGGAAGCAATCAAGCTTATAAAAGATCTCAAGGCGGAGAAGATTCGTTCCAAAACTCTTGAAGAGCAAGTTCAAGGTCTCAAAATTGAAGTTGAAGAACACAAATGCATTGAAGAGTCACTTCAAAAGAAATTGGAAGAAAGAAACCAAGAAAGGGAAGAATTAGAAGCCGAAGTAGTCTCGCTGCGTGAGGAAGTGAAGAAAGGAAAAACTATCCTAAACTATGCCAACAACTAAAGGGCATTGGACGAACACATCAACAATCAACTATCTTACAATGAAAAAAATGGCATCAGTTACAAAGAAGAAGAAGCAGGACCTTCTTTTATCACTCAGATTTTCCTTGAAGTTGTTGGGAAGATGAAAGGGGTCCGAGGTAACCACAAACCAACTTTTAGGTACAGAATCTAGCCAATCTATACCCAGAGAGGGCTCTCTCTTTAAGTTTTAGCTTTGTTTTGAAAGATATTAGGCTAGTTATGAAAGTTTAGGGATTTTCATTGTGTTTGGGTGGTGGAATTCAAAAACAGAGAGGTAGGACTGAGTAGTTTAGGCCATTGGGCTAATGGAGTCAAAGAAGATGGCTTAACTGGATTTGGTTTCTTAACAAGAGATGGTTTCACAGGGCAAGGTAATCAAATAGGGAACAATTAAAGGCTTGAAATAAATGGAATGGACTCAAAATGGGTGAAGGGCAATTAAGAATCCTTCAACCTATTTGAAAAAGGGGAAATTGAATGATTATTAATAAAGGGCAATTAAGAATTCTTTACCAAATAATAAAAATGAATAAACTAGGAAACAAGAGAAATTAAGAATTCACTGTTCATACTAGTTCAGAAGAAAACATTAAGAATAAGAATGATTGAAAACATATTGCACTTAAGCACTTTCTGAATTATTCTTTTTCGTTATCATTCATATATGAAACATAGATGGTATAATAAACCAGAAAACTTTAAAACATAAGGTATAGAAGACTTATTGATCCGGTGTCTGACTCAAGAATCCTGTGAAAAGTCCTTTGCATCAATTCTTTATCCAGCTAGCCATGCAAAATTTGTCCAACAGCACTTTATTCCAAAATAATCAATATTACAGCAAAGTCTAAGAATTCACCACCCTCAATACTCTAATTGAGGGAGTATTTATACAAAAAATTATAAAAAATATCTCCGAACAGAGTGAGATATAATTTAGGATGACTCATAAATAAGTTACAAGAAAATAGAGACAAATAGTCTCGTAGATAGGAGAAGAGATAAACCGATGTTGTGTTGTTCCTATTTTTTTGAATGTGCTGGAGGCAGGCCCTATAATTTGGCTTGTTGTTGTCTTCTTTGGTAACTATGTGTTGGCTTCCATTTTCTTACTGATACTCTTTATCTGTACTGATACACTTTGATCTGTTTGATCTCTGTTTATCCTTTTTACCATTATTTACTGTAGTAAATAACCAAAATTCATCCAAGGATATTTTTACAAAATGTCCAACATGTCTTCCCACCATTGTGCTTCTGGTATTTTGGTTCTTTGAAGCTTTCTCAGGGTCTCATCAGTTTCTGTGTACCTGAAAAAGGTAGGCTGAATTGGAAATAAGTGCTTTACCTCATTTTCGAGATAAAACAAGTTTTCCAGATGTCATAAAGAATTTTTCCTGTAGGCAATGCCTTTGCTGCTGATGAACTCATCGATGGACTTGCCTGGTTGTCTGCATACTTATTCAATTTCTCAACAGAGTTTTGATGACTCATTAGTTTATCATGAGAAACTAAAGGACTTGACAACCCTCTACTCTGCAAAATATCAACATTTTCAAAAAAGCATTGATTTCTTCCTACATATCACGGCATCTTCTTTCTAATTTTTGCATCAGAGTTCTTTTAGTAAAAATCTTTTTTACTTCCAAAATTGTCCCTGTTCTATCTTGAATGCCCAACTCTTCAAGCTGATATTTGTTCTTGGTATTCAAAAACTGTATGAGCTCGTTGGATTCTTCAGGCATTTTTCCTAATTTTGCCCTTGTCTTTTGAAGTTCTTCTAGAGCCAGTTTAACTAACTCAATTTGCTCATACATTATTTGGATTGATGGACAGACATCATTTATTGATTGAATAATGTTGTCCCAAATAATTTCCTTGATTTCATTCAAAGGTTTCTCCAATGTGAGATCCTTTTCTAATGCTTTCACCAATTTTTCTAATCTGTTGATCTCTCTTGTATTTTCTGCAACATTTATCTTTGAGAGATCATACTTTTGTTCCAAGGTGGTAAATTTTTCCTTTGCTTTTTGGAGTTCTATAACTTGGAGCTTTAATTCCTCCATTTATTTTATTAGTTCCTCAGTGCTCAAATTGGCAGTGTTGCCCTGTGCTAGTCCTGCTGACTGCCCTGTTGTTGTTGTACCTGTGACCACTTTTGTTGTGGCTGTTGGGATTTTTGGTGCTAGTGTTGTAGAAGGAACTGCTGTTGAGACTACTGGAATCACGTTGGGAGGCTGAGAGGTTGACTCTCCTTGCTTGTCCTTCAATGATTTTTCAAGTTCTTGTTCAGTCTCATTCATTTGTTCATTAAGTTTTAAGAGCAAATCCATTAGCTCTTCTTTAGATTTTTGCTTTATGACCTCAGCAGTCTGTGGATTCCTTGAAGGTGGCAGCTTTAGTTGTTTCCTTAGGGCAACAATATCATCATCTTTATTTTTTATTAAGGCTTATGTAGCCTTAATATCTTTGGGATCATGACCCAATCCAATAATTATTTCTTCTAAAGTATTTATTATGTTATCTTTGGCCTGGGAGGAATCTTTTTCTAGATGCAATTGGGCAGTTGTATTATCCAAAGAATTTTTCAATCTTTGGGCTATCATTCCCTTGCCAGTCAAGGTTGAATAAATCATTTCTCTAGTTTGTTTATGTAATTCAATCTAATCCAAAGGATGAATATCCTTTACCATAACCTCAAAATTGGTTCTAAGGTAGTCTGGTGCTGTTTGAGGCTGCTGCACTTTAGGCTTGAAATGACTCATTATCATTTTACCTTCCTTGATGTCATAGGCTGACATTAATATCTGTTGATTTGTGGGGGCCATCTTCAAATATTGATTATAAACTTGACGTCTTAATGGATCATTTCTGGCCTTTATGTCTATAAATGTCTTCTTGATATCCCAAGTGTCCTTCACTGGTGGCCTGAAGGATGATACTTTTGCACTTTGTTGTCTTTCTAACTCCTTTTTCTGTGAGTTGGTAGATGTCCCACTGACTGGGAATGTTTGCTGGTTGTCTACTCCTTCTTTCCTCATTCAGGGGAGTTTGCAAGATTGGATTTTCTGCCATATTGACCTGAGTGGGAGAATTTTGCATTTAGGCCTATCCCTTGGAAGTTTCAGGCTGCTCCGACATCGTGAATTACTATGTGGCCTGTGTACTAGTCTCTTTTTCCTTACCTTTGGAAGTTGTTGTTGCTGGTGTGTTGGTTTCTTGTAAAAGTTGCTGAGAAGTTCCAACAGAGGAGGGACCAATCCTTGATATTTGTACCTGCCAAAAAGAATCTAGGTCAAGTATTTTCTCAAGATATTTCATAACATTCCCAACATTGACATGTTCACTATCTCTTTCTACTAGGGTCCCTTCCATCCATTCATCAATGTTTGCAAATTTTTCAATCTTTGGAATCCTATGGTGAATGTATGGTGACAATTTGTTCTTCATTCTTCTATCACATATAAAGCTGTTAGGGTCATATGGTACCCACCGAAAACTCTTTTGCAACTTAAGATAATCTTCCAGAATTCTTTCTGCTTCTTTCCATGCATCTCTACTATTACAGATAAAAGGGCCTAACTGACTCTTGATTCTAAGTTGAGCTTTCTTCTTGGAATTATAAAAATGGACTAGGTCTGAATTTATCATTTTCTTGAAATATTCCAAGTCAAAGAGCCTCATTGGAACATACTTTGGTAGCTTGAAAGGGCAGAGCTCACATCCATATATCCTGATTTCTGTATGATTTTTGTATAGGTACCAATCACCTATCCTGTATTGCTTGGAGAGCTGGAGGATTTTCTTCATATCACTATTAATCCTAGGAGGGGAAAATCCTATTAATAAGGTGGTTTTTGGGTGAACAAATAGGTCAATGAATTCATTGTATGAGTAAGGGGACTCAAAGGAACTATGGAAGACTGCAGACCAGAAAATTACAGACCTTGGATTTCCTTTGGTGTCAAGTTTCATGACAGGGAAGGGGAAATTCTCTGACTGATAATAAAGCATAATATGGTATATAAAAGTGGAGTATTTGAAAACTCTTTCATCTTCTAGTCTCATGAACTGGTCATGAATTTTGTCAGCAATGTAAGAGGCAAAGTCATATTTGACAGCAGGGGGTTGTCCAAGAGTAAAAATTGATAACAACACTAGGGTTATTTCATCAACGTACTCACTAGTGTTGAATCCCATTATTAAAGATATCATATCCACTATAATTCGGCCCATCACTGTGAAAAAGGTATGTCCATAAGGATGGGGCCCTCTGGGTTGATTTTCTTGTAGCATGAAAGTTTGACAAAGGTGATTCAGTTCTTCTTGGGATAATTTTGTGGATTTTTCATGTAAATCTCCCATGGAAAGGGGAGTCAGGGCTTGACCAGGATGAAATTGTAACATTGCATTGATGGATTGAGCAATTATTGGAAAAAGAATGATTTGACTTGGGGACATAACTGCTCGTTGATTAGGGTCATAATTGGCATGGCAGTGATAAATTATTTCAGGAAAGACATGAACTGAGGGTTAAAAATACAAAGGAAGATTGGATTCCCATAGTCTACAAATATCAGAGCCATTTAGGTGATTATCTCTGCATTGGCAAAAGATTTTCAGGGGATTTTCGCTAAAGGTGAGGTCTTTTATCTGGAAGTCCCTATCCACTAGAGGCAGATAGTCTAAATCTTTGTGGGGAGCATTCAGGGGTGCAACATTCAAAGCCACGGGGGTTTCCATTTCTAGTTCTTGTGGATTCAAAAAGGAATTTGGGTTTTTGATGGAAAAATGGGCAAAATTACAGGTCTGGAAACTTATGGGGTGAAACAAAGACTGAATTGTACTATTTTTTAGACTTTTTCTGTGGAATTAAAGTAAAAAAACCAAGACTTGCAGGGTTCGAAAGAAATTGGATAAATACCTATTTCAGGAAGTGAATAGTGAGGAAACAGGTGCAGGCAATAACTGACTGGTTCAGCTGAAAATTGTTTGGCAAAGTGGCGGTTGGAAATCTTCAACAACTAATTTTGATGTTTTGCATGGGAACACTGGTCGCAGCGTAAAATGATGAAAATACGTGCATTTGTTTTTTTTATTCACAAAGTCAAGGTTGGCGGGGGTTTTGTTATTTCGGATGGATGACATACGTGGGAAAAGGTCTTTTGTCGTATGCGGAAGGCGGTAAGTGGTACGGAATCGCACCGCTTTTGGGGACAGGCGGTATTTGGCTGAGAGCCAGCGATTCCATAGATATTGTGATGCGTGATGGGGTACTGTTTACAAAACCACTCCGTGATCGCACGTTATCGTTCGGTCATGGAGGGCGATGTGATATGGACGACGACTATTGGATGCAGGGTGTTTGATCAGATAGCTATCGGGTAGGCGGGATGACGGGTGTTTAATGAGGACGGTCCCAATACAAACAATTATCATTAAATCATATCGGGAGCAACGTGATTGGTCGGGTAAGTTATTAATTAACCGTGGGTGTTAATTAATCCTTTTTTAAATTAATGTTGTATTATGGTTATATTTCAACCAAGGGGCAGGATATGTAATATTTGGAAATTTTATATAGTTAGAGTAATATGGGAATGGGTAGATGTTATAAGGGAATTAGATAATATAAGTTAAAAATTAATATGTCAAAATGAACGAAAAACATTAAGATCGTGTATTTAACTTGGGCTTGAATGAAAAAAGGGTTTTTATGGGATATTGTGTAATTTTCCTAAGTAAAATAGGATTTTACTTGGGAAAAGACTTATGGAAGTAAATGAATGACTTATGGATGGTTTTAAGTACTTAGGCTTTTAAATTATTGGGCTGAGGGTCCGGTCCCTCCAGAAGTCAGAGAAATGCTCTGAACCCCTTTAATTTTCAAATGCCTTAGTACTTAGGGGAAATTAGTGAAATGTTTAGGGGAAAATGAGAAGGGGAGTTAATCATTTGACCTTGTTTTGTTTGAAATTACTTTAGTGTAATGTCTGACTTGCACTTGTGATGAAAGTAAATATTAACACATTTAGAGTCATTATCCATCACATGTAATTTTGCAACATCATCTACGTACCCTACCTACTTTAACGTAGCATTTTTTCTTCTTTATTAGGGTGCACTTAGTCTGGCAAACCATTATCACACTTTCTTTTCTTTTACATGTATAAATCTATCTAAGTCTAACCTTATTACATCCAAGGGCTCAGATTAAGCTATTGAGCTCCCTTTATTTACTCTACCTATCTACTTATCTACGAAGATTAAACAGTTTGGTCAGATTTTATTCTCTATCTCTAAAACATGAAATTCAAACATGAACTAGCCAAGCTTAAGATGTTTGACTGTTCACCAATTGTGGCATAAGTTACAAGCTCCCCACAATTTGTTTATTACATAAGAGCAAAAGTATTGGCATTTAGACTTGCACACTTTCCTTGGCCTTTCTTTTAGAGGGGTTCATTTTCTTTCACTTTTTGGCCATTTTATTCTTTTCACCCTTTGATTTTTCTTTTAGGGTATACCCTCTTTACATTTTTAAAATTTTTTTATTTTTTTGACAGTATGGAGAACCTTTGCAACAAGAAAAGGTATGAACATATTACATAGCTCATCAAGTCAATCATGAAATATGACACCTATTGGTATAGGAGCATAACACCTTCTACAACAAAATACAATGAACCTATGAGATCTGACATGCATGTAGACTTCATTGGACAAGATTTGCAAGAATAGCCTTGGAAGACAATTCCTCGAAGAAAATTTCCATCCAGGTACCAACATATTTTTTATGGCTACTGTTATTCATGTGGAAAATTTGGTCATAAAGATGTAGAATGTTGCACGTACCCTAGGAAAAAATACAATTCTAGGACATCTGTCAAATATGAACCTCCCAGGGCTCAGCGAAATATCAATAGATTTGAGCATTTAAGAAATAATATTGAATGTTACAAATGTTGAAACTTTGGACACATAGCCAAAGACTGTAGACTTGAAAATCCTCCAGAAGAATCTTCGAAGCCACAGAACGAACAAACATGGAAGAAGAAGAAGAATGATAATTGTGCTCTCGCTTTCAAGGCTCAAAAGAACAAAGATGTGTGGTATGTTGATAGCGGTTGCTCAACACATATGACTGGAGATAGAAATAAATTTGTATCTCTGAAAGAGAAGAAGGATGGAACCGTTTCCTTTAGAAATGATGGATCTTCAAATGTTATAAGATCAGGTACTGTCACTCTCGGAAGCAAAGATTCTCTAGCCTAGAATGTTCTATTGGTTGAAAACATGAATCACAATCTGCTCAGTGTTAGACAAATGTGTGATCAAGGACACACAATACTATTCAACTCGACGAAATGTGAAATCAGGAAAGGCGTGTATGGTGAAATTGTGGCTACAGCAATTCTAGCTCCAAATGACATATATGTTCTGGATGAAGCAACTAAAACATGTCTAATAGCTAAAGAGGATGATACAATAATTGGTAGCAATGACGATCGACTAAGTAAGAAGTTTGCTACAAAGGTGAAAAGTGATTTCGAGATGTATTTACTTGGTGAGCTGATATAATTCTTAGGGCTTCAAATATCCCAGCAAGAGAAAGGAATATTCATATGTCAAGCCAAGTGCATCAAGAAAATGCTCAAGAAATTTAAAATGGAAGATTGCAAACCCATCCTTACTCCAATGGTAACAGGTTGCAAATTGAGCATAGAAGATTCATATAAGGATGTGGATCAAAGGTTGTACAGATCTATGATTTGTAATCTTCTATATGTAACAACCTCCCGACCAGATGTTATGCAAGAAGTTGGACAAGTAGCAAGATTCCAATCAGCACGAAAAGAATCACATATTAAATATTCGCCAGCATTGGAATATCTTCGCCAGAAGCTTGGGATTCTCCCAAGTTATCATTAGATTTTCCTTTTTCAGAATATAAAGGGGGAGTGGAAGTAGATTACAGGCCTGCAGGACGGTTGTGTGTCAGGGGGAGTGGAAGTGTGTACAGGTCCGCAGGATGGTTGTGTTTCAGGGGGAGTTACCCTTTGCCATTGATGTAAAAGGGGGAGAGAATGTTGTAGGAAGAGGTGTCATGATCGCAGGGGGAGTACTTGTGTTTCCATCAATGCCAAAGGGGGAGATTGTTGATCAGCGTTGTCATTGATGTCAACCCAAGTAGCACCAGCAGCTAACCCAATATTGCATGGGAATTTTGACCTACCAAATTAATATATTCTGGGTCAATAATGCTTTTGATGGTTTCTAATTGTCAAGATGTTTCTGTTGATATATGGCATGCCATGTAATTCTTCACAGTTTGAGAGATATTCATGTTTGAAGTTTGTACCCCCAGTTAGTGGGCTAAAACCCCATGGGGTTGGGGGCATGGGTCATTGAAAAATCATAATTAATATTTTTTAAGCTCCTAAAATCCCTCCCACATTCACTTGGTGAAGCCCCTCTGAACCTAAACATTTATATAAATTGTGATCTTCATTTCCTCCCCAGGTAAGGGATTTCACCATATGAAACATGTCATTGTGGAATTTGTTCTCTAATTTTTTTTTCTATGAAGGTTCAGAAGCTGAAATTTTTATGAGGCGAAGCCAAAATCCTGAGGAAGCTACTGTAAAAATTTCAGATCAAGGTGTGCAATATTTTTGGAGATATGATCTGTGGAAGTTAGGGTTTTTGCAGGCTCCTAAAATTCATCTCAAAGAAGTGACCTTGGTAAATTCGTCATAACGCTCTCTCTGAGTATCAGATTGGAATTCCATAAAAAATGGTAGATATTGCATAGTCTGTAATTTTTTCTCTATCAATTTCAAAGCCAAATGAAGAAACAGTGACACGTGGCATGCAGTACAAGTGCGCTCTGCTGAAACAATCCATAATTAGGGCATTGTGAGAGATTGAGTATAACTCTCTCTTGAAGAATCCAAATTGGGTCAGACCTATGGCATTGGAAATACGACTCAGAGGAATACTATAGGACCAAAAATAAGATATTGATGATCTAAAATAATAGGGATTCACCAGATTCAATATCGAGCTCCTAGAAGGCAAGAAAAAGCTAGATCATGTGTTGTCAAGGGTTGCAAAGGACCAGACTTTCTACGACAGCAGAGAAAAGCAAGGTGAAGCAGAGGGTAGCATGACAAGAGCATAAACCAAGGTGCATAACAACAGCAAGAAGTTCATCATATGAAGTCTTCAAGTGGGCAGCACTGCATACAATCATTGTACTTAGTCATTGTAAATACATTATGGTACAAATTGTACTAGTGTCTATCTGCCAAGGCTTGAAGAGGCAGTGTTGGGAGGTCTAGGGTCATCATTAGGTGGTTGTGTCAAAGTTGGGGTTATGGTCTAGTATATCTTCTTCTTCTGCATCATTCTATATCATTGTAAAGTGGACCATTTTCCCTGGTACGGGATTCCATTCTTCTTTTATTCTTCTATAGGGTGGTAGGGTGGTGCTAGGGTGATTTGTAGCTCATTGGGTGTTGGGCCATCCGTTCAGTTGAATACTGAAGAATCTCGGGCATTGGAGCATCCATCCAGTGGGAGCTGGAGAAGAATTATTTTCGAGATTCTAGGAAGTTGGAGCTTTATTTTCAATTGGAGTTGAATATTAAAGAATTATTAGAAAAGCATTAGGTGGTTTTTGTCCCAGAGTGGGTTTCCTCCTTAAAAAATGTGTGCATTTGTGTTCCTCTTGTTTGCTAATGCTGTTACCGATGAAATATGTAACTGCATTGTTACCTACTTTTTTTTGGTAGCATAAAAAGCAACCGATTTTGAAAAGTGGTGATGCAGACTCACCTTTTTTTTTTTAGCACATTTTTGACACTCTAATATTTTTATTTATGAAGTATGAATATTTGTTTTAAAATGTTAGTGATTTTCATGTTAATTTTAAAACGTATTGATGCAGCATCAACTTTTTTTTTTTAGAGCGGTGATTTTCATGCTAATTTTGAAACGTATTGATGCAGCATCAACCTTTTTTTTTTAGAGTGGTGATTTTCATGTCAGTAATAAAACATAAAACTTAGATAAATAAATATATATATATATATATATATATATATATATATATATATATATAAATATATATATATATATATATATATATATATATATATATATATATATATATATATATAAACAATTAAAAAAAACAATAAAAATGTAAAAAAAAATAAAATTAACTCGTAAAAATAAAAAATTTAAACAAAAATAAATTTAAAAAACAAAAATATTCGAAAATTATATCAAAAGAAATGACAAAATTTGAAAAAAAAAAACAAAAATTAACTAAAAACAAAAAATAAAAAAACAAAAAAAAACAAAAAAACAAACAAAAAAACAAAAAAACAAACCAAAAAAAAAAAACAAACAAAAAAAAACATTTTTTTCTAAGTTATTAAAAAAACCCATATAATTAAAAAAAAAATTTAAAATAGAAAATTTAAAAATAATTTAAATTACAAAATTAAAATTTAGATAAAAAAAATAAAATACAAAAAAGTAAAAATTAAATTTAAAAATTTAAACAAAAAAATAATAGTAATAAGAAAACAAAAACACAAATTTTAAAATTAACAAAAAAGACAAATAAAAAAAAAAAAAACAAAATTGAAAATTGAAAAAGAAAATTAAAATAAAAGAATTAAAAGAAAAAAAAAACTATCATTAAAAAACAAAAAAAAAACAAAAAAGCCACGTGCAAATAATTAAAAAACAAATATCCATAAATTTACTGTTTTTTTTTAAATGAAACAATTTATAAATTTTAAAAATGAAAAACTAAATAATCTAAAAGATTTAAAAAAAAAAATCAAATTAAATTAAAATTTAATAAATTTAATAAATAAATTTTAAATTTTAAAAAATAATTAATCTAAAATATTAAATTAAAAAAAAAAAAAATTAAAACAAATTAAAGTTAAAATAAAAAATTTGAATTAAATAAAATGATTTTAAATTTTTTGAATTTAAAAAAAAAATAAAAATAAAAAATCAAATTTAAAAAAAAAATATTAAAAATTAAAAAAAAAAAGAATTTTTTGATCATGGTGGCGCCGCCAATCGGCCTCCACCGCTACCTGGGCAGGAGGCCGATTCCGGGAATTGCCCTCCCATCGCGGGAGGCCGATTCTAGGAATTGCCCTCCCGCCGCGGGAGGCCTGTTCGGAGAATCGCAGGAGGCCGATTCCAGGAATTGCCCTCCCACCGCGGGAGGCCGATTCCAGGAATCGCCCTCCCGCGGCAGGAGGTCGATTCCGAGAATCGCCCTCTCGCGTCGTGGGAGGGCGATTCCCGGAATCGGCCTCAGGGTGATTCCCAGAATTGGCCTCTCGCCGCAGAAGGGCAATTCCCGGAATCGGCCTCCCGCCGCGGGAGGCCGATTCTCGGAATTGCCCTCCTGCCTAGTGGTCGGCCTCTGCCGCCACTTGGGCGGGAGGCCGATTGGCGGCGCCACCACGATCAAAAATTTCTTCTTTATTTTTATATTTTTTAAATTTTTAATATTTTTTTTTTTTAATTTGATTTTTTTTTTAGTTTTTTCTAATTCAAAAAATATAATTTTTTTTTTAACTTAATTTTTATATTTCAAATTTAATTTGTTTTAATTTATTTTGTTTTTTTTTTTTTTAATTTTATTCATTTTTTTTGTTTTTAATTTTTTTTTTCTAAATTTTGTTAATAATTTTTTTTAAATCTTGTATTTTTTTTAATTTAATTGAATTTTTTTTAAAATTTTTTCATATTTTATTATTATTATTGTTAAATTTTATGTTTAGTTTTTTCATTTAATTTTTAAAAATTTACTAAATTTTGTATTTTTTTAAATTTATTTGAATGTAATATTTTTTTTTTTAATTTTTTAATTTTTTATTATTATTTTTTTAATTACATTATATACATTATATATATATATATATATATATATATATATATATATATATATATATATATTATTTCAATTCAAATTGTGTATTTAAAAGTATATATATTTTAATTAAACTTTGTATTTTCAAATTAATTTGTTTTTTATTTTATTTTTTATTTAATATATTTTTTTTTAATTTATTTTTTTCAAATTTTCAATTTTAATTGATTTTTAAAGTTTTTTAACTTTTTATTTTAAAAATGTTTTTTTTTCTTTATATTTAAAATTTATTTGTTTATCATTCATTTATTAAAATTTAATATTTTTTTTTTAAATTTAATTTGTTATTTTAATATTAACATTTTTTTTTTAAATTTAATAAAATCTAATATATATATTTTTAATTTAAGTTGATATATATATATATATATATATATATATATATATATATATATTATTTTTTATAATTCAAATTTAATTTATTTTTTATAATCTATTTGTTTTTTTAATATATATTTTTTTAAATTTAATATTTTTATTGTATTTTTTTTTTTTTTTTTAATTAATTTTTCATTTTTTTACTTTTAATTTCAATAATGTTTGTTTTGGTTTTTTTTGTTTTTTTTATTAAAATTTAATATATTTCTTTATATTTTTTTTTTATTTATTTATTTATTTAATAAACATTTTCTTTTTCTTTTTTAAATTTAATTTCTATATTTTATTTTTTTATAATTTCTTTATTTTTTTAACTTGTTTTTCTTTTTACTTTAATATTTTTATTTTCTTTTTATTTTTATTTTTTTATTTCTATATATTTTGAAATTTTAATCTTTAATTTTTTTTTTTAATTTTTTTCTTAAATTTTAGGTTTTTTTTAATGTTTGAATTTCAAAAATTAAAAAATGTTTTTTCTATTTTTAAAAATGTCAAAAATATAACACAATTTTTTTTTTGTTATTCCAGCATCAACTGGTTTTGTTTTGAGGGTGTTTTCTCAATCCTTTTTTCAAGAAACAATTTTGTTTCTAGCATAATTTTATAAAATGTTGAAATTTGACCTTAAAAAAAATCAAGTGCGTTCTCGAATACACTTTTTTGTTTTTGGGGTGTTTTTTCATGTTTTTTGAGTCTTTTTGGGCTAGAGTTCCCATTTTGAGGTTAGGTTACCTATTTCATCGGTAATAGTGTTTGCTGCTATCATTGTACAAACACTGATAATAATTGAAGATTAACTAATGCTCTAATTGAAAGGAATACTGATTCACCCCCCCCCCCACTTCTCAGTATTTCCAACAGATACAAATGACCAAACCTCCTCTCTATATATAGGAGTCCATGGGGCCACAATGTAATCCTAGCCGACTTAACAATAATAATGTAAGGGCACAATAATAACAATATGGGGGTTACAGGGGTACAACAATAACAATAAGAGGGTTACACTAACAACAATAAGGGACTATATTAGTAATATAAGGACATAACACCAGTGCTTGAAAATTTGCTTCAACCATCAATTTTTCCAGCCCTTGCCCCTTGATTAGCTTGGTGGGCCTGATTTCCAGATCATATTCTAAAATGACAACAATCCACTTACCTCTTTTTCCATCATGATCTTATGTCAAGATGTCTTTGACCACTGTGTGAGGCACAAATGCAATGATGTGTGATTGCAGAATGTATACTTTGAAATCCTTCAATGTCTTGATTAGGGAAAAAACCCGTTTTTCCATTATGTTATATTTCAAAGGTGCATCTCTTAAAGCCTTGCTAAAAAATGATATGGGCTGCTCTTGTCCTTTTATATTTTTATGCAGTAAGACAACATCAACTGTATGTTATGCAAAGGAAAATATGAAGAAATCCTTGGTAAAATCAGGGCTAAATAGGACAGGTGTTTGGGTAAGAGCTTGCTTCACCAAGTCAAAATATTTCTTTGCTTCTATAATCCATTTGACTCATGTTTCTCTTTTCAGCATGTTAGTGATGTTTCTTAGGAGTTCCGCAATGTTTGGTATGAACCTTCTTAAGAAATTTATCTTTCCAATGAAAGATTACACCTCTTTGATGTTTCTTCGGTGACTTATTTGCAATATTCCTTCAATCCTTTTTGGGTCAATCTCGATCCCTTCTTTAGATATGTTGTGGCCTAAAAGTTTCCCTTCTTGAAGGCCAAACAAGGTTTTCTTGGGATTTAAAGATAGAACATATTTTCTGCACCTTTCAAAGGCCTTTCTTAAGTGAGTTAGGTGTTCTTCATCAGTTTTTGAGTAGATTGTGATGTCATCAAGATATATCACAATGTACTAACCTATTTCTTCTGAGAAATAAATATCCATTTCTCTTTGGAAAGTAGCTCCAGCATTCATTAACCCAAAAGACATTTTAACATACATGAAGGTGCCCCAAGCTGTAGTGAAAGTTATCTTGTGTTGATCAACTGGGTGTACCAGCACCTGATTTTACCCTGAAAATCCATCAAGTAAAGATATTATTTTGTTAAAGGGTAGTTGTATTATAGGGAGTCTTTGTTTAAATTCTCGAAGTCTATGCATAGCCTAATTTCCCCTATTTTTTTCCTTACTGATACAAGATTTGAAACCCATTCTGAGTATTTGAGTGGGACTATTATTCCAGCATCATACATTTTCCTTATTTATTTATCAACCAGTGGCAGTTGAACATGATTTATTTTATGTAATTTATGTTTAAAGGGCTTCTGGTTTTCTTTTAGAGAAATCTTGTGCTGAATGATCTCAGTATCATAGGACTTCAAGTCTTCATATCTCCAAGCAAAAACATCATTGAATTATTTGAACAGTTCAATGTATTTCTATTTTATATGTGATGGCAATGTTTTTGATAGTTTTATCGTTTTGGGTTTTTGTTCACTGCCTATATTTCATTCTTCTACATTTGCTTCAGTGGATTCCATCTTTGGCTTCTTAGAAACATCATTAAAATCAAACAGTTATTTTATAGGGACAAGTCCTTTTGGCAAGATGTTATCTCTGAACTACAGTACTTCAAAGTCTTCTTTTTCTGGGTCTGCACATAGTTATATCTCATGTGGGTGTCCTTCTTCCAACAAATTTATATCAGCCTCATCAGGAGGCTCCTTTTTGTGTGTTTGTTCCTTAACAAAGCAGTATGCTTCATGATCCGAGTCTGAATTTGGCATTTCAAACTCATTTCTGGACTACAGGAAATCTTCAATCTGTTTATCTTCTTCAAAAACTTGCCAATATTTTATGTTATCAGCGACTGCTCGTCTATATTTGACTTGTACTGTGTATTTCTTGTTATGATAAGGTTTTTGACAAGTATTGGCTGCAAAGGCTAGACTGTTGGCAAGGATATTTTGATTTCTTGGGACAAAGGCTAGATCATATTCTTTGAATGTTTTTAAGAGTTCAAGTGCATCATTCCTATATGCTCTTAATCTAGGATGTTTAGTTGCATATTCTCCCTTGTTCTGCCTAATGACTAGCTCACAATCTCCATGGACATAAATCCTTTTGGCTCCTATTTTTTGAGTAATTGTAGCCCTAGAAGGAGTGCCTCATGTTCTGCTATGTTATTTGTACATTGAAAATTCAGCATATATGAATCACCCTCTGCATGATTGTTTTTAGTGTTGTGTACCCAAATACCTACTCCTGAACTAGTTTTACCACAAGAACCGTCAAAGCTCATGCTCCAAAGAGGTTAAATTTCAGATTTACCATTATGTTGGTCATTGTGGTTACCACCATGTTTGTTATTATATTTTTCATTTTCTATTTGGGCTAACTATCTTGACTGTTCCTCCTCTTTTTCTTCTTCTTTTTCAGTTGTTTGCTCATTTTATGTTACTTGTTCATTAATGTTTTCATCATTGTAAAGGATAAATGAATCAAGGTCTATGTGGATAGAATAAAGAGGGTATTTATCTGGCTTTTCTTGGCTGCTGACCATGTATTTCATATGAGTCTCCCTATATAGTATTCTTGGTTGATGAAAGAAAGGTATGGTAGCATAGGTCATGTCCATTTGGAGGGTGCCTTTAAGTTTAGCTCCCCATGAGCATGATAAGAAAATGCCATATTTATGGGGAATGTCAGCCACTACAATATCCATTACTAGGCTTTTGGCTAGTTTTTGTGCTAGATTAACACAGAGATCTTTGATTAGGCCCATACATTTAACTCTACTAGAGTCAAAGGAGTATAAATCTTTGTATGGTCTAGTTATCTCAAGGCCTAGTCTTTCCATCACTACTTTTGGCATGAGGTTATGGGAAGCTCCTAAATCTAACATAGCATTGTGAAGGATTTTATCATGGATGTTCAAACTGACATAAAATGGAGGTACACCTCCCTCTTGAGATTTACCTTCTACTTGAGGTCCAAACAGAACTTCAGGTTTGTCATCCCTCAAATTTATAGAATCAGCATTTTCTCCTATGTTTAAAGCTTTCAAAACTTGGGATCGATATACATCTTGGGCCACTAATTTAGTAAGAGGTATGGAAATTTTTATCTTGGAAATTTCATTCTCTATACTGAAGGGTGTCTGTGTTTTTGGCAGATTTAAATCAGTTTTATTAGACATCGTTCTTATAGCAATTTCAACTTGCTGATTTTTATTTAGAGTCCCAGTTAAACAGTTTTTTTAGGGCTACTAACTGGATCACTAGTGCTGCTTTGGTCCCCACTATGTTGGTTGTTTTCATTTTTACATTTATCAAAACCTTTAGCCACTATGTTTGAAGTTTTTGCTGTCTTTTTAGGACCATTTTTAGGACTCTTCCTAGTAGAAATGTTTGGGTTGTTTCTCTTGGGAGTGTCTTGGGTTTTCTTGCTTCTGAGGTCATATTGCCTATGCACTTCCATGATTGAATTTTTAAAGTCTTGCTTATAGTCTTTGGATTCTAGGCTTTCTTCCTCATTTGGTGCAAATATTCCTTGTTCTTCCTCAGTGAGGAAAACAATATCCTCATTATTAACTCCCATTAGATTAATTTGATCTTTTTCTGGTTCTTCCATCACCCCCTCATCCTCATCAGCATAGTTTTCTTAGAAAGGAGGCCTGATTTTTTGGTCAGGACCTCTCTGTCTTATTTGAGGGGGATTTCTCCTAAAGTTTTGGTTTTGGTTTTGGTTTTGATTTCTTTTTTGAGGAGATGTTTGGTTTTCTCTAGGGGAACCTCTCTCATTTATTTTTATTCTCTCCATCATCCTTTCCATTGTTCTAACTAGGTTATCGATCTTGGTATCAGATGTAGAGGCCATAGGTTCTTCTTTGTATGTGATCCTCTTTTCAGTTCTCGTTATAGCCCTTTTGGCAATCAAATTGGCCTCTACACTTACTGCTCCCCTCTGCATGTCCTCTAATGTAAGGGGTTCTCTTTCTCTTAATTGATAAGCCATCTCTGGATCAAAACCATCTAGAATTTTCAATAGGGTTAAACCCTGTGGGGGTTTCATGTGAGGAGGAAGTGCGTTATATACACTGTTGAACCTAGTGTAGTAATCTTGAACACTTTCTCCTACATTTCTTTTGAGGTTCTCATACTCTGACAGGGTTTGAAGAGGATTTTTATTTATTTCCCACTTATTTATGAATGCTTGGTGAAGAGAAGGGAGATCATTGATGCTATTAGTGGCTAAGTTTTTGAACCATTTCTTGGCTTATTCTCCTAAAATTTGGGCAAACATTCTCATTTTGATAGTCTCATCTTCTATTTCTTGGTAATCGAAAGAATCATTCATCTTATCTACATTTTTTTGAGCAGTTGTAGGATGAGTTCCATCGAAGTGTGGGATCTTAGATTGGTAGTCCTATGGTATAGGAAATAGAGGTTGTAGTAACACTAGTGGGGCATACTAGGCTGCCATGATTTGTGGTTGGGGAAAAAAATGAGGGTTAAAAAGTGGAGGAATTATAAGAGGAGGTGTAGGGTTAAATGGAGGAAGGTGAATGGTAGGTGTATGAATGGGGGTTGAAGTTAGTACAACAAGATTCTCCTGTAAGATGGATGGGTCTAAAACTATTTGGTTTATCCAACTCTAAGATCTAGTCCTAGACAAGCTTTGTTCTAGGGGTGAGTCAGATAGGATATTCTGCAAGTCTTTAAGGTTTTCAGGTAGGGAAATTTCTTCATGGATAGGTCTGCTAACAGTTGGTTTTTTATATATAGGAGATTTCCTAAGGATTCTCTCAAGATTGTCAACTATTGCAGGAGGGTTTGGGTAAGGATGCCATCTGGTACAGATTCTTCTAGGAGCCAGAACTTTAGACCCAAAAATCAGAGAGTTTGAAAATTTATAACAGTTTAAAAAACAAACCAATCTGTAAAATAAATACTTAATCCACAAAGCATTCTTGACTGGGTTCTATTTGAGGTTTGATGAGATCAGGATATCTCAATAATTTCCTAGTGAGTATGTAGAAAACCAGTGGAGTTAGCAGGCCTACTGAAAACTAATGGAGTCACCGGGTGGAGGATTTTAACGGTCTTAAGGCTGGTTGTTGTCCACCATCAGCAACCAGATACAAGTCTCGGATAACACTTGATTTATCTAAATTTGAATGGGGTTTTCTGAGTTCTTGAGGAAATATTAAGCTATTTAATTACTCAGATTCCCTAGTATGGTCGTCATTATGTTGGCTCCCCGTTATTTGCAAGATTGGAAAGAAAATTTTCTACAGGGAACCACATCAAACCACTTTGGAGTCCAAGGACCTAGCCTTCCTGGACTCAGAGAGGGATATCTCTATGTTTGTGATGAAAATGATTTATCTTTATGATTGTGTGTCTAATTTTAGGCTAGTTATGAAGTTCTAGGACTTGTTTTTTTTTTTTTGATTTGGTTGATTGATTGATTTATCGATTAATTGAGTGATTATTTCAGTTGAATAGATAGACTGTGAGAAGAATTAATCGATTGGGCTATGGAGTCATAAAAGGATTTAATTGTTCATCAACTTTGCAAGGGTTTTCATAGGGCAAGCTAACTATATCAAGTGGATCTTTTAGATTAGATGAAATATGAAATGAAAAAAAGTTGTGAATTCAGTAGAACTAAAGGGAAATTAAGAATCCTTTAACTATACTTCAACAGGAAAATCCTTTTAGGTAATTGTTTCAGAAAAACCAAAGGACAGGGCAAACCATAAAATTCTTCGGCTAGACTCTACTAGGTAAACCTTAAGACAAAAATCCAGCAATCCTAGAGAGCAATATACCCCTAAATTCCCTAGATATTACTTTCAGACAAAGAAAAAATTTAAGATAACAGTCAATGAAATTAAATATCAGGACACCCCTTAATTCTTTAATCAAACTTCAAAGAAGGCCTTTAAAGCAACAATTTAAGAAAAACCAAAGGACAGGGAAAACCATAAACTTATTTGGCTAGACTCTACTAAGTAAACTTCAAGGCAACAAGCTAGGTAGAACTAAAGAGAAGGATGCCCCTAAATTATCTAATCAGACCTTGCAGAAGAAAAAATTAAGATGAAAGAAGCAGAGATAATTAAGGTACCAAGACAACATATCTTAATCTAAAATTTATGTTCTTTTATCAGAGAAATGATGGAAAATATGGAAAACATATGAGAAACAATGACAACGAAGGATAACATCACCATTAACATAGCTCAAGAATCTTGTGAACATGCTTGTATTATTGATGTCCAAAACAATTACAATACTCCAGTGAAATAATCTCTGCAACTCATAGTCTGATCAAAATCCAACCTAGCAATCAACCCAACAACCAACAACTTGCCAACAACACTCAAAATGAACAATACATGTAGTATTTATCTACAAAATGAGGAGGTTTCCCTAACCTAGGGTGAAAAAATTGTATTAATTACAGATTAAATGTGATATTGACCTTTGAGACCATGCAAAGCCCAAGGAAAAATATCATTGACTGACTAACTGTAACAATAAATTTTAACTTAACGGCTAAGCTAACTTTTGAGATATTTTTGAATTTTTGGCTTTATCATTAACTTTCACAATAACTGTTGAGCTGCTTTAAAATATCTCTGACTGCTTCATTAACTGTCGTAGTTTTTTGAACCAAAATTTGGCTGTAGGTGGCAAAATATATCTTGGAGGAAGTAATTGTTGTTTTGCCTTGTCATTCGGATACGTCTCCTGTGCTAATTTTCTTTTGATTTGTCCTTTAACCTCTGATTTGTCTCTTTAAACTTGGATTTGCTTTCTCCTTAAATCTTCTTTCCCTGTTTAATCCTTTTAACCTTCTTTCTTTCTTCAATTTGTCTTAACCTTATTTTTAACCTTTAACCTTTGATTAAACCTTTAATCTCTTCTACCCTTTACTGCCACGGTTTATTTTACTGTGTCCTTTATTTGCCTGTATCTCTGCGCAACCACTGTGAAAACCTCTTTGTTTTTTTTATCCTGCGCTGTGGAGAACTCTTGTTGCCTTTGGAGTGTTTGAATAACCATCAATAGTCATGATACATTGATGATTCTGCTTGGTCTTACACTCCTGGTCCTTTTGAGTAAACAAAGCTATTGGATCGTCACCCAGAAAGCTTATTTAAAAAAATTTCGGATTAGAAATGAAAAGTATGCATTTTATACCTCGATCACTTGTATACTAAACACAATTTTTAATTAAAATTCTGTTGTGGACATAGTCCGAAAGATGGGGGCTTGAGGGTTTCCTACGTATTTTTGGGATTTTGGGCCTTTTGGAGTGTTACAGGGGCGTAAATGGTGGATGGGCATTTATCACAACAAAACGGGGCTTTGGCATGTTTGAACAAGGTCAATGGTGTGAGGTTTATGGTGGGAGGTGGTAAGCGGTTTATCGCATGGTTGATAGGCAGTGAGGCAGTATAATTGGTGGGGATGCGATGCCATAGGATGAACGACGCATGGCAGGAAGGATGAGGGCATATACCACCAATATTGCATGGTTCAAAGGTTTTAACCATCACGCATTTGGATTTGCGATGTGGGATTAGGGCCGTTGGATTGGGAGGAGTTGATCCAACGGTGGTCGAGGGATTTGGACTACGGGTAGGTTTAGCAGGTGGGGCCAGGGGTATGCGGAGAAGAAGGTTAAATGTAACGAGGGGGCCTGGGGGTATACGTGGTAGGGGCGCTTAATGTATAGCAGTGGTTGTATGATGCGGGGCCCGAGGTAGTTTTAAGCGAAAGCGCTTAATCATAAGGCGAGGACTAGGGCTATATGAGTGTGGAGGGTTAAGGTAGTGTAGCGAGGTTAAACGTATTTGTGGGGCCAGGGTTATATGGCTGCATGGGGGTAAATGCTTTGAAGCGGGGGGCTAAAAACATAGAAAGGGGTATCGGGTCTTTTAAACAAAACAAGGTTTTGTTAAAAAAAGGGTGGGTCCCGAAACAATATTATTCTAAAAAATAATGTAAAAAGGATTTTTACATTGTTTTGAAGGGAAAGAGGGAAATGAGTGAAAAGGAGGGGTTAAATGGATTTTTGGGTAGGGGGAAAAGGTGAGAATGAGGGTATTAGGGAAAAACATGGAATTTCAATATCATAAGGGTATTTTGAGAGAGGCAAAATGAGAGATAGTGAAAACAGGTTAAATGGAAAATAATGAAGGCAGTGAGATTTCTGAAAATAAAATGATAGTCAGGGAATGTTTATTTTCAGCAGACTGTAGAAAATCCATAGTTATCTAGTGATACTGTGAATACAGGAGACTAACACCATCGAATAACTCTTTCTTATAAACTGGTTTGTAACTCAATCAACTTAACTGCCTCTGGTGTCTGTTGAGCTCTCCAAATTTCTTTAAAGAGATACCAGTGTTGCTCCATCTCATCGTTACCTCTCCCGGAGAATTCTGGGTATTGGGTGAATGATCCCGACATCCTTCCTTGTATAGGTGGTACTAAAATGAAACCTCTACTTCCTGGCTAAGATATTTTACTACCAGCACTGTGGCTAGTCAGTATCTGTACTGTAGACTTAACACTACTCAACTTGCTAAAATCTCGTAACTTAACGAAAAAATTATCAGGTGGCTGATAGAGTACCAGGGGAAGGTCAGGACTAGAGCTACTTGAAATTTTGGGAATTGGATTACCTTGCACTATGGGTGCCGACCTCTCTCTGAATAGTTTCTCAATCGAAACATGCAGCTCCACATTTGACGTCTCCTCGAGGCGCGCATCGTCCTCATCGGATTTTTCTCCCTTTTATCTTCAGGCTATGCTCCTATAAAATTTCCTAAATTCCTTAATGGTCCATCCTATTCCTTGGGATCCCATCTGACCTTCCCTTTCCTTTGTCATCCGTGGCACCTTTTCCTTGTCTTGTTAATTACTCTCATGCTTTTCAAACTCTTTCATCATGCTTTCCCGCGACTTCTCAGCGATCTGCACCGTCCGATGTGATTTTCGCTCTCTCAACCTAATGGAGGTTCTGCCATCGATATCCCTATTCCCCCTTCTTACTTACTTGTAACATATTTCTGTCAGTTCCTTCCTCCAGTACTGGAGGTTTAAGTCTCCATCTCAAAACTTTAAAATGCCATCAAACCTTCGTCCACCATTAAAGCTTTGATCCACAACGGGATTTCCTTTGAGAGTTCTCCCCGTAATCCAAATCTGAATATATCTTCATATTTTGTAAAATATTTGTAACACTTGGTTGAAACTTCAAAAATGTATCCTTCCAAGGTGGATTTTACCCAAAAATCTATTGCTCGGGTCAGATCAATATCTAACCGATGGAGTGCTACTAGATCCATGTGCGTCCACTTGCGACAGAATTTATGCGATCCTCTTGGGAGTGACTTGATTTGCAGTCTCTGCAACCAATTATAAATCTCCTCAGGAAACTTTCCCCAAAAAATTTCGTACAGGTCACTTGCAGATTCGAAAAACAGGACCCGATCTTTGACATTATTTTCCCTCTGTTGTCGAAGCTCCGCTTGTTGCAATATAAACTGGTCTAAATGGTTATACCACCAGCTTCATAGTTCCCTCTCAGAGATCCAAGATACCATGATCTAACTCCTAAATTAATTTTAAGGTCTCGGCAACAGAACCATTTTTTGGTGAAAAAGGAAGTCTTTGGGCAAGACTCAGGTTTAGGGTTGAGGCCAACAAGGTTTCTGCAGTAGTCTAGCACAACACTGACATTTTCACCCTCCTCCAGAGAGTAGGGCGTCTCACCCGAGGCCTGCCACGACCTTAGTAAGATTAAAAGCTAGATCAGCTAGAAAACAAAAGCAACCTTATGGAACTTCTATGGGAACCTGGAAGAAACAAACATATCTCAACTCTTTGTATAAGCTATCACTCAGTAAAACATGTTCAGAAGGTCGAATTTAAATTTAAATTGAGTACAAAGTCATCATAAGAAAATAAATATCAATAAACTCATGAAATTACACACAACAACAAATATATTTCATTATCAATAACAAAACAACATACATCTACTCCGTAGAGTCTATTACAGTTTGATTCATTACAACAGAGTTCTCAGAGAGCTCTCCTAAGGCTCTACTCTTTCCTATCGGCCTTTTTCTGCATTGAATATATAGCTATCCAACTCTTCTCCTCCACTGGCTGACTGCCTATTTGTTCCTCTGTCAGTGTGACTGTCAGTCCTTCCTCTTTTCATGCTCCACTGCTTCTCGCTTATTCTTTATTACTGGGAGTTTTACTGATTTTTCTTGTCTCCCATATCTGCCATCTGTGTTTTTTTCTGCTAATTCCATGCCACCAGTCTTCCAGCTTTACTCAACCGTGATAGCTCCTTTCCTACCTTGATTGTGCTCCGCCACCTGGCCTCCAACCTTCTGCAACTCAAAACTATTTCCTTTTCAAAACAAAGGCCCCAACACATCTTGAGAGAGAAACACGAGTTATGTGGAGGGTTCAAAATAGTCATGTGTTCTGCAGTAGGGCCACACGTGTTGTGAAAAGTGAGTAGAGCACCCATGCGTGCCACAGGAAGCAGTAAACTTGTGCACATGTTGTGGGCAGGGGTGCAAAAAACCGCATATGTGATAGAAAGGCTTCATTGTAGGTTGAGCAGATGGAAAGTCGTGTGGGTTCTTAGGAGAATTCATGTAGTACAACATGCACAGGTTCCTAGAAAATTTCTATAGTTCTTGGATATTGTAATTTTACACAAAGGACCATGTTCCCAATAAGGAAACCCTTGTATGATAAGATATTATTTAATGAACACAAAATTTTGATGTGCATATTTTATGTGTATGCATGTGTGGGATTGGTGTAAAATTTTCTACCGCTGATTTTATTTTATTTACCTATTAAATCCAAACAGTTCTTTTTATTTAGTAAGTTGAAAATTTAATTAATTTACAGAAGGTAAATTTACTAGAAACTAAAATTTTCAGTTGCTAGGGTTAAGAAAATTTAGCACGCCAAATTCCAGGTCTCAAGCACACTTATTTTAATTTCCCAGAGTAATTGGTTAGCATGGAAAACAATTGTGGGCTTGTCTAAGTGGAACATGAAAGACAAATTGGGATCTAGCATGCACTCCATTTGGAGTTGGAGACATAGGGTGATTTCCTTCGATAGTTTCCCCACCTTCATGCTCACACATTCAACAAGAAAGGCATCCTCTTTTGGGGATACATGTCAGATGAAAATACTTGATATTAGATGAATTGGTAGTTCTTGTATCAAGAGAATGGTATTCTAGGCCCTAATAAATATTCAATTATGGAGTTTGTCAATCCATAGCAATATCTAATGAAAATAAACATTTGAATGTCATCTCCATTTTGGAAGGACTAGGAGTGGATTTTTGGTAAGCCTTTTTAATAATATTTCTCTTCTCAACTATACTCAATATTGAATTAACAATATTCAATATCCCCCAAAGTTCAATGGAAATAAGTTTCTATTGAATCATACTATTGTTCATATCTTTAGTAGAATCACTGCTTTCTCTTGTAACAGTTCTAGTTTCTTCTTCTTTTGGTTGCACTGGATTATGGGATGTGGGTTTAGTGCCAACTTTTCTCCCTCTTCTCAAATATTTGGATCCAAAACATATACACTTGGTAATAGCTATTGTGCATGTTATTGAGGCTTTTATCGACTATAGTAGTTCTGCTGCAACCTCCTTTAAGGGTTTAGGAGCCTTGGACAACACCATAACACGTTTGAAGTCTTCCATTTTGACGAGAAAGTAAACAGAGTGGAGAATCAAAATTAGGTTCCAAGGGCAAGTCTCCTATGAAAAATGCTGCTAGGTTAGAGGTAATGCACATTTCTCAGTCTAACATATTGGTTCCTTATCATATAAGACTTATTATGAAGGCTTTTCCCTGGGCTCTATCTCTTGGCACATATGCTCCTGGAATTACTACATGACTATATGATCTGAAGAGAGTTCTTTGCCATTTTACTTGTGCACTATATTCAGAAGATCAAAGGACTTTGGTGGTGGGGTCTTTTCAATTGAAACTATAGTCACAAGTTTTCTTATTTCCAAAGATCCAACTTGCTATTATGTTCTAGATGCTATTGGTCTGCCTAATGTTTTTTTAGATGTCATCATGGTTGGTGTCCTCCCTTCTACAGATGTAGTAGATTGTATATCACAATGCTTAGATGATTTATGACTTAATAACCTCATAATATAAGCTATTAATGATTGTGGTTCTCTAAGATATTTTGTGATTTTTTTTTACATAAAAATCCTACTTACGGGGTTTGGTAGGTGACACTCTTAGGTACTTATCATCTACCTTGGATGAGATGATATGACATGCTCCTTCTTTGAGGGGGCATGGGGTGGATGTATTGAACGAAACATTAAATGCTATTGCAAAACTTGGATTTGGTACTGAAGTGTATTCCCTATTGCAAAAAATTTCTAGCTCTTCTGTGCCTGTTCCCATGGAGACTGATTTAGAACAATAAAAAATTAGTTAAATGGATGGACTTGAATCATTGAGTGTGACATCTAAGTTAGGGGTTGATACTTCTGCTGAAAAAATTTCTTCAAACATGGAATGATTTCTCCTAGATTGTATAAGTAATGCTACACGTCTCTTAGATAATATTTCGCATAATATAGATACATGGGTGTTTATTGAGAAAAAGGGTATAGAGGCTATGTTGCAACTGTTTGATTTATCCCTCTTACCATTTTAATTTAAAGGTGGCCATAATATTTTTTTTGCATTTAAGAAATTTTCAACGCAACACTCATCTCCTATTACAAGGGTTGTTTGTTCTATCTTGACAGAACACATGAAACCTACAAATGAATTCATGGATTTTTTGGCTAGAACAAAGCTGGCAGATATTGAGGTAGCACAAAACATATGAACTTTGAGATGCCTTTAAATTCTATATGGTATTTTATACTTTTCAACACATTTATTGAAAATGACAACAACAATGATGCCTGACAATGGTTCTCAGGATGCAGATATATTGAAGGATGTAGGGATGATGTAAAAATAAATAGTTTTTTAGAAATATCTTATTAGTGATTCAAAAGTAGATGTGAATAAAGAGGTTGAAAAGGACCTACAATTGAAAATTTGGCACCAAATGTAGTAGGTATAGAAGTTGGCAATGAAACTAACACAGTTTCAGTTTTTCGACATGTGAACCCAGTGTCTATGAGGAATGGGCTTGCTTCTCATTGGTCCATTGAACCCTAATATATTTCTATTATACAAAAAATATTTCATCACCATAAAAAACATACCATGGTATCAAAGGGATTTCAAGAATGTGCCTTGGTTAGCTTGGGGGACATGTAGATACATCAGAGGTTGAAATTAGAGGCTCTGTAAGTGTACGAGAGACATCTCAAGCCCAAAAAATTAAAGAGATGTCACTTGAGCTCCTGAACTTTGACAATATGAATAAGGTTTTTTCTGCAATGTGATCGTCCTATGTGACTCTTGTGAAGGTTTTGGTAGTTCACAATTGACATCGTGATGATATAGGTTTGCTTAGTGCAACAACCAAGAGTGTAATACAACAATGGTGAATTATTTCTATGATCATGGTACAATTAAAAGTTGTTTTTGAAGCAAGAGTTCATTTACTATGGATAGTACCATTATGTCATAGCAAGGAATGGAAACAGAAAATGATAAAGATATTGAAAATGACAAGAAATAGCACACACCTTGGTTTTTAGATACGAAGCTATTTCATGCTTTTGGAGTACCTTGTGAATTATTCTTTGTTGTCAATTGTGCCCTATGCATCACAGCTGTTAGTGCAACCAGGTTTTGGAGGCTCTGTCATTGTTCCAAGGGATCGAGATGTTTTTGTCTACACCCTACAAGTTCAAGTTCTCAATGGTGTTCTGCCTATCTGGAGCAGTCTAATGTTTTGTTGCTGCAATCCAAATTTAACTACCTTTGTTTCCATTATTACCCTCATTAGGAATAAATGATTCAAATTTTTGCGAACATGTAAGAGAGAAAAAGAGGGAATCCCTTTAGTAATTAGTATTCATTAGCTAAACCAAAGGAAGTTGGTGGATTAGGTTTAGAAAACATGCATTACTTTGGTAAGGCTTAGACAACCAAGAGTCTATAGAGGTTGATTTCTAATAAATTCATACGCATGCAAGTGATTCTTCTTAAGTATATAAAACCACTATCAATGGAAGATTGGATCAGATAGGTTGTCTTGTTGATCGTCACATTGTAGAACAAGGGAATCCATTACTTGGCACAAGCAATAGATCCAATTTCCACACATATTTGGAACCATAAAATCCATTACTTGGCACAAAAAGAGATCCAATTCCAAAACCTGTTTGGAATAAGTCATAAAAAAGTGAGGTGGTGTTAAATTTATCATAGAGGGAAGCATAATAGTGAAAGGAATATATATTAAAACCTTAGAAGTATTGCATTAGGCTTAGAGAGGAGGAGGATTCTTTTGTCTGGTCAAAGAATCCTGCCAAAGGGGTATATACTCTAAGCCTAGTATATAAATCTATATTTTTAGATAATTCATGAGGAGAAACCTTGTAGTGGAAAAAGCTCTAGCAGTTCAAAAATATTCGAAAATCTAAGTGAATAGATGCATATATCCCTATGAGGGATATCTTTTTCAATTTTAAAAAACTAGGTTTTGAATAAAGACTTAAAGGGTTATAAGGCATTGTGTTTTATGGTGTTTTGATGTATTTGGCTTGCCAGAAACTCAGATATCTTTCAAGGTAAGGTTTAGCCATCGTTTCACTGTGTCTCCTAGTCATGACTGAGATTTCAAAGTAAAAAATCCCCTAACAATGGCAAAGAAATGAAATTGATCAATCTTTCTATTGTTAAGAGTGGGAGTGGTGTTATTTCAATTTTTAATAGTGCCAGTTGTTGTACCTTAAAAGAAAAGCCATTAGCTGTGATAAGGAATCAGTGCTTAAGACATCTATCTGATTATGTGACGAATGTATATATTTGTCTCTATCTTATCAACCCTCAAATATTAAAAATCAAACCCTTAAATATCAAATATATGAAAATTTTGCAATGTTATCTTTAGCCAATGTTGAACGAAAGAATCAGAAGAAATAGAAGGGAGAACTTCAAACTGATATGCTGTTTTATATAGGAAATACCATTTCAAAATCCAGAAGAAGTATATGAAGAAATAGTTAAAACAGAGGAGCGCAACTTAAGGTTTTTTAACTCTGAAATACGTAAGTATAAAGAGGTTGGCTGCTCATAACTCTGTTTCATTCATAGATGGAAAAACATAACGTAAACTGAGAATAAACTTCAACATTAACAAAATGATAGAAACTTGCATACTCATTCATTAACTTGTCAATCTTTGAGTACAAAAATTAGGCTTTGAAGGTCCAAAAATCGGAGCCTATAATGATATTTTTTCCCCCTTTTACTCTCCCTTCTCAACCTAACCAATTAACTGTTAAAACAAAATCAGTTCAATAACTGAGTTTCTAATATTCTAATAGTTACAAAATTATTTCTCTATTCGAAATAAACTAGATTTTACTGAACCCCCAACCCTTTACAAATATGGTTAAACAAACTCATGGGTGCCTTTCTCTTTTAGTTAACAAGAGAATTTAAACAAAAGTCTTCAAAGTTTTACATTTTTCACATGGTACTATTGCTGAGGTGGATAATATATATATTTGGGTCCCGTACTTTGTATTCAATTTATGATATAAAATTAATGGTTTCACAAAACCCAAAACCACCTACGGGACCACTTCTGGCAGTTTATGAAATGATAAGGGTGGTGTCGTAATGAACATAAACCTTTGATTTTTGATGAGCATTTTGGGAAAAACCGTTTTGCGGGGCCACTCGTTGTCATAAACTTCCCCCCTTTTGTGCTTCCCCAAACCTTTGATGCAACAATTTCCCTTCTAGATATGTCTTTGCATTCTTATGAAAGACACATTTGATGCACCGTAATTGTCCACACCTTCATCATCTTCTTTGAGTACGATGACACAACCTCCATATATTAATTTTGATGTTACTGTCGGACATTCAAGGTTTTGAAAGGCTTCCTTTGTTGTCTTCCCGTTCAAAAGGGATAAAGCCCCTTCAGTATGAGTATAGTCTTCTCCCTTTGAAAGAGAGGAAACTATAAAATTGACCATCTGGAAGTATTATCTGTTACATTTACTCTAGCCAATGGAAAGAAAACAAATCAGGAACCAATTTTCTGCCACATTTAACGTTTGCTGCCGTTCATGGGATGGTGTCGAAGTGATTTTTGTCTTTACTCTTGCTCACGGCCTTCAAGAGCACCTTTTCCTTTTGCTGAAGAAAACCATTTTAACAAATAAAACGAATATGCCTCATTCACAGAGAAAAACCCTTTTTCCCTTGAAAAGAGCGGAAAGAGAAATGGTGGGCCATGAGAATCGAAATCGCAAGCGAAACAGGAGTGGGAATGTCTCGAGCATAGGAAATCGTGATATGCGATGAGAAATGAAGCGAGGGGCGAGTGTGATGCGATGTGCAATGGTGTGATGATCGCATCGGCGGAAAACGAGAAGAAGGAATTAAGCGTCGGAGGGTGGTGTGATCGCGCGATGTGATGGAGGATTATCGCATCAGCGGAAGATGTACGACGAAGTTAAGCACTGCGGAAATTTAGATAATGCGATGGGCGATGTTGTGATGCGATCACATCGGCGATGAGCAGCACATCAGGGTTGTAGGAGACAACAATAAAAAGGAAAAAGGGACTTTGAAGTAAAGGAAAAATATAGAAAAGGTAAGGATTTTAAAGTTAAAAGCCAGTGAAGTAATGGAAAAAGGGCAGAGCTGCACTTTTTGAGTCGTTTATTCATTTGGGCATATGAAGTCACTGCGGGGGGGGGGGGGGGGGTCTCGGGGTGGTGAGAACTCCGACTAGTGCCCTCGCAGTTGATATCCACCGTTGATCTCTATTGCCTTCGCAGTCAACCCAGTCAACTGCGGAGGCACCAATTTCGTTAACTATCATGCTGCTAATGCCCACGGGTTGGGTCATCCGGTTCAAACTTTGAATATCATCACTCTCCACCAATTGAATTGATCGTACTTTAATCTTTTGATACAAAACCCACTTGTACAAATTTTAAAGTAGTTAAACTTTAATACATCAAACTAAAAACATTTTCTTTTTATGCTAAAGTATAAAAATATAATACTTTAACATATTTTCTTTTCTTTCAATTTCAGATTTTTTGTATTTTTAATATAAAATTAAAAGGATATGCAGATGATCCACAACATCTGGCTCCACCTGGGGATAGTGTTTTTTTCCATGAAACACTAAGAACCTGCAGATCAGTGCCTTCACTTCGGGCATGGAGTCAAAAATTGCTTGATGAAAAATATACAATGATAAGAAACCAGATATGTACAATGATGAAATGACTGCTTCTAGTGTTGGAAATAGTGTTTCAAATATTTCCCATTCATAGGTAGTTTTACTGCTTCTCCGTCAAGACTTTCCAACATGAAAGTGTTATTTGTTCTGGCTTCAATGATTTTATACAGACCATACCATAAAGGATCAAATTTTCCATGCTTCCCTTTATCCTCTCTTCTTGTATCCCATCTTAGTACGAGATCTCCATTTTGAAAGATGATTTATTTTTATTTTCTATCAAAAATGGACTTCATTTTCTCCTGATAAGTGACCAAATTGTGTCTAACCTAATTTCTGTTTTCACTCAATTCCATCACTCTATTCATTCTTCTTATCAAGGCATTAGGTTCCTCTTGAGCATCTTGAAGAAAAGATATTACTGGCCTTACTACCTGAGTGGGAAAAAATGCTTGGGTACCATATACTAATTCATAAGGTGACTTACCAGTGGATCTCCTAGTAGTCATCCTCACTGCCCACAAAGCAAAAACCAGCTTTGAATCGCAATTCTCTGTGTTCTCATTTATTGTCTTCTTCAAGATTTTCACCAACGTTTTATTAGAGGATTCTACTAATCCATTTCCTTGAGGGTGATATGCTGTAGAATGGGACAATATCACATTATAAGTTTGAAAAAAGTTTATAAACCTGACTGAGTTGAAGACTTGAGCGTTATCTGTCACAATATTCACTGGACATCCAAATCTGCTGAAAATATTTTCCTCCAAAAATTTCATTACAACCAAATCATTTTCTTTTCTGGAAGGGACTGCCTCTACCCATTTTGTAAAATAATAAGTTGCAGTCAAGATCCATTTAAATTGCCCACTTGATGGTGGATTGATTTCTCCAATGAAATCCAATCCCCACTATTTGAAGGGTTCTTCAAAAAAGACAAGAAGAAGAGGTAAAGGAGCTAACCTTTTCTTTTCTGTAAACAACTAGCATTTTTGAAAACTTCTAACAGTTCTGTATACGTCCGCAAATAAAGAGGGCCAATAAAAACCTGATTTAAGAATCTTGTGAGCAGTTACTTTCCAACTATAATGACCTCCACACAGACACTCATGATACTCTTTAATCACTTCTATGGTTTCCTCTTCTGTTAGACATAACAGTAACACACCAGCAAGATCTTTCCAATACAACTTAGCTTCAATTATAACATAAGGTTGAGCTTTAAGTTTCAAGGCTCTGTACTTAGCTCTATTAATTGAAGGTGGACAATAAAGGAAACAAAAATAATGAATAATATCTTTGTACCAGTTTGAATAGAGGATTTTATATTTAATTGTTGTTTTTGTCTAAATGTGATTTGCTTCTTCAGTGATTTCTTCTACCAGTGCAAGTAAACTGATTCCCAAAGCTTGGAAATTAGATTCTGTTAGCAATTTAGACAGTCCCAGTCCTTTGACTAGTTTTGTTGGTCTGATATCCAAATCATATTCTTGGATTTTAGCAATCCATTTCCCTCTTTTCCCTTCAACATCACTCTGTACTAATACATCCTTTACATCAGAATTTGGCACACATGCTACAATTTGAGAATGAATTATATAAGTTTTGAAAGCCTTCAATGATTTAACCAAAGAATATAATTGTTTCTCCAAGATATTATACTTCAATTTTGCATCTTAAAGCACTTTGCTAAAAAACACTGCAGGCTGCTCACATCCTTCTTCATTTTTTTGTAGTAGCACAACAACAATTGTAGAGGAAGATGCAAATGAGAAAACTTTAAATGGCTTCAAGTAATCTGGACTGATTAAAACATGAGCTTCTTGGAGAGCTTCTTTAATTCTTCCAAAATATTCCCTTGCATCTTTGTACCACTTTAATTCAGCATCGTTTTTCAACATATCTGTTATTTTCCTGACAATCTCAGCATAATTTGGAACAAATCTTCTCAGAAAATTGATTTTTCCAAGAAATTTTTGAATATCTTTCTTACTTCGAGGCAGTGGAATTGTCTGTATAGCTTCAAACCTTGCTGGATCAATCTTCACTCCCTATTTTGAAACTATATGGCCCAGAAATTTTCCTTCTTCCAGAGAAAACAAGGATTTTTTAGGATTCAATGATAATCCATATTTCCTGCATTTAAAAAAGGCTTTCTCCAAATGTTGTATGTGTTCGTCATCAGAACTTGAAAAAACCATCAAGATAAATAACTACAAATTTGTCGCCTAGAAACGCAATATCCATTGCCCTTTGGAAATTAGCTCTTGCATTCATGAGACCGAATGGCATCCTGGCATACATGAATGTTCCCCAGGGTGTAGTGAAAGCAGTTTTCTTTTGATCTTCCTTCTCCATAGCAAGTTGATTATACCTGGAAAAACGATCAACCATGGATAACCCATATGCTCCAGTTACTTTCTGCAAGACAAAGTCCATCTTTGGCAAGGGATAATTATCCTTTAGTGAAGCTCTATTCAAGTTTCTAAAATCTACACATAACCTCATCTCTCCATTTTTCTTCCTGATCGGTACAAGATTGGAAACCCAATCTGAATATCTTAGAGGAGCTATAATCTATGCTTGTAAAATTTTCTTTACCTATTTTTCAATTGGAGCCAACAATAATGGGTTAATTTGTCTGAGCTTCTATCTATGAGGCTTAATCCCATCTTTCAATGGAATTTTATGTTGAATAATAATTTTATCATAAGTTTTCAAATATTCATATGACCATGCAAATACATCTGTAAACTGCTTGAAAATATCTACATACCTTTCTTTGTATTCCTTTGGAACTCCTTTAAATAGTTTGACCATTTTAGGCTCATGTTGAGTTCCTAAATTACAGTCCTCCATTTCTCCATCATGGGATACCTTTTTCTGGTTTACTGCCACATCGTTAGCATCAAACAGTCTTTCAAGAGGTACTAAACCTTTGGGAAAAATACTATCTTTCAATTGAATTATCTTCTAGTCTCCAATTGTCTGCTTCAGATTTTTAGACATTTCACCTTGATCACTTTCATCCACTTCTAAATAAATTTGACTGTCTTCAAAATTTCCAATCATTGTCAAGAACTGATTAATTTTATCATCATCCTCAAAGACCTGCCAATTCTTTACATTATCAGTAATTAAAGGCATGTGTCTCAACTCAATCTCATATCTCAACCTTGGATTGATTGGTGGTTTGAATGTATTGGCTGCAATTTCTAATGAATCTGCCATTCTATTCTCCTCTCTTGGAATAAACTGTAAATTAAAGGCCTCAAAATAATTTTCAATTAGATCCCATACCTTGTTTCTATAGGACCTCAATCTGGGATGCTTATTCTGACACCAATTTTTAATTTTCCTTATGATTAATTCAGAATCACCAAAAACAGATATAGAATGAATTCCCATCTGTTTAGTTGTTTGCAGACTTAAAATCAATGCTTCGTATTCAACTATGTTATTAGTGGATTCAAATTCCAATTTGAAAGAAAAATGTACAAGGTTACCTTCAGGGGATACAAATATGAATCCAGCTCCGGTGCCCTCCTTAGAAAATGCACCATCAAAATAACACTTCCAAAGCTTATTTGAATGCAACTCCTTATGTACAATGGCTGAAGGGAGCTACTTTTGTGAATCTTCAGCAAATTCTGCATCTTCATGCAGCATGAAACAAGAGAGATCCTCCTTCTCTTGACTATAAATGGGGGAATTACCTGCATCTTTCTTGGTAGTAGTTTTCAAAAATCTGGTTTCTCTGTATAACCTCCTTTCCTCCCCATTAAAAACAGGAATGATGGCATATGTGAAATATAATTTCAAAACTCCTCCAAGTTTTTCCCCCCAAGATCTAGACAACAACATACCAAATCTGGCTGGAATATATGCTACTACCACATCCATCATAATAATATTAGCTGGAATTTGGGCTAAGGAAACAACCATATCTTTGATAAGACCCACACACTTTACCCTTTTTTAATCAAAGGAATAAAGGTCTCTATATGGCTTGGTAATTTGCAAATTTAACTCTTTCATCACAGAAAATAGCATTAGATTATGTGATGCACCAGAATCTAGCATACAATTATGTAAAATGAAATCATGGAGTAGAACTGATATATAAAAAGGTGGGACAAAAGAATCTACCTCTTCAACATGAGGTCCAAAAGTAACCACCAGTTTCTCCTCTTGCAGGTTCACTATATCACCCACCTCATCAGACTGAGATAAATTAATAAACTCTGCAATTTCTTTCTTATAACCAGGTGTTTTGACCAACTCAAGAAGTGGTATTTGAATCTTCACTTTTTTTAACTCTTTTGACAAGCTGAAAGTTTGATTTTGTTTTGTCAACTTTTCAGGTTCTTCTTGGTTTCTGTTTGAATTTGCAGTTTGATCAGAAACAATTACAATATTCTCCAACATATTAGGATCATTATGTTTTATTTGGGAATCATCAACTTGCTATTTTTATTTTTATTTTTCTTGATTCATGGGTTGTTTCCCCTTGTCTGATTTTTTAATTTGGTTTTTCTGTAGTGGAGACACCATTGGAGTAGGTACTGATTCTAATTCTTTATCTTCATCATCTTGAGTTCTCAATCTATTTTTTGACCTCAAATCATATTTTTTATGCAATTCTGATTGCATAAAATCAGTAAAATGTTTACAGTAATCATCCATTTCTTCTTGATCAAATGAGATATCAGTTTCTTTAATTTCCTTTTCATATTCTTTTTCAATTTCTTCTTCTGATTCACCATCCTCCATATACACAGCAGAAATTTGATCTTCATATTCCTTATCATTATCATCAACAGAACGTGACGGTGCTGCCTCTATATATAAATTTTCTTGCACTTGATCTTGATCCTTTCTTTCTCTTTGCAAAATCTGCAGGGGATGTTTTCTGAACTGGGGATTAAAAACCCCTCTGTTTTGTTTTGTAGGTTTATTGTTGTCTATTTCCATCTTTACTAATTTGTTATACAATTTTTTTATGACCTTAGTCATATCATCGATCCTCTGATCTTGAGATGAGGCTTCTTCTTTGGCTTTTTCTTTATCTCAAACTTTCCCAGCAGTAGACATATTTGCCTCAATCTCTAAGGCATCAGTTTGAATCTATTCAAGAGTGGGAGATCTTATTTATCTTAATGTAAAACTAAAATCCGGCTCAAATGCTTCAGCAAAAACAACCCTTGCTCCAATAGGAGGAGGTTTCATTTCCAGGGGAAAACTATTATACAACTTATTAAACCTTTTGACAAAATCTTTCATATTTTCATTTGATTTCTTCTTTATTGCATTGAATTTTGTTAAAGAATAACCACGGTCCCTTTTTTCTCCCCATCTCTAGATGAAATGTCTTTCTAATTCATCCCAATCATTTATTGAACCATTTGGTAATCCTTTGAACCATTTTCTTGCCTCTCCACTTAGAGACCGCACAAAAAGTCTCATCACAACATCTAGATGTTCTACATTAAAATTTTCAGCAAATGTACAGAACAAGGGCAAGTGTTGTTCTGCAGTTATTTAATTTTCACCAGTAAATCTAGGGAGCAACTTGAATACTCCTAAGGAATTGAATTCATTGGTTGGGGAAGATTTAATGGTGCATATCTATTCATCAAGAAAGTAGGGGCTTCCATGTTTATGCCCTAATTGACTGCTCCTTGAGCGGGGGTAAAATGGATACCAGTTGTAGATGTGAATGAATGGGGTGGAAAAACTGATATAGGGGTAGGAGTATGAACAATCGTAGAAGAACTGGCAACTGTATGAGGTTGAGTTTCTGTAAGAGGAAATGATACAAACTCAAAAGATTGTTCTTCTAATGTTGGTTCTTGGAAATGAATGGGTGAAGGTGAGGATTATCTTTCTAAGAAAACGAGTTTCTGAGAAATATCCTTGGATGAAAAAGTATGTGAACTGCTGCCTGGTGCTAGCAGTGAGGCATCAGGTGTAGAAAATATTTTTGTTTTCTGGCCCTTCTTTGAAACTAGATTTTCTGGATCAGAAAAAACAAGAGCTTTTTGCTAAGAGGTATCTGACCTCGTGTGAGGCCTCTTCGGAGCCAGAATTATTTTAAAAAAGAACAACTTAGTATTTCCTCCTCTCTAAAAAACCAGAGGAAATATGAACAAAACCCAGGGAAAATTTGAATCTTCGGTCCCCGGCAACGGCGCCAATTTATGTTGTACCTTAAGAGACAATCCCTTAGCTGTGATAAGGAATCAATGCTTAAGACATCTATCTAATTAGGTCACGAATGTATATATTTGTATCTGTATTATCAACCCTAAAATATTAAAAATCAAACCCTTAAATATTAAATATATTAACATTCTGCAATGCTATCTTTAGCCAATGTTGAACAAAAGAATCAGAAGAAATAGAAGGGAGAACTTCGAACTGATATGTTGTTTTATACAGAAAATACCATTTCAAAATCCAGAAGAAGTATATGAAGAAATAGTTAAAACAGAGGAGCACAAATTAAGGTTTTTTAACTCTGAAATACATAAGTATAAAGAGGCCAGCTGCTCATAACTCTGTTTCATTCATAGATGGAAAAACATAACGTAAACTGAGAATACAGTTCAACATTAACAAAATCATAGAAACTTGCATACTCATTCATTAACTTGTCAATCTCTGAGTACAAAAATTAGGCTTTGAAGGTCCAAAACTCAGAGCCTATAATGAGACTTTTGCCCCCTTTTATTCTCCCTTCTCAACCTAACCAATTAATTTTTAAAGAAAAATCAGTTCAATAACTGATTTTCTAATATTCTAATGGTTACAAAATTATTTCTCTATTCGAAATAAACTAGATTTTACTGAACCCCCAACCCTTTACAAATATGGTTAAACAAACTCATGGGTGCCTTACTCTTTTAGTTAACAAGAGAATTTAAACAAAATTATTCAAAGTTTTACATTTTTCACATGGTACTACCGCTGAGGTGGATAATATATATATTTGGGTCCCGTACTTTGTATTCAATTTATGATATAAAATTAATGGCTTCACAAAACCCAAAACCATCTACAAGACCACCTCTAGCGGTTTATGAAAATGATAAGGGTGGTGACGTAATGAACATCAACCATTGATTTTTGATGAGCAGTTTGGGAAAAACCGTTTTGCGGGGCCACTCGTTGTCATAAAATTCCATCCTTTTGTGCTTCTGCAAACCTTTGATGCAACGATTTCCCTTCCAGCTATGTCTCTGCATTCTTATGAAAGAAACATTTGATGCACCACAATTGTCCACACCTTCGTCATCTTCTGTGAGTATGATGACACAACCTCCATATATTAATTTTGATGTTACTGTTGGAAATTAAATATTTTGAAAGGCTTCCTTTGTTCTTTGCCCGTTCAAAAGGGATAGAGCCCCTTCAGTCTGAGTATAGTCTTCTCCCTCTGAAAGAGAGGAAAATGTACACTCAACCATCTGGAAGTATTATCTGTTACATTTACTGCAGCCAATGGAAAGAAAACAAATTTGGAACCAATTTTCTGCCACATTTATCATTTGTTGCCATTCATGGGCTGGTGCTAAAGTGATTTCTGTCTTTACTCTTGCTCACGATGTTGTGTAACCAGCTCCAAAAAGAGAAGAAAAGAGATATAAATGCCTTAGAAATGAGCCACTTCGAGGGGGCAACCTCCAATACATTACATAAATGAAAAATTCTTGGATGATCCAATTTACAAAACCTCCTTTCTATATATAGGAGTCCATGGGGCCATAATGTAATCCTAGTGGGCCACAATGTAATCCTAACCGACCTAACAATAATAATTTAAGGGCACAATGATAATAAAATGGGGGTTACAAGGGTACAACAGTAACAATAAGTGGGGCTACACTAACATAATAAGGGACTACACTATTAATATAGGGACTTAACATGCCCCTCTCCTTCAAACAAGTGTTGTCCTCAACGCTTGATTATTTCTTTATGCTTCTGTATAAAATTCTCATCCTCCCATGTGGAATATTCTACAGGAAAGTTCGTCCACTTGCTGAGATACTCTGAAATTGATCGTACTTGTTGAGTTCTTGTTTTTTTGACTGCTTCAGAACTTCTTTCGATGTGATGTTGATATTCCTGTTGTTTCATTAGATTCTGCACCAAATTTAGGTTATCCTTTGAGAGTTGGAGAACTTGTTGTTGATGCTTGATGTCATCTTCCACTAATTTATCATCCATATTAGCTATTATTTTATCCTTCAAACCATCCAAATTATCCTCCATTTCTTCTTTTAAACCATCTATGTCATCTTCAGTTGCTCTTCGTAAGATCGAAATTTGTTGCACTTGGAACCGTAATTTTGATATCTCATACTGCAATTCTTCCACTTCATGCATCATAGTATAGATTTCTGAGGGCTTAATGGGTGTTGAATTATTTATAGGAGGCATTTCAGAACTCAATACTAAAATATATGCTCAATAGGCCCTTGGAATCACTTCAAACTGATTTTTCAAACAAGATTTATGCAATTCGAGAAAAACAATACACACCTTTTTCTTGCTTTTGAAGAGCTCGATATTGAAATTGGATTATCTCTGTGATTGCAGCACTTAAATATTTTAATTTCGGTACCAACATAGCCCTCTGAATTATCTTTTGAATGCCACAGGTCCTTTTGCTGAAGAAAACCCCTTTAACAAACCAAACGAATATGCCTCATTCACAGAGAAAAACCATTTTTCCTTTGAAAAGAGCAGAAAGAGAAATGGTGAGCCACGAGAATCGCAATCGAAAGCGGAAGAAGAGCGGGAATGTCTTGGGTGGAGGAAATCGCGATATGCAATGAGCGATGAAGCGAGGGGTGAGTGTGATGCGATGCGCGATGGTGCAATGATCGCATCGGTGGAAAATGGGAAGAAGGAATTAAGCGTCGGAGGGTGGTGCAATCACGTGATACGATGGAGGATTATCGCATTGGCGGAAGATGGACGACGGAGTTAAGCACTGTGGAAATTTAGATAATGCGATGGGCAATGTTGTGATGTGATCGCATCGTGGTTTTTGGAGACAGCAATACAAAGGAAAAAAGAACTTTGAAGTAAAGGAAAAATACATAAAAGGTAAGGATTTTAAAGTTAAAAGATAGTGAAGTAATGGAAAAAGGGCAGAGCTGCACTTTTTGAGTCGTTTATTCATTTGAGAATATGACGTCACTACGGGGGGGTCTCAGGGTACGGCTGAGAACTCTGGCTGGTGCCCCCGCAGTCGATATCCACCGTTGATCTCTATTGCCTCCACAGTCAACCCAGTTAACTATCGTGCTGGTAGTGCCCGCGGGTTGGGTCATCCGGTTCAGAGTTTGAATATCAGCACTCTCCGCCAATTGAATTGATCGGCCTTTAATATTTTGATACAAAACCCACTTGTACAAAGTTTAAAACAGTTAAAATTTAATACATCAAACTAAACACATTTTCTTTTTATGCCAAAGTATAAAACTATAATACTTTAACTTATTCTCTTTTCTTTCAATTTCAAATTTTTTGTATTTTTAATATAAAATTAAAAGGATATGCAGATGATCCACAACAGCGGTCAAGGTCAACAAGAAGAATATGTTGCAGGAGGTATCCTATACGTCAGTGATTATATTATACTCATATATTTAAAATATTAAAGCATTTATTGGTACAACCTCTAACATTTGTGATAAAATAAAGGCACTAAATTTTTTGTTAACAATAGTAGTAGAGGAAAGGTGACTGAATTCCATGTCTTTGGGGATTCCTTGGTTATCAATTGGTTGAATGGAGATTTAGGATGGAAGAACTATTTTCACAACCCATTCTGGAGTAGCCGAAGACAATGAAGGCACAGTTCTTAAAGATACCATTCCATTATATTTACAAATAATTTAAGGCAGAGGCTGATGGCCTGTCTAAAGAAGGCTTGTTGATGACACAAAACTATGGTTTAACATGGGAAATCAGTTATGGTGTAAGACTCTAGGAGCGGTCATTGCAATAACTTGGCTCGTGAATATATATATATCACCTATAGATCTCAGTTAAGTATTGTCTTGTGCTTTCATTCTTTAGTTCCATAGGTCCACCTTATTTAGTATCATATCAAACACTTGTACAAACTTTGTCAGCTAATAGGTACCCCGAACAACATTAACACTTGAAGATTCAACATGTATGATTATAAAAGTTCGCATGAGTCCTTCATATTATCACTTTTTACTTATTTTAATGCTTGTGAAATGACTGTTTAGGTTGACCCTAAGTACCACCAATAGAACTACTGAATTTACACCATATGCAAATACTAAACGCTATTGATGGAAAAATAATTTCCTCTTTTATTATTCCAAGCATCCATTGTATCTATATATTGTTCATAAACATCAAAAATTTAAAAATATGAGTGAAAAACATCTTGCACAAAGCAATAATTAGATCATACTAGCAAGACAAGAACCTTCAAATTATTAAGGAAACCATTGTGAAGAGATGCAGATAATGGGAATTTAACACATTCCTCAATCTTGATATAATATCAAATTTTGAATGGTTGGTTTCATGTAAATGTACTCCACAACATGATATATTGTGATATATGTATGCACATATTTTCTCAAGCTCCATACAAAAGAAGTTTTGAGAACTAAGGAAAAATATTTTTGATGTTACTTGTTTACAAATTTGAGAAAGCCTCAAGGGTTACAATCAAAATCTAGAAATTTTGTTTCCTGGTGGAATGTGAGACATGCTTGGATTTGTATAAGACTTCAATGCTTGTTTAGGATCTAGGTAAGTGTGGATGAATAAAATATTTATGTTATTGTTCTATATTGGATTCTCATTCTCTCTAAGTTATCAAATCCAAGTTAAAACCCGTTTAGACTCAAGGACAACATATTCCATTGCAAAAATTTAACCTTACAGGGAAGTGCACTACACTTGTTTGATACTTTGAAACATTTTGAGGGCATGCCAATATAAATGTCAATTTTGTTGGATACACTGGCGTTGGTTAGTTTTAGAAAAGTGATATTTGTCAAATATTTTGTTTTCATGAAGTAATATTTCCAACCAACATGATAAAGACTTGGCATGTCTAGGACATAGTGGTGTTATTTCTTGCATGTATTTGTGATTTATTAGTATTCCACCACTAATAACTTCATTACGTAGTTGTTTGTTTAGTAGTATATTACAACAATGGCTTGTTAAAGGAAAATGATTTTGGTTTGTTTGAATGTCATAAACTGGAAGGAAATCTAGCTTTGAATTATAAAAATGGAATATATTCTGAAAAATATGTTTTTTGATCAAATATAGGACCGCTGTCTGATCATTAAAAAAAATAGACACTAAAATAAACAATGATTTTGGACACGATGAATTACAAAACTCTCCACCTCAAAAACAAGTTAGCATATTTAGTTTTGTTCGCATTGGAGAAAAATGAATGAGTAACATTAATTTTTCTTTGACTATTTATAGAATCATTTTAGAGATTCTAAATGGAAATTGCATGTGCTAATCTTGCTCAATTAATTACAGGGAAAACACATGGCATACATAATTTGTTTGCTTATGGGAATTTGATTCCTTTTCCCTTGGAATAGTACGTTGATAATTGACGATTACTATATTGAAGCTATATTCCTGATTAGTATTACAATTTACAAAATATTATATTATTGTTTTTTAGTTTCTTGTTGCAATATTGTGTCAACAACACTTTTCTCCACCCATTATATTTCTACTGACTAGTTTTATTATTGAAGTGTCACTGCTTCTTAGAGATAACTAAAGGAAATGATACAACTACAAAAGTGGAACATGATACATTCTTAGTAGGAATTTCTAGCTTTGTTGTGTTTATTTGTGACATTTTATTTTCTTTTTTTATACAGGTCATCTGGCCACATAATGGCCACTATTTCTGAACTGAAGAAAACTTGTTCAAGTTTCTTTCTTTTATGGGTAAAAATGACATTAACAATATTTTTGATGTTGAGTTATATATTTTATAAATCATTTTTAGTCTAATTTAGTTTATACTCCAACGTTCATCGACTTTCATGTCTTATACTCTGCATTGTAGCTTTTTTTGTTTTTTGTTTTGTAGAAACTGAACTCAGTATTGATGGTAAGAAGCAAGGATTGAAGAAAGAGGAGAAAAATAACACTAGAGTTACAAAGAGAGAGAAACATACTTGTATAGTGGTAACCATAGAACCAATATTCCACATAAGACACACACATAACGACTTATGGTCAAGTTTTCAGAGTTGGAGAATTCACTTACAATGCCTTGGCAAGACAATGATAATGTTTTGAAGTGACAAACAATATTTCATCTTTAAATTGTACTCCAACCAATATTAAGTTGGAAACTCATATTGTAATACTTGACATTTTATATAATATAATTTATGTGGTTGGAATGATTTATAGTTGCACTTGATATTACTTGGTATTGTAATTAACATATGTAACTTTTCGTTTTCATATTAGAGGAACATGTAAATTGTATGACATTTTTTAAAAATTTAGTTGCAAAATCATACTAATTAATTTATGTTGTTTAATAATTAACACATAAAATCAATCTAAGACTATTATATTAGTATTTTATGTTTATTAATGATGAAAACACATAAAATGAATATACGACTAAATTAGTTGCTTATAACGATTGTTAATGAAAGTAAATAAAATGAATATGAAGCTACCAAAAAAATATAAATGACTATTGCAAATGATAAATTTTTTATTACGAATGATGACTAAATTTTGCATATATACGACTATTAGTAGCTAATTTACAGTATCTTATAACACGGCCTAAATTTAGTCATATTTCTTTGTCATTAATTGGTTTCAAACGATGACTAAAATTTGCATATATATGACTATTAGTAGCTAATTTATAGTATCTTATAACACTACCAACATTTTGGTCATATTTATTTGGTTATTAATTTATTTTCTCAGGTGATCATTTAGTATTTTTTTTTTGTATATTTGGTCATTAATTGTGGCAATTAATGACTAAATCAATGACCAAATCAATGACCAAATATACTGCTAGAAAACAAAATTGAGACAACCAATTAATGATTAAGCTAAAAACGAATAAAATTTGGTCGCATTATAAGATACTGTGAATGAGCTACTATTGGTCATGGACTGAAAAATAGTCGTTTATATGTAAATTTTAGTCATTTTTTAGTAATTAATTAGCCATTTTGTACTAGTGTTGGTTTTTATGGTAATTTTCTGCTATTTTTTAGTACATGTTAACAGAGGTATTTTTTAGTGATTCCACTTGGAATGGAGTCCTAGGACATCCTAATTTATAAAAAAATTTGTCTCATCTCATTTTAATTTGATTTTCATATGCATTCGACAAGTTATCTCACTCCTGTAACAATCTTGTCGCTCCTGTAGCACTTATGTAGCACGTGTAAACTTCACCAGATCTACTCCAAAACCTTGATTTTTGTCCCTTAGGCTTGATTAATTACCCCTAAGCTCTAAGTACATGATTGAGGAATACCAAAGACGATTTAGGATTTTCCTTTTTACCCTTGAAACACATCTCAACAATTTGGGTTAATGGACAAATTTATGAGTTTGATAACAAAATAATGATTTCCTTGATTAACACATGAAGTATCAAATGAACTCTGTCAATGGATCTAACCTCTTTGGAATTTAGTGATTGATTACATTATCTTTCCTTCATGCATGTTAAATTATTTTACTTTATTTATTCTTAAGCTAGGGTTTCTTTTTCAAGTACTATTATTTCCATTCCATAGACTAGGTTTACTTTTCAATGCAACTTTTACATTATGCAATTATGCTAGTGTTTGATTTCATGATATTCACTTCATTGCATCAGATCAATGAATTTAGGACACATTGCATGCTTCACATATAGTGCCGACACATATTAAGTTTGTACAAACCATGGGTTGATAATTGAAGTTGGTAGCCTTGGGAGTTGTAGCATTCTTGTTGCAATACTAGGGATCATCACTAACAAAAAAAAAATCAACATTAACCAATAAAGTGGTCAGTGAAAAAAACATCAACATAAAAAAAAGGATAATTTTTTTTTTTTTGTAAAACTTCAAATTTCATTGATTGGAAGTCATTGATGGTCAATTAAATGGATAATTTTCTCTCATGTAAAAAATTTATAGTTCACCCATGACCAATGAATACATGGGCACTTTGACTTTTCCTTAAACAATTTGGTAGTTAGCATGTGGGTATTTGTTTATAATATGTAAAAATTTATTAATACTAATGTACTACTGGATTCTCTTGATCTAACAATATTTATCTTCATTCTAAATACAGAATCCTTCCACTGTTAAACTTGCGGAAATTTAAAACTCAATTGCAAACACATGTGAATAAATTCAATTGCACATAACATAGTTGCTTAACGAGAAAGCTTAAAGCTAAAAACCCCAACTATCATATATTATTTATAATAATGGAATCATGTAATAATCTCATACAAAGCTTAGTACATCAAGCTCTCGGTACAATCAACAATCATTACACACTGTCATGCAGAAATTTGCATATCTATGCACCAATTTCTTGCATCCTGACAGCTTGCCTCCATTTTGCAATCCCTGCTGAAGAAGACCTTTGAATGAATTCAAATGTGCCTTGCCTTGACTGCGCAATCCTCATTGGCAACTCCAATGTGTGTTAGATGCATTGAATGCATCACTATACTCACAACGGATAGTCCATCTCACGCTTTCACCTATCTCTCCATTGGGTCTCCACTGGAACTGACATGCAAGTAGTTAATTGTTGTATTTTTCAGTTGTTAGTGAGTTATTGGTTGTGAATTAATTAAATAATTAATTCACTTAACTATCACTAGTGTATATTTCAATTAGATTAGATACAACTAGCTCAACTGAGTTTAACTCACTTAACTGAGTTAAACTAAATAACAACCCCTGTAACTACTCTTCCAACTCTGTCATAACTTTGCCACTTCAGTTCTAACTGAGTCCTCCATGCATGAGCCACCAATAACCCTAGGAATTGCGTAATTCCTTCAACCCACTAATTTTCCAAATCTGTTCACTGAAATAAAGTGCTCCAAAAGAATAAGTTGATGTTTATTGTCGGATTATTATTAAGGGTTAATAATAATCGACATGCACCTATTTTTAGATCGACGATCTATAAATAGACTTCGCCCAATATTCTAAAAATAGAATTTCATCTATTTTCCACATTTGACCAACCATCTAGAAATAACATCCTGCAACTGATAGAATATGCTCACCATGTCTAAAAATAGACATACACCTAAAAATAGCCTGCGGGCCCCACTTAGTGAAGGTGCTTATTTTTCACTAAGCTCATCATCTTGTTGAATCTCAACACTCCCTCTCAACAAGATAGGGATTATCCTTCACCCCAACCTTGCCTCTATGGTATTTGAATTTTCTCTTGCTGTGCGCCTTTGTCAGAATATTTACATCCTGATCTTCTGTAGGAATGTACCAAAGCAACATGATCTTCCGCTACACACAATCTCTGATATGATGATACCGAATATCAATATGTTTAGATCTATCATGAAACACAAGATTAATAGAGAGTTTAATGCAACTCTGATTATCACAATGTATCACTGTAGGATCTAAATGTGAACTGAACAAACTGACCAGGATGTTCCTCATCCAGATAGCCTCACATGCAACTTGACTTGCTGCCATGTATTCTGCTTCCACTGAACCAAGTGCCACAGATCTTTGTTTCCTGCTGTACCAAGAAACTGATGTAGCTCCGATACTGAAAATTCCCCCTGATGTGCTCTTTCTATCCGTTGGGTTGCCTGTCCAATCTGCATCCGTGAAGCCATGCAACTTCACCTCATTCGTCTGTCTGTACATAAGCCATACTCAGATGTGCCCCTACGATACCTTAGGACATGATTGCCTGCCTTCCAAAAGAGCTTGGTAGGCTTAACCATCGCTTGTGAAAGTTGGTTCACCGCATAGTATATGTACAGTCTTGTATTAACTAAATACATGAGCGAACCCACCAACTGTCGATAAAAAATGGAATCCACTACCTCTGCCGATGTAGCATCCTATTTCCTCCAATTTCCTGGAAGATGAGTGTTTTGGGGAAAATCACCCTAGAGGTTCGTTGGGTTACAACCTCCACAGAGTAGGGCATGCTACTCAAGAAGGACTCACACAACCATACATGTTCATGAAAAACTAAATAGAGCAGATCGAGGACTTTACCCGTAGGTCCTACAGTTGAAGCAGATCCCGCGGGGTCTAAACCCCCAGCAACCCTTCTTTCTTCTTAACCTGAAAGACAAGAAGAAACAAGCACAAAGAACTGGTTGTACAACATATATCTACTCTAAATGTTAGTGAAATCCATATGAAACATTAGATAAACCATAATAAATGTTTAAATAACAATATTCTCATATATGCAAGCAGACACTAACACGTATATTTCAGGAACAAGATGGTTCTTCTGTATTATAAATAGCATGTACAGAAATAACGAGTGGAGAGATCACCTGAATCCTTCCACGATCTTCGAGCAGACCGTCGTCCGGATCCGTCTCGCCCTTGCCTCGCTAAGATTCTTTCCAAACTGGTGCATACGAGATGACATATAAGGAGATGACCATCTCCAGGAAACAAGGGTTTCCTGATATAAATCTGGGAAAGTGCAGGAGGCACGGGGAATCAGACTTGAACTAGGAATCAAACAGAGTATAATGACTATAAAATTTCTCTCTCTCTTAGGCCATACACATGAGGGGCTTTTATACTTCCTCAAAGTAGTTTCAGTCAGTTGGAAACAGTTGGCCACGTGCTAGGGTGGTTGAACTACCAGAGTAACCATCAACCCAGCCTGAAAATAGGGAATTTTAATATATTTTTTTAATGATTTGAATGGCATACGCGGGAAAGTACATGTGGACTCACGTATACACACGGAAAAGTCTGGGCATAACTGCATATGGGGATTTTAACACTGTTTTTTAGTGAATTTTGTCCAAGTCTGTAGGAATGGGTGCCCAAAGCCATAAAAGCAATCATGAATCATATGAAGGTGAGAAATGATGCTATAACAGATGCCCCCTAAAATTAGTCATATCAAAAGTAATCAGAAGAGAATTTTTCGGATCAATAGCCCCAATGGCAGTGAGAAAAGCACTGCGTTGAGCCGGACAAGACTGGAGTACCTCTAAAGCCGACATAGCACAAGGACTCTGCCCTAGATCTTCCACAATAGAGTAGTTCTGGGCAGCCCTAGCATTTGGATTAATCGTCGACCGCTTAGTAGATGCTTTGGGCATCCGAGGCATAGACTCAACAGTAGGCTTTGTAATGTGAAGCGGCTCAGTAGCATCAGGAGTATCCTTAGCTTTCGAAGACTCTTCTCCGCCATAATCACGGGATCTCGTAGCGATATCCGCGTGAGCACTCATCATGAAAATGTTCGATGGAATTTCCCCTTCCTGGGTGCCCCCAGAGGAAGCCCCGGGATTTTGGTTCGCGCCAACAACTAATTGTTGCCCTTGGGGAAAAGGGTTTGTTAACACAGCCTGGGAACTAGAAGAACCCTGCTGGGCTAACAAGCGCTGCGCATCCTGAATTTTAGGGCAAAGGTGTGTGAGATGGTCTCCAGTACACAACTTGCATGGAAACTTCACTTTCTTCTTCTCCTTTGGACCCTCACCAACATGCTCGTTGGTTTTATTCGCATTACCCTTCCCGTTCTTGCCCTTCTTCTTATTATTTCGTCCCTTCTTCTTCCCTTCGGATTGTTGATTTCCTTTGGGATCAGAAGTTTGGACAACATTTATGGACAAAGACTGGGAAGGCGATGACTCAGCAGGCACAGCCTGACCAGAAGGAGCAGATTGTAAAGACAACTGCTGCAGTTGAGTAAGCAGGCTGGCTGCACCACTATTGATCGACCCGATAAGCCCATCACCATGCGGACCAGGCTTAGTTTTGGATAAATCTAATTTGGAGCGAGGAGCATTGGGAAAATATTTATAGAGGACCCCAACTGAGAATAGATCAGTTCCAGCTGCTGGGCCCTAAAAATGGTCTTCTCCTCAGAAAATACCCCAGATAGGGATACATCTTTAGAAATGTCTGACTGCAGAGATTTCAGAAACCATTCTAGAAGGAATTCTCCTGGAATATGAGCTTTAATAATCCTCTTTTTTCTCCTCCATTCCTGAATGTGATCAGAAATGTGGGTTGCCTCGTCCTGCTTAAAATTAGCTAGGAGTTCAGTCCCAGCCTCATATCGGACAGGCAACTGAAAATGGTTTAGAAATGTAATAGCCAGTTCTCCAAATGTAGCAAAATTGCCCCCAATTAGCTCAATATACCATTTGGTAGCGTTTCCAGTTAGGGTGCGTTGAAAAAATCTCAACCTAATCGAATCGTCGATCAGGGAGTTAGAAGAACACCATAAATGGAAAGTGGTGATGTGGTCAGCCAGATCCTCTCCATTCTTCCCTTCAAACTTTGGAATGTCTGAAGGTAGTTTGGTCAGGACCGGAGGCCACCCCGGACCGTACCGAATCGGATCATTAGTCAATTTCGACAGATCTGGCAAGTTTAACGTTGCCAGAAAAGGTAATCTAGGTGGAGCCTGAGGATTCCATCCTTGATGGGATGGATTCCCAACATTCTGAAAAGAATACCCTGGATTTTATGAGGCACCAGGTTTCCAGAAATAACTCGTAGCAAAAGGAGAAGAACCTCCTCCCCACGCCGAGTTACCAAAGACCGGACCAGTTCCCCCCCCCCCCCGAAGTATTAAATGAAGAGGAAAGCCCCTGATAGGGGTTCCAGGCATTAGACAGAGGGGAAAAATTCTGATAAGTACTCGATGAAGGGAAAGAAGCATTCCCTTGGTGACCAGTGTAAAATTGATTCCCTGCCCCCGCTGTAGTGAATACAGGGTTCCAACCTGTAAAAGTAGTTGAACTTTGACCTCCAGACAAAGGGTTGAAACTATGAGTCTGTGAAGTAAACGGAAAGGACCCTAAAGAAGGATTCGAACTAGGAATGTGTCCAGTTCCGAAGGGGAACCCTTGAAAATAAGCTGATCCACTAGCCATGGAAGACATGGGTGTAGATCCAGCTGCAGCAGCGGAAAAGGAAAAAGAAGGAATCCCACTAGTGGGCATTCCAAAACAGAAGGGACCAGATTGAGAAGCATGTGCTTGGGTGAAACCAGAGCCAAACACAGCAGCACTAGAAGCAATTGAAGATAAAGCAATAGTGCCCCCTCCTTCAACAGAAGCAGGAGTCTGAATGCCTGCAGCACTCACAGCAGAAGTCGCGTTCCCAATCGTGGCCATTGAAAGGTATGAATAATACAGAGGATCTTCCGGTCTCTCTAACTCAGGTCCAATGTATTGGACAATGAACGGATAATCAGGAGGAAGAGGATATGGACCTGACACAGGAGGTTCAGGTAATTCCTCAATTTGAAAATCTTCTTCCTGAGGAAATAAAACTCGCGAGGTGAGCGGAACGCTCCTCTCGGAACCAACACCGGAATCAGCTATGAAACCTTCAGACCCTTGTGGAGGATCTCTCTCCACTGCGTCAGACGCCACAGGGTGGTAACCACCTGCTAAATCACTCCTACACCTTCTTGAAGAAGGCTCTGGACTCTCGGGAGATAACCCCCGGATTCTCCTCGATCGACGAGGTGCTTGATCAGCCACTTTTATAGATTTTAATTAGACTCAAAAAAGTGTAAAGCTAGGCAAGCTAGGAGCAAAGAGCACTCACTAAAAAAATAATCCCTGAGATACAATCAAGAAAACAACCCTCAAGTATTTCCGCTCCGGGTGATGAGGACCGGACACCAAAATACAAGAAAGCGAAAAATATAGGACCTCCCGAAAGCAGTCTGGGATAATTACGGCCCATGCCTACTAGCGAAGGTATCAGAAACAGTTACGCCGACCTCCTAACGACAGCCTTTGCCAGCTCAAGCACCCAAGCTTCACAAGGGCACCCTCCAGAAGTACTGCTGAAAGTGACGCGACGTCTGCCTCAGGTACCACGGGTATTCCCCCCCGCAGTCACCTGTGTGGAACCTAGGAGTGGCAACTATGGGCACCAATCCGTGTCAGAAGCCGGGCGGAACGGTCTTGAGGTCAGATTCATCTAATCAGAGAGGGGGTATCCCTCTTCTCAGCCTTCACTTCCCTTCGCGCTTGACTCTCTGGAGGAGAGGTTTCCCGGTCCACCTAACGGAGTTGGATTTCACTCAATTAATCAACTTATATGTTTTGTTTGAGTGGCCTTGGAGAGTTAACTCTCCACTCACCTATTCCAAGGCCCTACAACCTAGCTAGTTGGTGTATGACACTTAGAAAACTTGCTAGTTGATTTTAAATTATATCGCTTATTTTAATGGGCTGTTATGTTAATTCAAAGGGATACGGAGATGAAACTTATGGTGTTTTGACGCAGAAAGAAATTAATAAAAACCAAACTACATGAAAATGCAGTTATTGTCTTTCGATGAAAAGCAACTTCTACACAGGTTCTACGAGATTAAAAATTGTATTTTTCTTTTCAGATAACAAACTCACACTCACAAAAACTATGAAAATGACTAAATGCTTAAGTGCACCTGATGCAAATCACTACAAGCATGCAAATTATAAGATGCAAAATCTCCTAAAGCAGAGTGAAATTTCCCAAAGATCCTTCAGTTTTAACTCTTTTTGGTTGTCCAGAAAGCTAATTCCCAAAATCAAGGACTCTTAATATAAAGACACCAAAAACTTAAAAACAAAGGGAAGAAATCAATGACAATTCCTTTCCAAAATCGAGTCAAAATCCAAAGGCAAGAAACCTCAACAAAGCTTCAAAAGATATAGTGAAACGAAAACAAAAATGCAAAAACAAAAGCAAATAACAAGGAAAAATGTTTTTTGAGCTTTTGAAATGCAAAAACAAAAGCAAAGCAAATGTTTTTTGAGCTTTTGAGTTTTATAAAGGAAGAGCTCGAAAAGACCAAGCAAAACTATCAAATCCCAAGCCAAACAACACTGAATTTCAAGCACAAACTTCAAAAATGCTCCAAATCTTATAGGGCTAACTAGTAGCAAGATTTATATGAGCAAAAGAAGACAAGAAAACTCAGCCACTCAGCCTAGAAGAATAGTACAACCTTGCAGCAAACAAAAACTTCAAAGAACCAAGAAAGACTCTTCAAAAGTTGCAACAAGACCTAGCCGACTGAACTCAAGAAAACCAACCAAGAAATGGGCAAAAATCGTAGTGCAAAGCAAAACACAAAGATAGGAAAGAGTAAATGAGCAGAAGCTCTCTGTTCTGATGAAGCAGAACAGCCAAGAATCCCCAGAAAGAGATCTTGGTACTCGAACCAGAAATGCCAGCACAAGAAACAATACTTTGCCAAAAAGACTAGTTTTCAATCAAACAAGAGAGAGAAAAGACCAAAGACCACTTTCTTCACAATCCAGAGGGTACAAAGACACTACAGGAACAGGTCTCCACAGACAGAAAGGACTAAAAAGCCAAGGAATCCAAAATTTCAAAATCTGCCTAGGTATACGCTACTTCACAGTTTAGCAACAAGCGTGCATACACGACTGTGCTAAAGGAAACACGCGTATACGCGACTCCCTTTAGACAAACTTGCGTGTATATGCGACTGTGTGCAGAAAAAAGCGCGTATATAAAGGTAAATAGTGAAAAAACAAAAAGGATCAAGCCTGGATAAGAAACCAGGACTTCAGTCTGACTGAGAAAGAGTAAACTGGATTGCGAATGAAAGTTAAAACTGTTGGAAACCTATCAAACAGCTGAAACCACCCAATAGGGGCATCACAAGAATGCGATCCCCAGTGGAGTCACCAGTTCTATTTCGGGGAAAATCACCCTAGAGTTTTGTTGGGTTTAAACCTCCACAGAGCAGGGCATGCTACTTAAGAAGGACTCACACAACCATACATGTTCATGAAAAACTAAATAGAGTAGATCGAGGAAGTTACCCGTAGGTCCTACGGTTGAAGCAGATCCCGCGGGGTCCAAACCCCCAGCAACCCTTCTTCCTTCTTAACATGAAAGACAAGAAGAAACAAGCATGAAGAACTGGTTGTACAGCATATATCTACTCTAAATGTTAGTGAAATCCACGTGAAACATTAGATAAACCATAATAAATGCTTAAATAACAATATTCTCATATATGCAAGCGGACACTAACACGTATATTTCGGGAACAAGATGGTTCTTCTGTATTATAAATAGCATGTACATAAATAACAAGTGGAGAGATCACCTGAATCCTTCCACGATCTTCGAGCAGACCGTCGTCCGGATCCGTCCCGCCCTTGCCTCGCTAAGATTCTTTCCAAACTGGTGCATACGAGATGACATATAAGGAGATGAGCATCTCCAGGAAACAAGGGTTTCCTGATATAAATCTGGGAAAGTGCAGGAGGCACGGGGAAATCAGACTTGAACTAGGAATCCAACAGAGTATAATGACTATAAAATTTCTCTCTCTCTTAGGCCATACACATGAGGGGCTTTTATACTCCCTCAAAGTAGTTTCAGTCAATTGGAAACAATTGGCCACGTTCTATGGTGGTTGAACTACCAGAGTAACCATCAACCCAGCCTGAAAATAGGGAATTTTAATATATTTTTTAATGATTTTAATGGCATACGCGGGAAAGTACATGTGGACTCGCGTATACACGCGGAAAAGTCCGGGGATTTTAACACTATTTTTTAGTGAATTTTGTCCAAGTCTGTAGAAATGGGTGCCCAAAGCCATAAAAGCAATCATGAATCATATGAAGGTGAGAAATGATGCCATAACAAGGAGTATCCATGGGCTTGCAGTCCTCCATGTGAAAGTTACCAAGTATCTCCCGAGCATACTTGCCTTGAGACTCAAACAAGCTTCACCTCTTCCCGCCATATTTCAACCAAGTAAATAATGAAGGAGGCCCAAATCCTTCATCTTGAACCTCTTCGCATTTGCCAAGATCTTCCTCTCCACTCTCTCCACTCGTAGCTCTAGCAGAAATCTTGTTCTTCTTTTTCTGTGGGTAGTTAGTGGTGAGATGCCCATGTTCGTGACAGTGAAAACACTTCACTTTGCACAAATCCAGCTTCTTGCCTTTAGCCTTTGATTTTGGATGGGATTTATTCCCCTTTCCTTTCCTTTATTTGGTATCCAAAGCACAATTCTCTTCATCATCATTCTTCGATGAAGAGCCATCCCTGGTACTTCACCTTATCTCCTCCTACACAAGATCCGACCAAAGTCGCTCCCAACCCAGTAGTTTCTCCCATCCATTGACAGAGTCTTCGTAGCTATGCCAACCCTTCAAAAGCCCAACGAGAGCCAATATCACCAATTTATAATCATCAATAGTAATCCCCACACTTCCCGCCATCCCAACATTGGACAAACTTCATGAGATATTTGAGCTTATCTTTCAACGCCAACTTCCTCTGGTCGCTGCTGCTTTGGAAAATATCTGTCAAAGCCTTCCACATTGCAAATGGAGTGGTTTTACCCTGAAGGCTTGATACAATATGGTCCTTCACACCTTCCAACATAATTCTTCTTGTCTTTGCTACCTTTTTTTACCATGCGTCAAGTCCTGCAGCATCGCTAGAAGCAGGTTTAGGAACATCGTTATCGATGAACTCCTTCAACCCATTATCTTCAAGCACCACCTCCATCCTATCCTTCCAGAATATGTAATTCGAGCTACCCTCAAGGGCATACTCCAATGACAACCCATTGAAAGACATTTCAATGAATACTAAATTGTCACACCAAGAAATTTCTGCAGCAAATTCGAACTGTCCACCAGCACAAAACTCAACACTTATTCACAATTGCAATCTCCAGTGATCAATAAAGCTCTGATACCATGTATAAATTTATTAATATTGATGTACTACTGGATTCTCCTGATCTAACAATATTTATCTTCTTGCTAAATACAAAATCCTTCCACTGTTAAACTTGCGGAAATTTAAAACTCAATTGCAAACACATGTGAATAAATTCAATTGCACATAACACAGTTGTCTAACGGGAAAGCTTAAAGCTAAAAAACCAAACTATCATATATTATGTATATCAATGGAATCATGTAATAATCTCATACAAATCTTAGTACATCAAGCTCTCAGTACAATCAACAATCATTACACATTTTCATGCAGAAATTTGCATCTCTATGCACCAATTTCTTGCCTCGTGATGGCCTGCGTCCACTGCGTAATCCCTACTGAAGAAGACCCCTGAATGAATTCAAATTATTCTTTCGTTGACTTTGAAATCCTCATTGGCATCTCCAATGTGTGTCAGATGCATTGAATGCATCACTATAGTCACAACGGATAGTCCATCTTACCCTTTCACCTATCTCTCCACTGGGTCTCCACTGGAATTGACATGCAAGTAGTTAACTGTTGTATTTGTTCAGTTGTTAGTGAGTTATTAGTTATGAATTAATTAACTAATTAATTCACTTAACTCACTAGTGTATCTTTCAGTTAGAATAGATACAACTAGCTCAACTGAGTTTAACTCACTTAACCAAGTTAAAATAAATAACAACTCCTGTAACTACTCTTCCAACTCTGTCATAACTTTGCCACTTCAGTTCTAACTGAGTCCTCCATGCATGAGCCACCAATAACCCTAAGAATTGTGTAATTCCTTCAGCCCACTGATTTTCCAAATCTGTTAACTGAAATAAAGTGCTGCAAGAGAATAAGTTGATGTTTATTGTCAGATTATTATTAAGGGTTAATAATAATCGATATGCACCTTTTTTAGATTGACGATCTATAAATAGACTTCGCCCAATATTATAAAAATAGAATTTCATCTATTTTCCACATTTGACCAACCATCTACAAATAGAATCCTGCAACTTATATAATATTCTCACCATGTCTAAAAATAGACATACACCTAAAAATAGCCCACGGGCCCCACTTAGTGAAGGTGCTTACTTTTCACTAAGCTCATCATCTTGTTGAATCTCAACATAATAATAATAGAAAATTACATATAATTATTTATATTATATCAATGATTAAAATAAATACGTAAGAGTATATATTTATGTAATGAATTAACTTTTAATATAAATCCCATTTTCATAATTAAATGAAATGTAATATTAATTTGAGATAACACATAACATGGAAAGGCCTAGTGGCATTGGTGTTGACTCATCATCACCTTAAGCATGACACATGGAACCGAGGTGCCACATCATTTGTGATATGTTAGTTGTTATCATCACATTGACATGGTATCAAGTATGAAATCCCTAAACGACCATATCTTGGTGATCTAGACTCAAATTTTGATTAAATTTGTCATCGAAAAGATCTTAAGGAGTAAAAAGTGATGGAGGCCTTAGAAATGAGGTTTGATCTAAGTAACAAAAATGAAAATTTTATGATCCCACCTCCTTAAGGTGACCTTAGAGGTTGGTTGTGGTGTGGAAGGTTATAGTATGATATCAAATTTTTGGTTTAACATAACATTTATATGGGACAAAGATAAACCATTTAGATTGTACATATCTAAAATTATGAATTATGGATTAAAGGGAACAATTCCTACACTTGAGGATGGTTAATGTAGAAATAAGGTAATCTACATTGGAAAGAATAATGGGGTTGTTGAACGACAACCTAATGATGATTTAGTTGAAACTTGGAGCAAGAAATAAAGCTAGTGAGGCATATTTTGGAAATACTAAAACTGCTAGGATTAATATCAATAGAAAATTAGGAGGGGGGAGATAAAGTAGTAGTGCAACAGAGTTATCTCTCTAATAGAGGAAGTAATATCTTTAAGGATATGACTTGAAGAAGGTTGTGTAGAAAAGAGTATGAATATATTACTTTGATGCTAGTATTGGCTTACCATGGGAATATTCAAGGAAGGAGAGTGTGAAGAAAAAACATTTGCACACAATATTTGCTAAGTGTGTGTGACTACATGTGAGCATGTTGGAGCGAGGTCCCCTAACCGCATTTTTGGTATATTTTTGTAATATTTTGTAATATATAGTCCAACGCAGGGACTTTGGGGCAGGTCAAAGCCCACTATGAATTGTAATGGGTCAAAGGGTATATTAAGAGTCCGCAAACCACGGTTTGTGGACCATAAAGTAGCGCCAGCTAATATGTTATAAGTAGATGGATAAATCGAGTTTGGAGGTCGGATAAGTTTTGGATTAAGCTTGGATACGAAATCATGGATATTTTGTGTCGATTTTCTAGGTAAGGGCTCTTGCTGGCTATGTGCGCGGAGACCCTGAGTCCTGTTATGTGTGGACCCCACTGGCTGTGTGCACGGAGACCCTGAGTCCTGCTGTGTGTGGACCCCACTAGCTATGTGCGCAGAGACCCTAAGTCCTACTGTGTGTGGACCCCATTGGCTGTGTGTGCACTGGTAGATAGAGTCTATAAGTTGGATCTAGATATTAATGAATAAGAAGGTTGTTTGGGATATCTGAGTATTATATGTTGTGATTATTGGTTGCACTCTGTATTATTTCTAAACTTATGATTGCTTTCTAAATACGGATGATTTAGTGGTGTGTGCGTGGATGCGATATATGAATGCAGAGATCTGGTTAGATTTAAGTTCTTTTCTCTACTAATGTGATATATATTTGATCTGAAAGGAGTGTATTAGTTTGTTGTGCTAAGTGTCCTTTCATATTAAAAACGTGTACAATTTGTCTCCATTTGTTTTCTTAAGGAATGAATGTTTTAACCATGAAACATAGATGAATTTGTGAACTTTAAGCATGAAAATAAGCCTAAATAAAACTATACAGAAGTGTATAACAGAGAATAAACATCACACATAAGTTTTACACAGTAGGCATGATGACACAGTTCACCCCTCCTATGCTACATCTATTGGTCTAGCGCCCAATGGCGTGACCCTCTTTGTCATTATGCTCAAAATTTCAAATTACATATGTTTACAGGCCTCTAATGGTTGTTTTCTCTGCACCAGTCGCTCCAGAATTCTCAAATTAGTCTAGGTAGACTCTTGTTTCACCCAAATTGGTCGAAAATTGACCTCCCCATGCATTTTTCCCAATGTTAGCTAGAAAAGCTCCACTAAAAGTGGAGAATTGTAGTTAACTACAGTTAGCCAATTCTGGTGGTGTGATTAACCTCCGTTAACTCTAAATTTTTGAATTAAAGTGAAATGGTTAGGGCAGGGTGGTCACAAGCCGACCCCCCGCCATAAACTGCGCAGTTTAAAGTTTGAAAACTCTGCTTTTGGCATGGAACCTGGAGTAATGGTTCTGAAAACCGTGGAAATTAAACCAACCAAACTGCGCCCATGTGACTATTATGTTTTTCCGCCGGGGTTTATGTTCTATGTAACCATTGTATTATATGCCAACTGAACACGACATGTGACCATGCTTACCCACTGCTAGAGGTTACGGTTTATAAACCATCACATTGAAGTTTTCGTCACATTGTTACATGTGATCACACCTATCGAAACCGCCGAAGTTACAACTTTTTGCAACCGTCGCCAGAAGGTTTGATGCTACGGTTTGGATGTGATATGTTTGGAGGTTAATGTTGCCGGTTTGTATGAATTTTCGGTGTTATAAAACACTATGGTTAACAATTGTTTCATGTGATCACAAGTTTGGGGCCCCTTGCGGGTTGGGACCGCTGGCGGCCCCCCCCCCCTCCAAATGTAAAACATTTAAACCATAAATTGATGCATCCAACTACGGTGTTAAGAAACAACTGGTAGGTAGAATGGTTGAAGAATTTCGTGGGCAGGCCGAAGGTCGCGGGGTCGACCCTCGGAGACTCCACCAAAAATTTTACATAAGCTTCCAATGAACCATTCAAAAACGTACAAACCATCCAACGGTTAGAATCACTCTTTCGTACCACAAAATCGATGGCCCAGATTAAGCCACATGTCAAATTTTCATTGGCACTGAGAAAAGGGAATATTCCCTAGAATATGCCACCTGCTGATTGTACCTACATGTTGATTGGCCATCCCAGTAACAAAATTTTAGCTTTTTGGTAAAAATAACAGAACGTGATATATTCCTCATACGACATCGGTTTTTTGAACTATTCACGGTGTCGAAATCGCAACAATGAGACCTTTCCAGTTGCTCAGGTTCGGTACAGTTTCAAGCACTTTCATTTTTGAGCATAACACATGATCTCCTGATCACATATCCCCACTGGGAAGCTTTTTGACCCAAAAATCTCTCTGGATTACTGAACATGAAGATGAGGAGACTGTGTCCCCACTAGTCCAATCTTTATCCACTGAAATTTTCCTAATTTCATTAATTGGAGCTTTTCATGAAAAGACAATTTTTTCCTTGATTCCGTCGGCCAAGCATTGTTGTCTTTGACTCTGTCATGTTGCACATTTTCTGAAATTGTAGAATAGAAACCTAACTTTACAGTAAAACTCTTGTTTCTACATTGGTCTATAATCAAATGAAACTTGGAATTGTTCTCACCTTGCACTCTGTCCTTATGGCGATTTTTTGTTGAATTTTCCTTGAACTTGTATTGACTCTTGACCAAGTTTCTTTACCATTGTACCATGCCTTTAGGAAACTAGCAATGAAAATTTCTGAATCATGTGCCTTATTTTCCAAGTTTCTTTTCCCTCTCTTTGACCTTTGCAACTTCTTGCACTGACACCTTGTTTTTAGCACCGTTCAACACCAATGTTGACTGCTGCAATTTCTTGTCCTCTTCTTTCAAAGACAACTTGTTTTCAAATTGAAACAACTCATTACATACATCAGCATTTGTTTGAAAAGGATGGTGTAAAGCATCTGTTTTTTTAATCATCATCAATGTCAATTTTTGGCTTTCATTGACTAGCCTTTTCATTTTCCCTACATTAACTAAAGAAGTGTCTAGTTTTTTGCGATGAGCTCTCACAATATACTCCTTGCCATATTTGAATAAATGGTATTGTTCTCATGGCGATGGAAGATTTCTTTCTTGTCATACAAGTAAGGACTTCCCAACACCATACCTCTTATATAAATAGGAACAACATCTAATTCAACTGTGTCAATGAAATGTGCAATTATTGCAAAGCGCAAGATGCATTTATTTGAAACCTGTAAATTTGCATCCTTACAAATCCAACCAAGTGGATATGGTTTTGGATGTGGAATAGTCTCAAGATTAAGTTTCTTGACCAAGTCTTCAGAGACTAAATTTTCTTGTGACCCACTTTCAAACAATTTGTCAAGCCTGGTATGTTTGGAAATGACCCTCACATGAAACAGTTCAATTCTCTCTTCTTCATTTGGAGATTGTATGTGACAGTTAGATATACTAGAACTGGGTTTAGTTTCATTCTCTATCCCCTTCATGTTATTTATTCCCATAGGTATGATTTTTGTTTCATCTCCTAAATCTGACCCTAAGTCTTGTTCAGCTATTGCAACAATTTTTCCTTTCTCCTTGGCTTTAAAATTTTTTGGTTTCAACTCTGGATGAAGTTTCCAACAATGGTCTTCATCATGGCTAGTTTTAGAACATTACTTGCAAAATAATTTTCCTTTCTCTTTTCTGTTATTTTGATTTCTCTTTTTCTTCCATTTTCATTTAAACTCAATTTCCTCATTATCATCTATGTTTTGTTTTCCCCTTGCCTCTAAGTGTGTGGCTTGTACACAAACTTCATCTAGGCTTGTAGGGTTAAACATGAGGACAGTATGTCTTAGTTACTATGTAAGCCTCCTATATACTTGGGCAAAGTATATTGACTCTTCAAATATACTCCTAATAAGAGAGATATTCTCCTAAATTCTTGAGTAGAAACTTGTACATTTTGTCCTTTCAATTGTTTAAATATTTTCCAGTACATTATGGCTTTCTGCATGTGAGCTAATGGATAAAACTGTTGTTTTATTTTTGTAATGAAATCAGTCCATGATAGGATAATCTTACCATGCTTCTTGATCTCCTCCTTTTTCTTGGCTTCCCACCAATCAAGTGCTACACCTTCCATTCTCAATGAAGCTAATTGGATTTTGGTATCATCATCATGAACGTTTTGGATTCTCAAATAGACCTCCAATTGCATAATCCAATTATATATCTTTTCTGCATTAACTTCACCATTAAACATTGGCAACTCAAACTTAACATCAAGTTTTAGAAAAGGACTTTTAGCCATGTTCTTTGACTTGTATGGCTGATGTACTGAAGATGAAGTAGAGGATGATGAGGATGAAGGTGAGGGTGATGATGGTGACTTTCCACTATCTCCATTTCCTCCATTTCCCTTCTTTGTGTTAATCATCAGTAATTTTTTTCCCTTCATAGATGACTAAATGATTTCCCTAGATTTCTAGAAACAAATTTCATGAACATTGTGAGTTCTAGAAATCTCACTACCTTCATCATCCTTAAGATGATTTCTCACTATTTTATCATTCCATCATGTCAAGCTCTGCTTACTAGTCCCAGAAAACCCATTATGGGATCA